>JAVGWX010000001.1:166126330-166676330 GCA_036924085.1 Ariolimax columbianus | reverse complement strand
TGGCATTTTGGAGGTGGAATAGGATCTTAGTGAGCAATAATTCGCTAACCCTGGTGCAAACATCCGGGTATGTGTCGCTCGCTGCTGATAGCTCATATCCTGCTCCGTGTTCGGCCTCATTTTACAGTTCTTTATATACTCAATGAAAACAGTAACTTCCCAGGTAATGTTTTTCATCATAACATTTTAATTTATCAGCCAAAAACAACGAAATTTGGAGATAAGAAAATTTATTCCATAGTTGAAAACTGAAATAACCGGAAAGACATTTTCATGTCTCGTGTGATTGTCTCCGCAGCGTCTTGGAGCATGGGGGTAAAGTTTAAAAATTACAGCGCTCAGTACCACTTGCGTCCACTACGTACGTTGATCACGGCTTGACATACGCGCCTCATGGATCGAATTTAGCGACTCAGTAAATCATGGAGAATGTTCTTCTACTCCTGCACGACTCCTTCACGAAGTTACCGTACAATCTGCGGTGGATTATGTCGTTGCTGAAGTCGACGTTTCTGTTCGTCCCAGACATGCTCAATTGTTGACAGGTCAGGTGAAATTGCGGTCCAGCGCAAGATTTCAATGTTTCTGGCTTGGAGCTCATCATGCACGACTCTGGCAACATGCGGAAGGATATTGTCCTGCTGAAGCACAATGCCTGGGGTTTGGTTCAGCACAAAATTAGTGATATGGTTCTTCACGATCTCATCACGGTATTGCAAGCCGGTAACATCCCCGTCTAAGATGAAGAGGTCTGTCAGATGATTGGCGCAGATGCCTTCCCAGATGATAATCATCATGCACGACTCAGGCAACATGCGGAAGGATATTGTCCTGCTGAAGCACAATGCCTGGTGTTTGATTCAGCACAAAATGAGTGATATGGTTCTTCACGATCTCATCACGATATTGCAAGCCGGTAACATCCCCGTCTAAGATGAAGAGGTCTGTCGGATGATTGGCGCAGATGCCTTCCCAGATGATAATCCCTCCATTTCCATGGCTAGCGCCCTTCTTCTTCTTCGTTCATTCTCAATCTCCCATTACCAAGTCCTGAACAAGGCTTTTAAGTAGCAGGGTCTAGTCCAGAGAACGGAATGAGTTGTGTCGCTAGTTTACAGCGTGACTGCGATATTTGCACCTTTAGGTCCGACAAATCCATTATTGGCAGACGAGCGCGCTATTGAATGCAGTTGTTGGCGTAGCGCTCCCCATCTCAACCACCGGCTCTTGGAAGGTTGATGCTTCACTAGTCAGTAAACAGTGCTGTCTCACAGAGCGTTTCAAAAACGCAGATGTTGTCTGGCCCAGGCTAGTCTCGTGGCATGATGTGTGGCTGCAGAGTTGAACGAATAGCAGGGTGTCTTGCACGTAGGCCTTGCACAAACAGTTCCCGGCAGTAGCTGAATTTATTCTTCTCAGTCTGTGAAGGGTGCTAGCAGTGACAGTTGCTGACCGAAATCAGATATTTGAGAGTGGTGAAACAATGTTGCCGTCTGGTCATTAATCAAGGACGTCCCCTGTGGGACAGGATAGAAACAGTCCCAGTCGTCTGGTAGCGATGTAATCACAGTCCGACAGGCTGTCTTGACACATCAAATTGTCTTGCTGTTACGGACACAGACATTCCTCCTCCTAACATGGCAATAGCGCGCAACATCGACATTTGGCGCCTTGCGTGACATCCTTCCCGTAGTTTGCTTCTGAACGAAATAAATGACAAAATAATCACAGATCGTCAGTGAACACTTCTCAGGTCAATTTTGTGATCAGCACGTAAATTGCGAGAAACTGTCTGGATAGTCGTTCATTTCATATAATCAAATTTTGAAGGTCAGTGAAAGGTCTCTTCACACTCAGACTTTACTATGACAATTTTATGACTTCCAGTAACGACTACCAGTTTATTGGTATGAAATTACATTTCAATTTTCAAACATAAAAACGTGCACAAAAATTGGTAAGTTACTTTTTGCGTTATGTATATTATAAAAGTAACATTCAGTTAATATAACTATCAAAGATGATTTATCATCTGGTGACACAAACGAAAGTGTATGGGGAGAAAGTGGTGAAAAAACAGTGATTGGAGTATGCTATAGATGTCCATCAAGTGAAAAACAGGAGGACGAGGAGCGGATTAGTAGCAAAGCAAAGGCAAGTGAAGGAAAATTATTATTAATGGGGGAGTTCAATTTTACAGAAATAAAAGGGGGTATGACAGAAGCACTCGTAGACTCAAAACTTTTTGTTAAGTGCATGTTTATGACAATTTTTAAATTCAACATGTAGAAGCAGCCACCAGAGTCAAAAACACACTCGACTTAGTTTTTACAACAGAGGAAAATATGATTGAAAACATTACTGTTGAGGAACTGTTCGGCTCAAGTGACCGACCATCAAATCATCCGATGGGATCTTATAGCAGGGAAAGAAGTAAACATAAATACGCAAACTTACGACTACTCTAAGGAAGATGTTAAGAAGATGAAAGAAGTAGCGAGCCACATAATCTGGAAATATATTGTTAAAGGAACACATGCTGAACAAGAGTGGGAGAATTTTAAAACAGTTCTAGAAAAGCTGAAAGAGGAATGTGTTCCATATAGGGAGATAACCCCCAAGCGTAAAAAGTGGATAACTAGATTTGTAGTTAAATTGTAGAAGAGCTAAAATACAGCATGGACAAAATATTTAGAGGCAGGTAAATCTAAAAAAACATTTAAAATATTTGAACAAGCAGAACATAGCTCAGAAAGTGAATAAAACGGCAAAAATAAACTTTGAAAAAAAAACTTGCTCAGAGGATCAAGACTGATGGTAAAATCCTCATTTCTTAGTTTAGAAATAAGCAAAGAACGAAAGACAAAGTAGGCCCTCTCATAGACACCACAGGAAAGATAATAAGTGAGAATAGGGATGCAGCTAATCTACTCATTCAGTACTTTGACACAGTCTACACAAAGGAGGGACGATGAGGCTAACGTCAGACAAAACACACTGATCAGAGAATGTTAGCCAGGGCCAGGAGAAATATACTGGCCAAGACCCTCTCCTGACGGGACGATGAGGCTAACGTCAGACAAAACACACTGATCAGAGAATGTTAGTCAGGGCCAGGAGAAATATACTGGCCAAGACCCTCTCCTGACGGGACGATGAGGCTATCGTCAGACAAAACACACTGATCAGAGAATGTTAGCCAGGGCCAGGAGAAATATACTGGCCAAGACCCTCTTCTGACGGGACGATGAGGCTAACGTCAGACAAAACACACTGATCAGAGAATGTTAGCCAGGGCCAGGAGAAATATACTGGGCAAGACCCTCACCTGACCTTCTCGTTGGTCGTCCTGGAAGCGGGCTGTTATCGAGGACAACAATCTGGCTAACAAGGTGAGGTTCAACGTGATCTCGTAATAGTGAGCGACATGCAGATAAAGCCAAGCATAGCACAACCGCATGGAGGACCCCGGTCTACCTTCATCAGCACGCTCGAGATGTGAGAAAAGCTACTGCAACCCGTCACTTAACGAACATAAGAGTAACTTACTCATTGTGGGCATTCGAAACAACAACAACAACAACACAAAAGAGGACTGCTCCAAGATCCGAGAGCCTATATATATTTTTCAAAGAGACATGGATACAGCGGGATTAAAATAAATGTGTATTACAGAGGAAATTGTTTAAAAAAAATTGAAGTGGTTAAAAGTGGACAAATGTCAAGGTCAAGATGGTATTCACCCAAAATTGCTGTTTGAAATTAGAGACCAACTAGCAAAACCAATGGCTATTTTATGTTCTCAATCACTTGCAAAAAGGATTGTTCCACGGGATTGTAAAGATGCAGGAATGATCCTCTTATTAAAAAATAGCAAAAAATCAGATCCAGCAAATTTATAGACCTGTGAGTTTAACGAGCATTGTTAGGATCAATAATCAAAGAAAACATTGTAATGCATTTAGACAAGTTTAATCTAATCAAAAACAGTCAGCATGGGTTTACTGGACGGAGATCGTGCTTAACAAATCTATTAGAATTCGTGGAAGAGGTTACTAAAATGATTGATAAAGGGAATTATTAGATGTATTTATGTAGATTTTGCAAAGACCATTGATAGAGTACCTCATAAAAGATTTTTTGGAAAGTTAAAATCACATGGAATAGGTGGGGAATTTGCCAAATGGATAAAAAATTGGTTAACGGGAAGAAGGCAGAGAGTAGACATAAATAAGGAGTACTCTGAGTGGTTTGAAGTAAAGAGTGGAGTGCCACAGGGTTAGGTTTTGGGACCAAATTTATTCTTGATATATATAATCGATTTGGATATTGATATGGGATCCATGATAGGATCCATGATCGGATCCTGATCGGATCTATGATTGCTAAATTTTGCTGATGACACCAACGTATGCAGTAGTGTCTCATCTAAAGCAGAAGTGGATATTTTGAGGTCGTATTTATATAAAATTCAAGAATGGTCTGTGCGATTGCAAATGAAGTTTAATGTAGATAATTGTACAGTCATTCACATGGGTAGATCTAATATGGAATATAATTACAGAATGGGCGAGAACAATATTAGACAGATAGCAAAGGAAAAGGACCTACTGTTTATAATAGATCATACAAGTAAGGTGAGTGAGCAAGCCCAGGTAGCACTTAAAAAGGAAATGCAATGTTAGGTATGATAAAAAGAAATACTTAACATAGGAGCAAGGAAGTGATAGTCAAACTGAATAAAGCATTAGTTAGACGTAGATTGAAGTACTGTGTATAGTTGTAAAATCCTCATCGTCGAGGGGATATAAACATGCTGGAAATGATACAAAAAAAGAGCGACAAAGCTAGCTCATGGTGGAATTCCAGAATTACAGTTATGAGGAAAGAGAAAACCGGCCTACAGTATCTAGAAAAGAGAAGTATTCGAGGTACTTTAGTACAGGCTTATACGATAATCAGAGGAATGGATAAATTAGATTATAACAAGTTTTTCAAAATACAAGCACTTGCAAAAAACAAGCGGGCATAGCTACAAATTAACTAAAGAAAGGTCCAGATTAGAGATTAGAAAATATTTTTTTAGTCAGAGAGTGGTGAATGCTTGGAATGCATTGCCACAGGAGGAAGTGGACACATGGACAGTTAATGTATTTAAGAATAGATTGGATGCGCATAGCTTTTAGAGCAAGGTAATGTAAATGAAACTGGTTTTATACAGACTCTGCAGTCTTCTAAACCAGTATAAAGACGTTAAGTTAAGTTAAGGTTGCGGGTCTACATTGCTCTAATATTTGAGTCTATTAAGATGAACTCGTGAAGTGAGGTTAATTACACCCCCCCCCCCCTCCCAAGAAACTGGTTGTATACCAACTCTGCAGTCGTCTTAAACAGTATAAAAACGTTCAATTAAATTATTTTGATAGGAAACAAACACGGCCGCTTTCGCTTTTTGTCCATCTTTCGTAATCTGACTTGCAGCTGCAGCGCAACATACGAAAGACCTCGTCACCATCTCAACAACCAACATCGTGATCATGAATATTGCTAAAGAGAGACAAACTTACGTTATGTATAGCAGAGACACACAAACTTGACTATAAAGACTCGTCTTCTGTAGCATGGAAGTCGCTTTGTTGCGCGAGGTATCTGAAAATGTGAATGTAGATATTATGTAAAGAGAACAACATATTTCACAAATCTACCTTCACTATAACATTTCTCAAATTTCTGAGGTTTGCCGGGAATGGGTAGGTTTCTTCTTCTTCTTCTTCTTCTTCTTCTTCTTCTTCTTCTTCTTCTTCTTCTTCTTCTTCTTCTTCTTCTTCTTCTTCTTCTTCTTCTTCTCCTTCTCCTTCTTCGTACGCTGTAAAACGTCAACCTGTATTTTTTAGAAAAAAGCAGCGGTCATCCTGAGGCTATCGACACTGCCATAGAGCTTGTCTAGTGTTGCCACTGGTGATGGCCACATGTGCTTTCTCTGGTCCTCGTATGTCGGGCAGTTTTGCAGCAGATGTTCAGCGGTCATTTTCCCGGTACCACAAGTGCATTCGTCAGTGCCACCTATCTTCAGTTTATTGAATAGGTGGTACCTCAGTCTGTTGTGGCCTGTGCGGAGTCTAAAGACCACGACCCGCTCTCTTCTGTTCAACTGGTAATAGACATCGTTTTTTGTGTAGCCAGTATGTTCTGTTTCCCATTTGGACATGTATCTGGTCCTAATAAGCCTTTTGGACTCTTCGTAGCTCAGACTAGAATCTGGTTGTGATAGTCTTGCACCTTCTTTTGCCAGTCTGTCTGCCTCCTCGTTGCCTTGGATGTTACAGTGGGATGGAACCCACTGTACCACTACTCTTTTTGGTGTGGACTGCTGGCATAGTTGACAGAGTACTGCTCTTAAATCATTAAGTTCAGTATTTTTCTGGCTTATTAGTACTGTGACTACGGCCAGGGCATATGTAAACAGGACTATCTGGCTTTCATTGCTTTCGCCTGTCAGCATTGCTTCTACTGCAGCCCTCAGTGCCTCTGCCTCCGCTCTGAAATTGCTTGAGAATTTTCCAGTTGCCACTGAAAGTGTTATTTTTCTACCATTTGGTAGGCTCAGGATTACCCCTGCCCTCCGTTCTGTGTTGTGTTTGTTACAGAACCGTCGGTGTATGCATGGGTCCAGTCCATGCTTGGGTAGTTTTTCGTTTTGTACCTCATGGTTATGTCTCTTCTTTCTTTTTCAGTCTGACTGTTCTTGTTTCCAATACCTGGTATATTTTCTACCACCTCTGGCATGATATGCTGCTTCCATGTAGGTTTGCGTACAGTAGGGATGGGTTTTGGTATTGTTACGGTGTTCATAGGGTCTTCGCTCATCTTTGCTTTCTGCAAAGTTTCTCCACCTTAGTTTCCTGAATGGGTAGATTTGATTTTTGAGAAATAAAGGCAAACTGTGAAATTAACCGGCTACATTTTTATTTGATTCTCTATAGGAAAAACCTAGGTTTAACAAGGGCTCGAACACGCGTCACTGGTATTAAAGATAACTAGTCTTACAATTCGTTCACGCGTTTTTCATTCAAGAGATAAATATGAAATATATTTTGTGTTATTTCCTATGCCATGTTATTTAACCAACCAATCTATGTGTTCTGCTGTTTAACTTGGGCTAAAATTGTGTTATTTTTACTTTTGCCAAAAACGAGGGATAGACATACTCACAAAGCGGACCTTAAACTTGTTTGCTCAAGGGAGTGAGGACAAAAGTTGTCAGAAATGACAATTTTCTTAGGTGTCAAATAATATATCTAGTTAACTCAGTTACGTTCAGATCAAATGTCATCTTCGTATCGAAGGTCGGCTTCAATGGATCTCCAGTGTACGCTACTTGCCATAATGATGCAGTCTGACAGGCTTTTTCCAGGCTTTGATCTTGGTGGAGCCAGTTGATAGAAGAGCTGCGACCAAGTCTAGCCTAACAACAGACAATCCTTGATCTTGGGGGAACCAGCTGAAAAAAGAGCTGCGACCAAGTCTAGCCTAACAACAAACTATCCTTGATCTTGGTGGAGCCAGTTGATAGAAGAGCTGCGACCAAGTCTAGCCTAACAACAAACTATCCTTGATCTTGGTGGAGCCAGTTGATAGAAGAGCTGCGACCAAGTCTAACCTAACAACAGGCTATATTCCATATGCTTTATTGGAATTTGGCTGGCAGATGGACACTCCATACCAAGAATGTGAGATTACGTGTTGGGGGTCTTTTATTGGTCTTTAACAATTTCTTGTCTACATGAGCCTGTCTTGTGTGTAAGGATGCCGTCTGTAAATTGTTGTGTCCATTGTGGCCCCAGAGTGGATTTTTAAAAATGGATGTTTGTTGCTACAAGTAAATCTTGGACCAGTCCTGAACTTCCGCTTAAGTTGTTGTTGTTGTTGTTGTTATCCCATAGCTGCTGAGCATGCCTGCTTTTGGCAGCCTAATGACATTCTTATATAGATACATGTCTTCTTCAGTTGTTTCACTGTTCCGTACAGTGTGTTGGCAATTGTCGGTAGTGCTTGTAAGAATGATGTAGTTGATCGTCCTCCCCACCAAGAATATCTCCTTTTATTTGTATGGGGTGTTCTTCAGCTCCCACAGAACCGACTTAGAGTCACTAAAAATAAAAAAATCCACCGGCAACAATTCGCCCAAGTCAAACCGTTGGTGCAAAATACCAGCTGCTGTTTTTATGGCCTCGGCCTCCGCTTCATCATTTGAACGGTTTTCACAGCATGAATCACAAAACCCATCCGATTATTTCATATGGATATCATACCCTGCAAAAGAGGTAGATTTGAATTCTGACCCATCCGTATAGACCAGGACTGCCGATTTTGGGTAGCTAGAGACTAACTCCAAGACAGATATCTTCAGGATATTAAGTGTAGTCTCCTTGGTGGCTGCCTTTTCTGTCAAGTGTGTTCTTATTACTGGCAGGCGAAGATTTTCCCACATGGGTGGTTCATAAAACCTATTTTCCGTTTCTCTCTCCTCTGGCAAATGGTGAATATGGCTTTCTTCTTCTTCTACATCCAGTGGGGACAATTGCTTCAGTATTCTCTTATGCTTCCTAGTCTCGTTTTGTACCCTATTTAGATGGCCATTTTCTTGTCTCTTGTATCTCTCTGCTGCTTCAGGGGGAGGGACGAGATGGGCGGAATGACAGGGGGAGGGAAGAGATGGACGGAGTGACAGGGGGAGAGAAGAGAAGGACGCAATGAAAGGGGGAGGAAAAAGATGGGCGGAATGAAAGGGGGAGGGAAGAGATGGGCGGAATGAAAGGGGGAGAGAAGAGATGGGCGGAATGACAGGGGGAGGGAAGCGATGGGCAGAATGAAAGGGGGAGGAAAAAGATGGGCGGAATGAAAGGGGGAGGGAAGAGATGGGCGGAATGAAAGGGGGAGAGAAGAGATGGGCGGAATGACAGGGGGAGGGAAGCGATGGGCAGAATGAAAGGGGGAGGAAAAAGATGGGCGGAATGAAAGGGAGAGGGAAGAGATGGGCGGAATGAAAGGGGGAGAGAAGAGATGGGCGGAATGACAGGGGGAGGGAAGCGATGGGCGGAATGAAAGGGGGAGGAAAAAGATGGGCGGAATGAAAGGGGGAGAGAAGAGATGGGCGGAATGACAGGGGGAGGGAAGCGATGGGCGGAATGAAAGGGGGAGGAAAAAGATGGGCGGAATGAAAGGGAGAGGGAAGAGATGGGCAGAATGAACGGGAGAAGGAAGAGATGGGCGGAATGAAAGGGAGAAGAAAGAGATGGGCGGAATGAAAGGGAGAGAGAAGAGATCGATGACTTGGGGGATGAAGAGATAGATAAGATGCGAAGGGAGGAAGCGACGGGAAGAGGTTGGAGTGAGTAGAGCGGGTTAAGGGTTTGGGTGTAGGAGGGTTGAGGGGAGAAATGGGTAAGGGGTTGGGGGGATGAGGTGGAAATTGTTGGAGGTGGGGGGGGGGGTGATTGAAAGAAATGGGTAAGGGGATGGGCGGGATGAGGTGGAAAGTGTTGGAGGTGGGGGGAGGGGGGTGATTGAAAGAAATGGGTAAGGGGATGGGCGGGATGAGGTGGAAAGTGTTGGAGGTACTGGGGGGGAGGGGGGTGATTGAAAGAAATGGGTAAGGGGATGGGCGGGATGAGGTGGAATGTGTTGGAGGTACTGGGGGGGGGGATGATTGAAAGAAATGGGTATAAACGGGTAGGTTGAATGGGGAATAATTGGGCTAGCTGGGAGGAGATAAAGGATTGTAGCAGGGATGTGAATTGGGTGGGGACGAGAGGGGGAGGGGCTTGCGTTAGGAGAATTTAAAAACTCCTTTCGTAATTATTCCCTCGACGATTCCGGGTATTCCCGCTAGTATTTCTTATGAAGGGAAGCAATTTGCTATAAATAGAAGTAATTCTGTTTACTCACACGCTTTTGTTTGCTGCATCTCACCGCACGCGGCTGAAAGAAGAAATAAGAATACAGTTATATTTCCTGTCTGCCTGAAAATACGCCACTATAAATATACTTTCTGATTCTAACGAATCATTTTAACACTATAATACAAATATAATGGACGTCAACCCTCCAGAGGGATTGGAAACTGACAGAGCAGCAAACTCCATGCACACACTCAACGAAACAAAACACGCACAAAACAAAAGGCAGATATCCAGGTAGGGCTGCAAACATCTGGCGGGATCACACACACACCAATTGAAATCAACAAAACGAATGTCTAATTCATAAGAATATAATGTAATAACCAGCTTCAATGAAATCACACTCAAACATTCATTCATTCTCCCTCACTAACTCACTCACTCACTCACTAAATTCACTCACTCACTGACTCACTCACTTTCACTCACTCTCTCGCTGTCTTCCTCTTTCTTTCCATCTCCCTCCCTCTCTCACTCACTCTCTCACTCACTCTCTCACTCACTCACTCACTCACTCACTAAATTCACTCACTCACTGACTCACTCACTTTCACTCACTCTCTCGCTGTCTTCCTCTTTCTTTCCATCTCTCTACCTCTCTCGTTCATTCTCTCACTCCCTCTTCCTCTCTCTCTCCTTCTTTCTTTCCACATAAGCACATCCACCTAATATGCACGCACATAGAAGCACACATGTCCGCCATGCAGGTTAACACTTCAAGTAGTTGTACAAACCTGGGCAGTAGCCGTGGTCACCTTTCGGTCCAGGGAAACCAGGAGGACCATCGATTCCTAAAAAAACAAACAAACAAAGAATACAAAACTGCAAACTAAGAATACTGCTGCGGTAAATGAACTACTTCAATAATGAACATTTTGTTCTTCACAAAAAGTAACCCTTTTTACAGATATCTACCTATCAGATATCAATTTTACAATCATTTTGTTCTATTTATTATTGTGGCGTATGATAGCGAAGGAAAACAATGTTAGATACAATAGAATAGTTTCAAAATAATGTTTATACATGAGCAAATATTTAGGACAAACAAACCTATTCTGGCACAAAACGGAAAGACGATTATTCTTATTTGTGGATGCCAACCCATGAGTTGTTAGACGAGTGTTAGTAATATCCGGTAAATGACATGATTGTGACAATTACCTGGCTCTTCGAGACTTACCTTGCAAGCCCATATCTCCTGCTAGTCCTTTCATGCCTGGTATGCCGGGAACACCAGACATACCTCTATCTCCAGGGGGACCTGTGTACCCTCTGTCTCCTTTAGAACCATCAATGCCTGCGGAACCGTCTCGTCCAGGAGGACCTGGATCACCTGGAAGCGGAAGCAAGACCAGATAAGGATTACTGCCAGAACACACAGTGTCCACTCGAAGTAGCAGTCAAATTAGAAGTAGTGCTTTTCTTTCAGACTTTCATTTCATGTCTTCTTCTTCTTCTTCTTCCTCTTCTTCTTCTTCTTCATCTTCTTCTTCTTCGCAAGTAGGAAGTCGTCCGGAGAACGGAATGCGTTGTGTCGCTAGTTTACAGCTTGACTGCGATATTTGCACCTTTCAGTCCGACACATCCGTCTTCGACGGTATTTCATGTCTATTTTCTTGTTCCCGGTGATCATAGATTCGTGTCAGGGCTCTGGACAACAGATTGGCCAAGTCTCTTCTCCATTCTTCGCTGTGTACTTGAAAACAGGTTGTGTTACAGCAGTCTTTCAGACAAGGCGGGGATCAAAACTGTGATCCCCGTATTTGAGTCTGTTCAGAAGCCTTCCATGCACTAAAGCAAGGTGGACCGAAGTCTACCTTCATCAATAAACTCAGGAATGTAGTGCCAGTGTCAGGTGACACATACTTATCAAGACCTCCACATCACGTCTCTGTCGGGGTTGACGGAGACAGACTGTGCCACGCCACGTCAGTCTTGTCAATGAAGTGAGGATCGACACAGTAATCCTCTTAGTGGTAAGATTGCCGAGGAGCCTCGCATTGCACTGCAGCCAGGAGGATCCAGGTCCACCTCCTCAAGTACACGTCGGGATCTATGAACAGCCCCTGTAACTCGCCACTAATGAAACATCGTCGAGTGTTGAATGAGCTCAGTACGAGTGACTCTCAGACCAACAAGAACAACACAGGATGTCAGAATAGTCCCTGTAAACATGCTACCAGAAATAACAGACCAAGTGTGGCAAACATTGAAACGAGCAGCTTCAAATTTCACAACAAATAACAGATAGTTCCGTAGTCAATACCAGTTATTACAACTACATAATTTCGTTTTTAAAATGTTCTGTGCCCCGCTCAGCTGTTTTGGTAAAACATGTATTGAAGTTACCCATTACAACTAGCAACTAATAACAAGAGTAGGGTCTATGCATTAGATACACATCACATTGGGATGGACAGTTGTGGAGATCCTATATCGCATACTCAAGTAGACATGATTCATAATCGGAATAACTTTTGCATAGAACTCTGTTTTTGTCAAACTCGTGCCAATAAATATTACAGCCCTGTCTAGCCATATTTTGACATATATAAATGCACCACAATCTTTATCTAACCTTCTTGTTCTTCTTTTGACATCCCACTTTTTTACCGATTTGTAGACCAGTGTTGTGGAATGTATGTGTCTTTCGCCTCTCGTGGCCCGAGTAATGTTTTCCAACATTTTACGGCAGGTGTCGTTTATCTGACTAACGTGTAACAAATATTTTTTTTTATGCAAGTGTCCGATTTTTCAAAAGTAGAGTCTTATTGTGTGCTTGCTTAAACCAACTGTTTCTTAAGTCTATGTGCCATTATTTTGCCAGCTCTCTTAATGTATCCATTTTCTAGATTGCTACATTTCTCCTGCCATACGGTAACATTGAATTTCTGATGTATGTTTATAACTAATTCGTATGCTATCATATCCATATCGTTATAAATTATTTGTATTTTGCCATATCTCACGCCAGTGGGCATACAATCATGTAATCAAAACATTTATTGGATTTCCAATGTGTTTGACTAGGCCGTTCTTGTTCAATATTTCCAAGAATAAGTAAATCTATCTGCGTTTTCTTAACCAATAACTGGCACTAGACTTTGGTGTGCTTATCTAGTCCTCTGCATGTTAGTATATGCTTATCTGAGTGTATATATATATATATATATATATATATATATATATATATATATATATATATATATATATATATATATATATATATATATATATATATATATATATATATACATATCGGTCTCATTTATTTCACTCCTATAATATATATCTTCATTCTTAAAATGTTTCCAATCCATCTCTTTATTTTTAATGTTCCTCACAAACATAATGAAGCAAATGCTAGAACTGTTGCTGTTTTTGCGACATATCTCGTGGGTGTCTACTGCTCAATATGGCAGGTGATTGTGCAATCACACAAACATACATTAAACATAACACTTTCAGCTGGAAGTTTCACTATGACTTTCATCAGTAGTCTTACGATCAGGGATTCTCAATCTGGCATCCGTGGATGGGCAGTGAGTCCGTTAAGCCTCGCTTTAAAAGTAACGTTATCAGAGTAAATTGTTAAAACAAAATGTTAAATGCCCATGATTTGTGCATTTGATCGTATTCCAGATACGTTACTAACGTGAGCTTACACCTAAACACTACAGAGCACTCATCATCACATACATATGTCATTGGCATTTTATTTTCATCATATTTGTCTTTAGATGTATGTTTAATTGACACTAAACTCGTATTTAACAAAAACGATTGACCTATATATGATAACATAAAGGCTTTCGACAGAGTTCAACATTAAGATTTGGTTCAAAACACTAAATGAATTTAACTTTGGCCGGATAAAGGTATAGCGAATATGTAATGGCAATATATAGCTACAGTTCGACTGGATCATGACATCGGCAAGTCCAATTCATTTAAATAAAGGTAGATCAAGACAGCAACTTGACTTTCATCCCAGCTCGATAACAGTAAAAGAAAAAGTCACAAGAAACCTTCAGGAATCAACGTAAAGCTAGAACATAAGGATGAATTTATGACAGGAAGGATATTAGGAGAGCCTAAGATTTACAATCTGTGTTATGGATAAGGCAAAGTGCATGTAATTAAACAAGAACACCATTTTCAGAAACTGATTATTGCAATAAACAGGGCAAGTAAATATAAAGGACTAAGTATTAGTACCAGTTATTACAATAAACAGAGCAAGTGAATATCAAGGACTACGTATTAGTACGAGTTAATACAATAAACAGGGCAAGTGAATGTGAAAGACTACTGGTAAGTATTAGTATACCCAAGTCAGAAATATTGGCCATAATAAAAATATCAAAACTCCGGTAGTCAAGATTAAAGTACAGTGGACCTGATAATGATTATGAATAATCTCTTGTGCATTATCGTGATCATACTAAAATATGTTTGAAATAACTCCTTGCTATTAACATATATAACATAACTGATATGAGCAATAATCAACTTGCTGCTATTAACATATGTAACACAACTGATATGAGCAATAATCAACTTGCTACTATTAACATATGTAACATAACTGATATGAGCAATAATCAACTTGCTACTATTAACATATGTAATATAATTCTTCTTCTTCCTCTTATTTTTCTTCTTCTTCTTCTTCTCTTCTTCTTGTTCTTGTTGTTATTCTTCTTGTTATTGTTCTTGTTCTTCTTTGGCGTTAATACTGAAACAGACGTTTGTTGTATTATGTCATAGTTTACAGCGAGGCTGTGATATTTGCGCCTTTTGACCCGACACGTCCGATTTCAGCAAGGCATTTTTGGAACCGGGTTTATCTTCTCGCTTCGATCCCTCATCTCTTTGTCAAGCTGTCTGTTTGCAGTCTGTCTCCAGGGCCGCCACTTGGAGGTGGAATAGGGTCTTGTCAACTGACACTGATGCAAACAGTCAAATATGCGTCGCTGAGTGCTGACAGCTAGTTCTCTGATATTTCTTCGGTCAATGTTCAATGTTTATTGAATACATAATTTTCATCGAATTAAAATTATTCCGAATCCTTACTTGGAAGGAAAGAATAGACCACATGCACCTCCATGAATATGGTAACCGGAGACTAAAGGAGACTTGTGCATGGGATTAGCAACCCAATCGTGTAAAAAAACAAACAAACATTGCTACATAAAACACCATTGCAAAAGCACACAAAGTGCTATGGCGCAGGCTTTCTAAAGTAGGCCAACTGTGGTGTTGTCCCTATGTAGAAACCAATAGATCAGAGCTGTAGAATATAGTGTTGGCCCTGCAGTGAAAGAGCCATAAGACGTGTATATAATTAAAATAATGACATTTCTCCAGAAGTGGGTTCTTAGTCGCGATCTGTTATCTACAGTGGTCTGCATCGTCTACATAAAGTTGTCCGTGCCCACAGGAAGTACATGTGGGTCCTTAATCGCGATCTGTTATCTACAGTGGTCTGCATCGTCTACATTAAGTTGTCCGTGCCCACAGCAAGTACATGTGGGTCCTTAGTCGCGATCTGTTATCTACAATGGTCTGTATCGTCTACATAAACTTGTCCGTGTCTACAGGAAGTGCTTTGTCACCGGTGCAGGTATGTTCCAAAACATATTTTTGTTCTAGGAAGCTGCCATTTATTTTCAGTTGCCTTGCAGTTTGTTTCTGGACTTTCTGCTTATCTTAGGCACATCTCAAAACACGTAAGCTGCTACGCTATTGGGAAGTTTCTGTTTTTTGCTCTCACGTGGGAGCAGCTTCTTTTACGGAGTTTTATAGAAACAGTTTTCAGAGTTTCCATGACTACTGCAAAGTGAATAGATCTTTGAGCAAGTTCTTCATTTCATCCACACTCATTAGCAGGTAGACTTCCAGCACATGGAAGTTGTCATACAAAGGCCTTATTTTGCGTCACAAATGACAAAAATGATTAAAATGATGCCCAATTGTCTTAGCAGATTTATTAAGAAAATGCTTGCTATGTGTGAAGACTCCTTACCCTTAGAACCATAGGGACCAGATGGACCTGTGAAGAGAGAAATGTATCAATATTATTGTCAATGTAAAACACAGGATGGCGTCATCAAAGATTGCGTTAATTATTTATGTGCGTAATAAGTAACTTCTTTCAAATCTTGTCTATAATTAGACGTTGAATTGTATTTTAATTTTGTTTTCGTAAAGGAACATTGTGTATTGGGCAATTTTTGGGAGTTCATTATTGTAATAAGGTATTACTTATTTGTCATTTTGTTGAGACGTTTGTTCTAGTTGTAAGTCAGTAATATTTGTAAGCCATTCTAGCATGTCTTATATTTATATTTTTGTGTGTTTGTAAACCGGCATGAACGATTCATAAAATGTTAGAGATAGTATATTCAATTATATTGTATTACAACAACAGACAATTTAATCAATAAAAACACATGTTTATATCAGAAAAGTGTTTTTACCAGTATTTTTTTTCACATCATATTGTCAGCTTTAATTTGAGTATCTTTTTTCATGTATCATATTGCCAACATTAATCTGATATAGAAAACATTTCTTGCAAAGAAACCTCAGTAACTAAACTCGTGACATACTGAGACCAAGGAGTTTTTGAAATACATGACAATAAAACTAGGAGCAGACTACAGTATGTATTTAGTGCACGTAATCAACCAATTCCCAGCAAAATTAAGGAAAGTAAAGAAGACAACAAATATAAACTAGAATCCTACTTAAACCAGGTGCTCAAAATAGGAAGAATTAATGTAATATTACAATAAATTAGTTTTATGTAATTAAAACAAATTGAGTATTCATAATTAGTGGGTAATGCGGTAATGCTAAAGGAATAATTTCCATTATATCAAGCTTCAAAAGAAATCATTACAAAGATGCAGGAACTGCTGAAATGAAAATATATAAACTCATACACACTGACATATTCACCGACACGCACTCACACACACGTATGCAAATTCACTTTTGCAAAGAAATACATCAGTCTTTCTCAACCCTAACTAAGCTATTGCCCTATCCCCTTTTCAAAATAAATATGTTTTAACGCCCCCACTCGCATAACTCGAACAATGTACACCCCATACACACACAATTAGAATAACCGATTTCTGAAATGATAAAATAAAAGGTGATTTGATACGTAATTGAAATATTCAAATTGTTAAAATTTTTTGTTCAGCTTACAACTAGTCTCCACAAGTAAGATATGATGAAAATAGTAAGATAAGGCAAACATAAATTTTTCTCAAAATCTCTTACTAATAAACTTTCATATAATCCTTGCACTTTGTATGAATCATCTAATTGAACTATATCTGATTCTATTTTTGCTAAAAAAAAGTATCAAGTCTTCTCTGTCCCAAATTTACAATCGATTGCGCTGCTTTAGCAGCAGCCTCACTACTGAAATAAACCATTTTTGTACTAATATGATGTTGGATATGCTGTTATAGGCAGTTTTTTTTTTCTTGGCAAAGAAGAGGATAAGACAGCTAAATCTTCATCAAAAAGTTTTGGTAATAAACGTGACTAAACCGTGCTGTTGCTTCAAAGAGATATTGTAGCTCAATCAGTTCTTGTAGATGTTGCCGAACAGGTTCCATATATGTTGCAAACCTATTCTGGTAATTTGAGTTTCTGCAAATCTTTAAATCTAATAATCATATCATAGACTCTGGGTGGCAGAAATAGGTTTTTTAAAATCTGCATCTTTCAGCCTGTCCTTGTCTAATTGCCGTAAACAGGGAGACTGAGAAAGTCCATTTTTGTAAAACAATGCCAATTTGCTGATGAGTCCCATGATAACTCTTTTCGTTTTGGTAAGACTGATGCCCTTTCCCAGTAGCTAAAGAAGGGTATAATTTAACTTCCGAAATATATGTCAACGATAAGCCACATCTTTTCACAGTACTTCAGTTTCAATGTTGAGATATTTCTTTCATTGAATCAAGAAACTGTATATTGATTTTCAAAACAACTGGCTAATCATCGTGTAGCATGTCCTTTTCAACACGTCATCCTCATAACAGACGATCTGTAAGACTCTCGATCTTTGGCACGTCGCCCTCATAACAGACGATCTGTAAGACACTCGATCTTTGGCACGTCGCCCTCATAACAGACGATCTGTAAGACTCTCGATCTTTGGCACGTCGCCCTCATAACAGACGATCTGTAAGACACTCGATCTTTGGCACGTCGCCCTCATAACAGACGATCTGTAAGACTCTCGATCTTTGGCACGTCGCTTCCATAACAGACGATCTGTAAGACTCTCGATCTTTAGCACGTCGCTCTCATAACAGAAGATCTGTAAGACTCTCGATCTTTAACACGTCGCTCTCATAACGGACGATCTGTAAGACTCTCGATCTTTGGCCAGTTCTCCCGCCTCTGTCACGATAATCCCCAGTTCCTCTATAATGTCCTGTGTCCATCTTCTCTCCACTTTGTCTCTGTCACCCTTGCCAGGCACTAAACAATTGCCTATGGACATCCACACTACTTCCGTGTGTAGAGGAGAACGTTCAAAATCAACATAGTTGTCATCCATACTACTTCCGTGTGTAGAGGAGAACGTTCAAAATCAGCATAGTTGTCATCCATACTACTCCCGTGGGTAGAGGAGAACGTTCAAAATCAACATAGTTGTCATCCATACTACTCCCGTGTGTAGAGGAGAACGTTCAAAATCAACATAGTTGTCATCCATACTACTTCCGTGTGTAGAGGAGAACGTTCAAAATCAACATAGTTGTCATCCATACTACTCCCGTGTGTAGAGGAGAACGTTCAAAATCAACATAGTTTTCATCCATACTACTCCCGTGTGTAGAGGAGAACGTTCAAAATCAACATAGTTGTCATCCATACTACTCCCGTGTGTAGAGGAGAACGTTCAAAATCAACATAGTTGTCATCCATACTACTCCCGTGTGTAGAGGAGAACGTTCAAAATCAACATAGTTGTCATCCATACTACTCCCGTGTGTAGAGGAGAACGTTCAAAATCAACATAGTTGTCATCCATACTACTCCCGTGTGTAGAGGAGAACGTTCAAAATCAACATAGTTGTCGTTACACAATCGACAAAATGTTCAAGGACTGCGGCTGGATTTGATTGGTAGCACTGGTAACTAAACTATATCACTTGTTGAGTATGCCGTTAAGTTGTTTGGCTATGAATTGTTACAACATTTAGTACTACGTTTTTTTAATTGGCTCGACAATCCATGACGGTCACCAACCATTGCAGGAGCTCTATCTGTCGCACACGCTTCGACATTAGAAATAACAATGTTTTGTTGTTGTCGTAAGACAATCATTTTCAATGATTTCAAAAATTGACAAGCTCCTAAAAATCTGTTCCTAAAAATAGGAACGTGCACAACGGACGACAGAGGCAGGTTCTGTGAATATATAAATATATTGGGTGTGGTAGAAATACGAGGGAAAGACACTGGCTACATACAGAAAGATAAATACATTTTCATACTCTCAGGAGGCGAACACATACAACAGATGTTGGTGTATTATTAAATAAAGAATTCGAAAAATACATATGTGGATTCTGGGCACACAACGATCGAATGATGTTACTGAAAATCAGAGCGATACCATTTAACATGTCCATTTTACAAACGTATGCACCAACCTCAGATTACAGCGAAGAGCAATTAAATGAATATTATGAAGACGTGAAGCAGTTACTTAACACGGTGGCTTCAACAGATCTAATAATTGTTATGGGCAACATGAATGCTAAAGTAAAAACAGGGGAATATAAACCCATCGTGGGAAAATATGGAATTGGAACAAAGAATGAAAGAGGAGAAAGACTGATACAAATCTGTGAGGAAAACAAACTTAGTATTTGTAACACTTTTTTAACATCATATTAGAAAATAATATAAAGGGAAAAGTCCAGGTGATAGGACAAGAAATCAAATTGATTTTATTATGATTTGACACAGATTCAGAAATATTGTCAAAAAGATCAAGACATACCCAGGAGCAGACATCAATTCAGACCACAATCCAGTTTGTATGAAAGTGCATATACAACTAAAAATAACAGAGTGTAGAGGGACAAAATACACTTAATAAAGACAGGTCAGCGCTAAAACAACCAGACACGACAAAAGTACCAGGTGGCAATAAAGAAGGTGCGTGAAAACGTAAAATCAGAGGACAAGGAACGAAACACAGAGGGGAAAATAAACACTCAATGGGAACGTATAAAAACCAGTATCCAAGTACCAAATAAATCATTACCAGATAAAGAACTTAGGAAAAACCCAGAAAGTAAAAAGGTTAAAAACAGTACTGCATATTCATCACTACACAAAGAGATACGTACAATGTGCAGGCTGGCAAAAGAACAGTGGTTGGAAGAAAAATGCAAGGCAATAGAAGACATGGGACTAAAACGCAATACCAGAGAAATGCAATTAGAAATAAAGAAAACAACAAACAAGACACATGTAACACAGAGTGAGAATATAAGAATGGTGTCATTTAGGTGCATGAGAATGATATATCGAACAGATGGGAGGAATATACAAATGAGCTTTTTGAGGACAGTCGCGAAGCCAAACCATCAACATATGATAATAAAGAACTCAGCATTCAAAGATTAGAGGTGGTAAATGGGATAAATACTATGAGAAAAGGAAAGGCAACAGTGCTGGACTCCATAAACATAGAAATGATAGAGGCCCTAGAGGAATTTGGTTTAGATATACTTACTGATCTGTGTAATGACATACAATACTGGATGCATACCAACAGACCTGAAAACATCTACGTTTATAACACTCCCGAAAAAATCACATGCAATAGAGTGTTCAGACTTTAGAACAATTAGGCTAATGAGTCACAAAATTAAAATACTACTCGAGATCATACAAGAGAGAATAAGAGGTAAACTAGAGAGGGAAGTTTTAGAAGAACAATTTAGTTTTCAAAAGTTTAATGGAACAAAGGAATCACTTTTTTGTTTGCGAACTTTGACAGAAAAATATATAGAGATACATAATGAAATTTCTATTTGCTTTATAGACTACCAGACGGTTTTTGACAGTCCAACATGAGAAATTAATTAAATGTCTCCAAGAAATAGGTCTAGATGGTAAAGGCATAAGACTGCTCCGTGATCTGAACTGGGAACACACTGCTACAGTAAAATCAGGAAAGTTATACTCTCCAAGTATAACAAGAGGAATGACAGGGATGTGTATTATCTCCCTTGTCTTTGTAATATCTACACAGAACAAATATTCAAACAGATTGAGGGGAGGCCTGAGTTTATCGTTGGAGGAATGGCAATGAACAATGTAAGATATGTGGATGATGCAGTTTTGATGACAAAAAGTGAGCAATAATTACAGGAGCTTGTGACAACAATATACACAATAAGTCAAGCGTTTGGATTAGACATAACCATAAAGAAAACAAAGACTATGATAATTGGGAAACGTGACAAGAAATATGTATGCAGATACAAATAAAAGATCAACTACTTTAACAGGTACAGAGTTTCTCCTATCTAGGTCATATAATAACAGAAGAAGGCATGGGTGAAAAAGAAATCAGAAAGAGAATAGGTATGGCGAAGATGGTATTCGACAACATGTAACACATACTGACATACAAACAGATAAATCAGAATTTAAAAATGAGAATTGTTAGCTGGTATATACACTCGTCTCTACTTTATGGCGCAGAAACATGGCCAATGAAAAACAAGTTGGAAAAGAGTATTGAAACCTTCAAAATGTAGGTATATAAAGATTGGATCGCGTTTCTTGGAAAGGGAAGAAAACAAATATGGAGGTATTGGAATAGTTTGGGGTGAAAAGAGAATTAATGACCGAAATCAAGGTTAGACATTAACGTTGTTTTGGTCATATAACAAGACATACCTCCTTGTTGAAGACCATGCTGACGGGTAGGGTGGAAGACAGTCATTCAAGAGACAGACACCGCTTCAAGTGGGTGGATAACATCAGGAGATGGACTGGAAAAAGCCTCTCAGATTGCACAATTACGGCAAGAGATACACTGGAGATCCATTGCAGCCGACGTTTGATGCGGAGATGGCACCTAAACTGAACTGAAAATCTATTCTTAGTAATTTTGAGAAAAAAAACATTTCCCCGCTGACTTGTTCATTGTTTACGAATCTAATGTATGCGAGCAACAAGATTTGATTGTCACATATTCTGCTTTCATAAAGCTGTGATCAAAATTCGTTCGATTGCAAATCATGACACAGTTCATTTTCGACATCTCATTAATTTATCTACATACAGTTTCATCGCTCAGTGGAACAAAGATAATTGCCATCTGTATATCTGTCCATCAAGTTAACAATCACCTCTCGAATAGCACGTAACTTTTTCTCCAATACCGTCTAGCGTATCACATTTTGAAATATAATAATAAAAATAAATAATATCCTATAAGATACTATGATGCTTTTATCCTTCTGACTATAAACTATTTAAACATACCAACAGATGTGTTTAGGCATACACATATTTTCTTAAAGCTCTGGAAGCAAAACATATTTGTACCAACTGAATTTCAAATTTTCAACTGACTATTGTCGACCTGTTCTCTTTACTTGTAACATCTTAAATATATAATGGGTTTTTAATGAACAACATATCAATTTGACTCAGGCTCAAACAATGCTCTGACGTTTCTCTGATTGCGTCATGTCTAAGTTTATCCACAGCTCGTAAAGTGTTAAAAGCGGTTGCAAATTGATTTGAAATAATATGCCCAGACATGACATATTTTAATACTTACTGGTTTAAAATTAATAATTGACAGTATATACACACACACACACACTAATTTGTTCGTTCGTATCTCCAATAATCGTGTCCCCATCATTAGTAACATATCTCAAATACAGTAACTGATACTTCTTCTTCTTCTTCTTCTTCTTCGTACGCAGTCAGACAGTAACCATTATTTTTTCGAAAAAAGCGGCGGTCATCCTGAGGCTGTCGACACTGCCATAGAGCTTGTCTTGCAGTTCCACTGGTGATGGCCACATCTGCTCTCTCTGATCCTCGTATGTCGGGCAGTTCTGCAGCAGATGTTCAGCGGTCATTTTACCGGTACCGCACGGGCATTCGTCGGTACCACCTATCTTCAATTTGTTGAATAGGTGGTATCTCAGTCTATTGTGGCCAGTGCGAAATCTGAAGACAACGACCTGCTCTCTTCTGTTCAACTGGTAATAGGCATCGTTTTTGGTGTAACCAGTATGTTAGGTTTCCCATTTGGTAATGTATTTGGCTTTGATAAGCCGTTTTGACTCTTCGTACGTCATACTAGTATCTGTTTGTGGTAGTCTTGCACCTTCTGATACAATTCCCAATACAAACAATTATGACAGCCGTAAACTGTTCCTGACATAACGTTCCTCCGGGGTTGGAGTAGGGGGCCAAATCACTCCAATTGAGAACCACTGATATACACATTTAAATATAATCTCACACACACCAATTCACACTCACCAATTCACAAAAACCAATTCACACACACACCAATTCACACACACCAATTCACACAAACCAATTCACACAAACTAATTCACACACACCAATTCACACACACCAATTCACACACACCAATTCACACACAACTATTACATTCAAGTGAGTAGGACCACTAACACTCGTGCACTAGATGCACGTGCGCTTACACTCGTGCACTAGATACACGTGCGCTTACACTCGTACACTAGATACATACTCTCAAACACAAAAAACGCAATAGACTAAGAGGTTTCCAAACAAAATGTTATTGTGGCTTTTTTTATTATTATATTGCTATTACTGTAGAAAAAATAGTATACGTTAATAATATTTTATTAAAAAACCAACCGAATATTCCATAATAGATCGAATTATTGCAATAATGTTTAATGGAGTCCTTTAAACCCTCAAAATATTCCGGCCATTTTTGAGGGGAGCTCTGTCACTGGCAATATGACCCAATCTCAGCTCACTTCCGTCGTTTGTTGCTGTGGACGTCAATCTGTATCTAACGTTATATCGGCAAAAATACAGCTGCATTATGTTTTCTTATTTTCTATTACTGGAGAACCATCACATGAAAGAGACACAATTATATTTATATATATTTATATATATATATATATATATATATATATATATATATATATATATATATATATATATATATATATATATATATATATATTCCGTGGCGAAGTGGTTAAGCCGTCGGCCTCGTGATCAGTGGTGTGGGTACGACTCCGGACTCCGTCGTCTATTTGTTGGGTGCTTGATGCAGAGTTCCTTGCATCTCGTAGTCGCCCACTAGTCGACTTGTCCTTGACTTGCCACCAGGGTCGGGTGGCACGAGACGAGAGAGTGAGGATAAAAAGTAGCGCTGTTAATCCTTACTAAAAATATCGCTAGTAAAATAAATTATGCCATCATCGTCAACGATGGACGGTGGCCATTACCTTTATACATATATATATATATATATATATATATATATATATATATATATATATATATATATATATATATAAATACTTTCTGTATTCAAACACCATGTCACACGGCATCCACCAGTATTCAGCAACTTGAACTGCCTTGTCGTTCACCTCCATCATGTCGTTCATGTCACAGGTTTCAAGGAGGTTGGGGCGGACATCAAATGATCTTGGTCTTGAACTGCGCCGCATTCACATGTGTCGACATCTGAGTATCCTCATTTCCTCAAGTTCACTCTGCATCTTGAAGTTCGAAGTCTGCTCATTGCCTTCCATACAACATAGGGCAGGTGGTTTCCAGGCGCAGCCTCTTCCTTGAGCTCTATCCATGGATCCTGCATTGTTTCGCGCCACCTCTCGATGCGTAGACCTTCCAGGCTTGTCTGGATGGTCTCTGTCGATTTTAAGAAACTGTGTCTTGATTTACGTCTTGTGGCGTTTTCCTGATAGCTAAACATCGGGTGCCTAGGGTCGTTTTCCTGTTTCCCTCTTTCGATTTCTGCAGCTATACCTCTTCTTATATCAGGGGGTGTAATGCCAATTAAGGGATACATTTTGTTTGTGGGGGGTGGGTTTAAGGCACCCCGACACTATCCTTCCCATCTTGTTCACTGCTGTATCAACGTGTTTTGCATGGGCGGAGTTTTTCCAGACTGGGGCTGCATATTCCGCTGCGGAAAGGCACAAGGCAATCGCTGATGTGGGTAAGACTGATGGCTGAGCACCCCATGTTGTGCCAGTAAATTTTCGGATAATGTTGTTTCTCGCATGTACCGTACCATTTGTCTCCTGACAGTGGGTCATTTGATAATGTGCGACCCAACCATACACCCAGGTGTTTGGGAGCCGGGCAGTGTTCAAGATATATTTGCCACTATATATGCCACTCCAGTCACCTGGTTGCGTTCGAAACCATCCTCTATTAGTTGTGTCAAGTTGAGGATCTGACTACTGCAAGATCTCCCAGGTCTGAATCCAGCTTGTTCCTTGATCAGCCTCGAGACTATCCACGGAGAGATGCGGTTCAGGATCATCCCTTCAAATACCTTGTATAGGTGGCATAAGTGCGACACTGATCGAAAATTCTTTGAGTCTGTTGGGGTTTTCCCAGGTTTTAACAGGGCAACCACGTGTGCTTTCCTATAGATTTTTGGAATATATATACATATATATATATATATTGTTTAATTTAAGCAAAGGATATATATATATAGTTGAAGACAGCCGATAAAACAAAACTATAAAGCATGGAAGTAATAAGGCCAACAACAACAATACGTCTATTGTTCTCTACACACGTTGGTTAACATGCAAGGGAAACTTGATAGAGCAGATAGCAGTAACACTGAATATCAATCGCAGATGTTAAACACGATCACGAACAATTGCATGACAGTTCCAAACATATATATAGACACACACTCTTCCTCTCTCTCTCTCTCTCTCTCTCTCTCTCTCTCTCACACACACACACACACACACAGACACACACATGCACACAGACACACACATGGACACACACACATGTACACAGACACACACATGGACACACACGGACACACACGTTCGCACACACACATATATACACACACACACACATACACACACACCAATTGACAAACAAAATCGTTTTTTATACTAGATAAAACTAGAAAAGTAGAACAACAAAACGCAGCATGCAAACACAATAGCAGAGCAACCAACTCGAAATAAAGAAAGTTGTTGTGCAAGTGCACACAAGCTCAATTGACATCTCTGCATCGAAGGTCGGCTGCTATGGATCTACAGTACACTCTATCGATGGTCGACTGCTATGGATCTCCAGTATACTCTATCGATGGTCGGCTGCTATGGATCTCCAGTACACTCTATCGATGGTCGACTGCTATGGATCTCCAGTATACTCTATCGATGGTCGGCTGCTATGGATCTTTACTCTATCTCGTGATGGAATAGTGCAATCTAAAAGGCTTTTTTTCCAGTACATCTACTAATGTTATCCATCCACTAACAACGTTATCTGCCTCTTGAAGGACTGCCTCCCACCCTACCATCTGTAAGAGTCCAGAAGAGGATAAGCTTAACACGGATAAACAGTTCACCAACAGTGAACGATAAACAGTTCAGTCCTGTTTATAATATTTAGACTATTTCGCTTTCTTTGTTTTTGTTTTTTGACAATAAAACATCACGCCAGGTCAACATCACGTCCACTTCTTGCATACAAAAACAGCCTGGACAACGAGGTAATAATCAGGACTCGTTTCCGTGTATCGCTGAACACTACATGTCGGTCGGTTACAGAGGGTATCCAGCGTCCTATGTCTCTTGCTTTGATGATACAATCTGTCAGGCTTTTCCCTGTCCATCTGTTGATGTTATCTTTCCCCTTTTAGCGCTGCTTACTTCTAGTATCTTTACTCTTCCACCTTTCATTAAACATTGTTATCAGCAAGGTGTTAAGTTCTGCTTTTTTATGCGACCTAAATATCTGAGCTGTCTGTACTCTGATCCCGTTCATAAATTCTCTTTGCTTTTCTAATTTCTCCAAGATTTCCTGTTTTGTTTTCTTTTTCTTTCAATGAGATGCGCTCCATTCTTCTATATTCACATCTAAAAAACATCAATTATATTCTTCAATCGTTTGCTCATTGTTCAAGTTTCTGCGTCATAAACTAATGTTGGGTGCATAGAATATTTCATATTTAATTTGTGAGTGACTTTCTGGATGTGAATGACTCATGTTTGTAAAAACAATATGATTATCCTTAATGTCTTTCTGATTTCCATTTCACGTCTCCAATTTTACATTATTATATTTCCAAGAAAGGACATTCGGTGTGCGCTTATCTGTGACTTACATGACAACTTTGCTAATTATCCTAGTTTTTATTTTTCCAGTGTTAGTATCCGATTTGTGCACCTCGTGCAGAGTGGTGTTGTGTTCAGTGTCTGGGCCAGAGTGGTGTTGTGTTCAGTGTCTGGGCCAGAGTGGTGTTGTGGTCAGTGTCTGAGCCAGAGTGGTGTTGTGGTCAGTATCTGGGCCAGAGTGGTGTTGTGATCAGTGTCTGGGCCAGAGTGGTGTTGTGGTCAGTGTCTGGGCTAGAGTGGTATTGTGTTCGGTGTCTGGGCCAGAGTGGTGTTGTGGTCAGTGTCTTGGCCAGAGTGGTGTTGTGGTCAGTGTCTGAGCCAGAGTGATGTTGTGATCAGTGTCTGGGCCAGAGTGATGTTGTGATCAGTGTCTTGGCCATAATCGTGTTGTGATCAGTGTCTTGGCCAGAATCGTGTCGTGATCAGTGTCTGGATAGATTGACTACCAGTTTGAACAGAGGCGACAAAATAAAATAAATATGCGTCTGCCTCTTTTATTTGAATTATGAATCGTGGATTACCTTAATTGTAAATGGTAGTAATGCATATTCAAAGTGAGCATACATGTTTGGGTAACGCCATGCATACACACAGGGCTGAATATGAATGATTACGCAAAATAAGCACGTGCTTAGGGCACCGAAAGCAACATATAATAACCCACATTGTTAAAAAAATTACAAGGTTACACGGCTCAACCAAATATAAAAAGTTTCATCATACAGTCATGGGCACGAGTCACGGACGGACTAAGAGCATATTGGCTATGTGATGATCCTTGGATGTAACAACTACACCATTTATGATATGTTTTCTGATGTTACTCCCAAGGCTCCGGGGTCCAGACCTCTGACTGACACATTGAAAAAGCTCTCGTCTTGGGATTCCTCGGTCTTGCCCATGTCAAGTGTGCTGTGTATGGGCAGTACCTTGCCCCTGTCAACTGTCCTGTGTTTGGCAGTAGCTTGTCCCGGTCAGCTATACTGTGTTTGGATAGAAACTTGCATCTGTCAACTGTGCTGTGTTTGTGTAGTAGCCTGTCCCTGTTAACTATGCTGTGTTTGTGTAGTAGCTTGTCCCTGTCGACTGTGCTGTGTTTGGGCAGTAGCTTGCCCCTGTCAACTGTGCTGTGTTTGGGCAGTAGCTTGCCCCTGTCAACTGTGCTGTGTTTGGGCAGTAGCTTGCCCCTGTCAGCTATACTGTGTTTGGATAGAAGCTTGCATATGTCAACTGTGCTGTGTTCGTGTAGTAGCCTGTCCCTGTCAACTGTGCTGTGTTCGTGTAGTAGCTTGTCCCTGTCAACTGTGCTGTGTTTGGGCAGTAGCTTGCCCCTGTCAACTGTGCTGTGTTTGGGCAGTAGCTTGCCCCTGTCAACTGTGCTGTGTTTGGGCAGTAGCTTGCCCCTGTCAGCTATACTGTGTTTGGATAGAAGCTTGCATATGTCAACTGTGCTGTGTTTGTGTAGTAGCCTGTCCCTGTCAACTGTGCTGTGTGTGTGTAGTAGCTTGTCCCTGTCAACTGTGCTGTGTTTGGGCAGTAGCTTGCCCCTGTCAACTGTGCTGTGTTTGGGCAGTAGCTTGTCCCTGTCAATTGTGCTGTGTTTGTGTAGTAGCTTGTCCCTGTCAACTGTGCTGTGTTTGTGTAGTAGCTTGTCCCTGTCAACTGTGCTGTGTTTGTGTAGTAGCGTGTCCCTGTCAACTGTGCTGTGTTTGTGTTTGTGTAGTAGCGTGTCCCTGTCAACTGTGCTGTGTTTGGGTAGTAGCTTGTCCCTGTCAACTGTGCTGTGTTTGGGTAGTAGCTTGCCCCTGTCAACTGTGCTGTGTTTGGGTAGTAGCTTGCACCTGTCAACTGTGCTGTGTTTGGGTAGTAGCTTGCCCCTGTCAACTGTGTTGTGTTTGGGTAGTAGCTTGCCCCTGTCAACTGTGCTGTGTTTGGGTAGTAGCTTGCCCCTGTCAATTGTGCTGTGTTTGGGTAGTAGCTTGCCCCTGTCAACTGTGCTGTGTTTGGGTAGTAGCTTGCCCCTGTCAACTGTGCTGTGTTTGGGTAGTAGCTTGCCCCTGTCAACTGTGCTGTGTTTGGGTAATAGCTTGCCCCTGTCAACTGTGTTGTGTTTGGGTAGTAGCTTGCTCCTGTCAACTGTGCTGTGTTTTGGTAGTAGCTTGCCCCTGTCAACTGTGCTGTGTTTGGGTAGTAGCTTGCCCCTGTCAACTGTGCTGTGTTTGGGTAGTAGCTTGTCCCTGTCAACACTGCTATGTTTGGGTAGTAGCTTGCCCCTGTCAACTACACTGTGTTTTTATAGTAGCTTGCCCCTGTCAACTACACTGTGTTTTTATAGTAGCTTGTCCCTGTCAATTAAGCTGTGATTAGGTAGTAGGTGTTGCTAAATAATGCAGTTAACAATGCATTACTTGGTAGTTACTGGTACATTTGTTGCAAGGATAAACTTTGAAGCATACACACACCATAAATATAAATGTAACCATGTCAATGCTCTAAGATGGTGATGGAAATCATAAATACAATATCAAAAGTGTGCTCAAACAAACATCAAACAGGCCATGCAAAAAAACCTGGTTCGCCCTTGACGCCAGGAAAGCCGAGCAATCCCCTCATCCCTGGCTCGCCTTTTGGACCCCTGGGACCTAAACATCCAACAATACGACAGGAGAGAAAGGCATGTTTAGTATATCACTAACATACTGATCATACAATCAACATATGATTAAGTTTAAATTAATTGAAAACATATTATGAGTAACAAATCTTGGGAAAAAAGAAACTATTTCTATATACACATTTTGCTTGCTTGGATTCCAGGACCAAGGAATAAATACAAAACAGCTTTTCTGACATGTTGACTGGCACACTTTCCATTACAAGCATGTTAATAGACACACACCAGTCCTCCCTGCATGTTGTTATGTACCGAGACATGAGGAGAGTTATGCATGTGACTAGCAAACTCATCACCTAAACCACACCAGCATGAACAAATAAAGGTGGACACAGACTTTAGCCCAATAATAATTGCAGGTGTGCGCTGAGCTCCGGCAGGAGCGACGTGGGTGATATAGTATACACATAACAGATCGGTATCTCATTTGTTATACATTATATAACTTTCCTGTACTGCAAAAATAATTATAGGGATAATCTAATGTCATAAGTATGCAGATGTCACATGTCATTCTTGTCACATAATTTCTTAGAGAAGCATGTTGTCATAACTTCCTGTTTCTCTTTCCCGCTCTGTCTCTCTCCGTTTTAAAAAGTCAATAAATGGACATGTGTCTACATGTGCGAGGATAGTTTATATAGCAATTTGTTTACATGATTCTGCTAGCCTTAAGGACCTTTGCGACCGATCTGCTCGGATCCAATGAGAAAATATAAATGTTTGATTTGGAGATTCTTTTTGAACAAGCAATAAATGAGTGGCTCTGATGGATGGATTATTACACGTACTTTATATCCGACTGATTTAATCAAGTATCAATTTTACTGGTGACAGAACCATAGAACAACAAGAAGAACATTGAAGGTAACTGCTTTCTACTACATCAAGGGCGACAATTAGGCTGGTAACAATTCCTTTATGAGACTACACGTGACTGTGCAGTACGATCCGAGTGCGACACACTCTACCGCACTTGACTGTACAGTACGATTCGAGTGTGACAAACACACGTGGACAACGTCAGTAATTAGGCCGTTTCGCACTCTGTCCATTCGCGTCGCTCGCTTTTCCTGCGCCGCAGTGATGATTATTTCCATGTCGATGCGAGCACCGAATGTGATGGTACTGCGCCAGACTGAGCGGTTCGGAGCAAGCAGGTCACATGAGGCAACATAACAGGAGAAAGCTATTCTGAAGTACGTTCGCAGGTGATCTGAAAGTGTTTCCGTCTCTAGGAACTGAGTTTTTCGTGAATGACCTTACATCCGTGGATGTTTTGCAGAAGGTTGAAATGGGTCCTTTCTGTAGTGTAAAACAATGCCTGACTTCACATTACGGGGATGACAATGCTGATGTCCGCTCTGTTGAGATCCTCGACGTGAACCTGAAGTGGGTATCTTGGTTAGAACCTACACCTAATCGGCCTTATAATGGCAGTCGTTTGGTCCTATTTTCTTGCACCACCAGGCAGGCCAATGGGCTACCAGCGGACATACCTGTATAGCGTCTATATATAGTAGCAAAGAAACCAAATTCGCGCTGCAGTCAAGCGACATTATAGTTTACCCGAATGTAAATAAATATCTTCCCACAGTTATGGAAAACAAGACATTGGAGATGGCAACTAAAGATTTGTAGGTATCAGCTTCGTAACATGCAAATATAGAATGATAATATGGTACGATGGTTATTGTAATCTGTATAACATACACTTCCATAAATCAATATGTTATAGACAATTCGGCTTAGGACTTTTATGTATTGTAATCACGTACACAGAACATAAATGCAAACTATTAATTGATTTAACCTCATGTGACAATGTTACAATGTGTATATAGACATACCATGGGTGCCATCTGCGCCATTATCACCTGGCATACCTGGTGGTCCCTGCACCCCTTTAGGTCCAAAAGGACCTGGTAATCCCTCAGATCCTTTGTCTCCTGTAGACGCAACAGAGGAAGCAATTAGGGCCGGGCGTACGGTTTCAGGGACAATGAGAACAGTACTGTTTCGGTAGCCTCTCTTCACAATTGACATTGATCTTTCAGCATTGAATTATTCGTGGATTGTGATATATATATATATATATATATATATATATATATATATATATATATATATATATATATATATATATATATATATATATATACGGGGCGTGTTCAAATGAAACCGGACCTAACTGCACCAAGTAAACATACGTACAATGTGCATGATGACGTTCTGATGTAAACAGCACATACCAACCGTTAAGTTTGCAAAATGTAATTATCCTCCGACTCATAGTTTGCTCAGCAGACCGTTGAAAACATGACGGGTGTGATACGAAATTCGTCCAGAGTTGATCTAACAGTTGAAGGATGTCAACCAGTTGACATTCATCGCAGAATACAGGCAATATTTGGTGACAAAAGTGGGGTGAAAGTAAGCTCCGGCGACGGTCCACCCGAATTGCTGTATCAACTTTGGCGATGACAAACTTCTGACGCAACAATATGCGCCTGACTAGGTCTCGGAAGATCTTTCGTTAACTCATGACCTTCTTTAAACATCGTTGTCCAATTCTTCACTGTTCTTTTCGACACACTTTTGTCATCATACACTGCCTGTATTCTGCGATGAATATCAACTGGTCGACATCTATCAGCTGTTAGAAATCGAATCACCGCTCGCTGATCGACTCTGGAAGGATTCCGCATCACACCCGCCATGTTTTCAACGGTCTGCTGAGGAAACTGAGTCGGAGGATTGTTAAATGTTCCAAATTTGACGGTTGGTATGTGCTTTTTACACTAAATGTGACGTCATCATGCGCATCGTACGTATGTTTTCTTGTTGCAGTTTGGTCCATTTTAATTTGAATACGCCCCGTATTACAGCAACATGGCCAACAAATCTGTGATCAACATTTGCATCCATACAGTGAGTCTGCTGAGGAGCTTAGAATTGCAATACCGTCAGTGGTGCTCAGTTCATCTTCTTGAGTACATATCGAAATATAATAGGAGCCATTACAACATCCTGCTATAGAAAAAATGTGTAAAGACTAAACAACTTATGTCACAGTGATACTCGCGTAAACTGGCACACTGATACTCGCGTAAAAATTGGTACACTCATATTCGCGGAAACTGAAGTTCTAAAATAGTAAATGATAATAGGGCTGTTACCTTTAGGTCCAGGTGGTCCTCTGATAGACTCTAGGTTAGACATGCTCATTGCTATAGCAGACTCGCCACCATAGCTACCTTTATCACCTGCAAGCATTTTTGACGACATATTGATTTAAACATAATGCAAAAAATATTTCTCACGAAGATGTAAAGAGGTTTACTAATCATCACCACCACCATCATCATCACCACCACCATCATCATCACCACCACCATCATCATCACCACCACCACCATCACCATCATCACCCCCACCACCACCACCATCATCACCACCACCATTATCATCACCACCACCATTATCATCACCACCACCATCATCATCATCACCACCACCATCATCATCACCACCACCATCATCATCACCACCACCACCATCATCACCACCATCATCACCACCACCACCACCATTATCATCACCACCACCATCATCATCATCACCACCACCATCATCATCACCACCACCACCATCATCACCACCATCATCACCACCACCACCACCATTATCATCACCACCACCACCACCATCATCATCACCACCATCATCATCACCACCACCACCACCACCACCACCATCATCCCCGCCACCACCACCATCATCATCACCACCACCATCACCACCACCACCATCATCACCACCACCACCACCACCATCATCATCACCACCGCCATCATCATCACCACCACCATCATCACCCCCACCACCACCATCATCACCACCACCACCACCATCATCATCACCACCACCATCATCATCACCACCACCATCACCATTACCACCACCATCATCACTACCACCACCACCATCATCACCACTACCACCACCACCATCATCACCACCACCACCACCATCATCACCACCACCATCATCATCACCACCACCATCACCATCACCACCACCATCATCACTACCACCACCACCATCATCATCACCACCACCATCATCATCACCACCACCATCACCACCACCACCACCATCATCATCACCACCACCATCATCACCACCACCACCACCACCACCACCACCACCACCATCATCACCACCACCACCATCATCATCACCACCACCACCACCACCACCATCATCATCACCACCACCACCATCATCATCACCACCACCATCATCATCATCGTGTCCACCACCTTCACCATCGTCATTATCATCATCATCACCATCATCATATCATCATTATCATCATCATTATCAAGTGTAGTTTCAAAATAATTGGCGCTTAATTCATCAATTACCATATATACATTAAACATTAAATTCCTCCAGATATTTTGTTTTTCCATCGAGGTCGTCAATACATATTAGCAGCTCCATTGCAGTGAACGCATGACATTCCTTAGAGTTTGCAACAACAAACCACAACAGACTGAGGTGTCATTTATTCAAAGATTGTGAGCATCGATGACGGTGTCTGTTGTTGTTCCATCACGTGTGATGAAATTCATTCTCTCTGTTCTTGCATCTGGAATGTATTCGATCATTCGATAGTTTCGGAGGTGACCGAAGAGCCGGACATGAGTTTTGAAAGACCTTAGACAATGTGGGCAGAGAATGTTGGTTTGATGTGAAGGTTTGAATTCGCTGGCTTTGCTAGTCTGTTTCCCTTGTTCAGCGGTTACTTTTATGGACGCGTCGCTTGATGCTGCCCCTTCATCAAGAGGTTTACGCCAAGTGGTTCGGTCTTGCGCATTAGCTTATCAAGTGTCAGGTACAATGCCAAAGGCCTTTAGTGAAGGGCGAAGAGTGTCTTTAAAGTGCTTCCTTTGGCCACTGTACGTGCATTTGCCCTTCTGCATCTCACCATAAAATATAATCAACGCAAAAATTAACTTACCAGGTAATGTTTTTTATCGCATAATTTTAATTTATCATTCAACAAGAACGACATTAGGAGAGAACAAACTTTCTTTCATAGTTTGAAACTGAAACAATGGAAAAGACATTTTCGTGTCTCGTGTGATTGTCTCAGCAGCGACTGGGAGCATGGGAGTCATTAAAACAAATTACAACGATCAAGGCCGCGTGTGTCCAACGCGAGCTTTGATCACGGCTTGACATCCGCGCATCATGAATAGAATGCAGCGACACAGTAAATCCTGTGGAATGCTCTGCTATTCATGTACGACTTCTTAACGAAGTTGCCGTACAATCTGCAGTGGATGTTGTCGTTGCTGAAGTTGACATTTCAGGTCGTCCCAGACATGCTCAGTTGGTGACAGGTCAGGGGGAATGTATAGTCAGGGTAAGATTGCAATGTTCTGGCTTGGAGTTCATCATGCACGACTCCGGCAACATGGGGACGATCATTGTCTTGCTGTAACACGAAGCCTAGGGCATGGTTCAGCGCAAAAGGTGCGATGTGGTTCCTCACGATCTCATCATGGTATCACAGCCCCGTCTAAGATAAAGAGATCTGGCTGATGATTGGTGCAGATACCTCCCCAGATCATAATCACCCGAGTTACATGACGAGCGCGCTCTTGAATGCAGTTGTTGGCGTTGTGATCTCCATGTCGACGATACACTTTCTGACGACCATCGGCTCTTGAAAGGTTGATCCTGCACTAGTCAATAAACAGTACTCTGTTCCACAGAGCGGCCCGAAAGCGCAGATGTTGTCCGGCCTAGGCTATTCTCGCAGCATGATGCGTGGCTGCAGAGTTAACAAATAGCCGGACGTCTTGCAGGTAGGCCTTGCTCGCATAAACGGTTCCTGACAGTAGCTGAACTTATTCTTCTCAGTCCGGGGAGGGGGCTAGCAGTGACAGTTGCTGACCGAAATATGTTTTACAGATTTGCGAGAGTGAGGAAACAATCCTGTCGTCTGGTCGTTTATCGAGGACGTCCCCTGCAGGCCAGAAACAGTCGACTGGTAGCGATGTAATCACTGTCTAACAGTCTGCCTTGACACATCAAAAGCATATCTTGCTGTTACAGACACAGATCTTCTAACATGGCAACAACTGGTAACATCCCATTTAACGCCGTGCTTGGCATTTTTCCAGTAGTTTGCTTCTAAACAGAATGAATTGGAAAATAATCCCAGATCGCCAGTGAACACTTCTCAGGTCAATTTTGTGATCAGCACGTGATGTGAGAAACTGATATTCATTCATTTCTTGGAATCAGATTTTGAAGGTCAGTGAAAGGTCACTTCAGACTCGGACTCTATGGCTTCTAATAACGGCCAAGAATGTGTTGGTATGAAATTACCTTAAAATTTTCAAACATGAAAACAAGCACACAAACTGGTAAGTTACTTTTTGCTTTCAGCATAGTATTTGTATGGCAGCCGATGGTCTGACATGCGGGCAATATTATCCGCTCAACTGCGATTCTGACTGCTAAACGTTTACTGCAAAAGTGACCAACATACGAGAAGCGATGAACGCATATAATTTCATCACTAGTGCAATCCCTGAACCAATTCTTTACAGATACCAAAAACAGTCGTCCATCGCGGGCGATGATGACAAAAGCAGTCAGACATGTCATGTTGCACCTCACCGGCGAGTCAGGTGGTGTCTGTATAATCCTTCTTCTTCTTCTGCGATAATTGCTAATTTAAAATGAGACTACATATTCTTCAAAAAATAATGTTGTATTTTTCAGCATCTCATTGCCATAGTACAGTTTCTTCTCGAGGGAAGTCGAAGTGGGCCACATCCCTCTCATAAGATATGTGTTATCCGATTCTAACACCCACTCCCATTGCACACATATAATGTTTAGCGTCAGAGTTGGAAATGTGATTTACTGTGTTCGAAAATGTGCGGCCTGTTCAACAATAGGGTTTGGAACGATGAGGCTAACATGTGCTCAGACAAAACACACTGATCAAACAATGTTAGCCAAGGTCAGGCAAAACACACTGATCAAACAATGTTAGCCAAGGTCAGGCAAAACACACTGATCAAACAATGTTAGCCAAGGTCAGGCAAAACACACTGATCAAACAATGTTAGCCAGGGTCAGGCAAAACACACTGATCAAACAATGTTAGCCAAGGTCAGGCAAAACACACTGATCAAACAATGTTAGCCAAGGTCAGACAAAACACACTGATCAAACAATGTTAGCCAAGGTCAGGCAAAACACACTGATCAAACAATGTTAGCCAGGGTCAGGCAAAACACACTGATCAAACAATGTTAGCCAGGGTCAGGCAAAACACACTGATCAAACAATGTTAGCCAGGGTCAGGCAAAACACACTGATCAAACAATGTTAGCCAAGGTCAGGCAAAACACACTGATCAAACAATGTTAGCCAAGGTCAGGCAAAACACACTGATCAAACAATGTTAGCCAGGGTCAGGCAAAACACACTGATCAAACAATGTTAGCCAAGGTCAGACAAAACACACTGATCAAACAATGTTAGCCAGGGTCAGGCAAAACACACTGATCAAACAATGTTAGCCAAGGTCAGACAAAACACACTGATCAAACAATGTTAGCCAAGGTCAGACAAAACACACTGATCAAACAATGTTAGCCAGGGTCAGGCAAAACACACTGATCAAACAATGTTAGCCAAGGTCAGACAAAACACACTGATCAAACAATGTTAGCCAGGGTCAGACAAAACACACTGATCAAACAATGTTAGCCAAGGTCAGACAAAACACACTGATCAAACAATGTTAGCCAAGGTCAGACAAAACACACTGATCAAACAATGTTAGCCAAGGTCAGGCAAAACACACTGATCAAACAATGTTAGCCAGGGTCAGACAAAACACACTGATCAAACAATGTTAGCCAGGGTCAGACAAAACACACTGATCAAACAATGTTAGCCAAGGTCAGACAAAACACACTGATCAAACCATGTTAGCCAGGGTCAGACAAAACACACTGATCAAACAATGTTAGCCAAGGTCAGACAAAACACACTGATCAAACAATGTTAGCCAAGGTCAGGCAAAACACACTGATCAAACAATGTTAGCCAAGGTCAGACAAAACACACTGATCAAACCATGTTAGCCAAGGTCAGGCAAAACACACTGATCAAACAATGTTAGCCAAGGTCAGACAAAACACACTGATCAAACCATGTTAGCCAAGGTCAGGCAAAACACACTGATCAAACAATGTTAGCCAAGGTCAGACAAAACACACTGATCAAACAATCTTAGCCAGGGTCAGACAAAACACACTGATCAAACAATGTTAGCCAGGGTCAGACAAAACACACTGATCAAACAATGTTAGCCAGGGTCAGGCAAAACACACTGATCAAACAATGTTAGCCAAGGTCAGACAAAACACACTGATCAAACAATGTTAGCCAAGGTCAGGCAAAACACACTGATCAAACAATGTTAGCCAAGGTCAGGCAAAATACACTGATCAAACAATGTTAGCCAGGGTCAGGCAAAACACACTGATCAAACAATGTTAGCCAAGGTCAGACAAAACACACTGATCAAACAATGTTAGCCAAGGTCAGACAAAACACACTGATCAAACAATGTTAGCCAGGGTCAGGCAAAACACACTGATCAAACAATGTTAGCCAAGGTCAGACAAAACACACTGATCAAACAATGTTAGCCAAGGTCAGACAAAACACACTGATATAACAATGTTAGCCAGGGTCAGACAAAACACACTGATCAAACAATGTTAGCCAAGGTCAGACAAAACACACTGATCAAACAATGTTAGCCAGGGTCAGACAAAACACACTGATCAAACAATGTTAGCCAAGGTCAGGCAAAACACACTGATCAAACAATGTTAGCCAGGGTCAGACAAAACACACTGATCAAACAATGTTAGCCAGGGTCAGGCAAAACACACTGATCAAACAATGTTAGCCAGGGTCAGACAAAACACACTGATCAAACAATGTTAGCCAGGGTCAGACAAAACACACTGATCAAACAATGTTAGCCAAGGTCAGGCAAAACACACTGATCAAACAATGTTAGCCAGGGTCAGACAAAACACACTGATCAAACAATGTTAGCCAGGGTCAGGCAAAACACACTGATCAAACAATGTTAGCCAAGGTCAGGCAAAACACACTGATCAAACAATGTTAGCCAGGGTCAGGCAAAACACACTGATCAAACAATGTTAGCCAGGGTCAGGCAAAACACACTGATCAAACAATGTTAGCCAGGGTCAGACAAAACACACTGATCAAACAATGTTAGCCAGGGTCAGACAAAACACACTGATCAAACAATGTTAGCCAAGGTCAGACAAAACACACTGATCAAACAATGTTAGCCAGGGTCAGGCAAAACACACTGATCAAACAATGTTAGCCAGGGTCAGGCAAAACACACTGATCAAACAATGTTAGCCAAGGTCAGACAAAACACACTGATCAAACAATGTTAGCCAGGGTCAGGCAAAACACACTGATCAAACAATGTTAGCCAAGGTCAGACAAAACACACTGATCAAACAATGTTAGCCAAGGTCAGACAAAACACACTGATCAAACAATGTTAGCCAAGGTCAGACAAAACACACTGATCAAACAATGTTAGCCAGGGTCAGGCAAAACACACTGATCAAACAATGTTAGCCAGGGTCAGACAAAACACACTGATCAAACAATGTTAGCCAGGGTCAGGCAAAACACACTGATCAAACAATGTTAGCCAAGGTCAGACAAAACACACTGATCAAACAATGTTAGCCAGGGTCAGACAAAACACACTGATCAAACAATGTTAGCCAAGGTCAGACAAAACACACTGATCAAACAATGTTAGCCAGGGTCAGGCAAAACACACTGATCAAACAATGTTAGCCAAGGTCAGACAAAACACACTGATCAAACAATGTTAGCCAGGGTCAGGCAAAAGACACTGATCAAACAATGTTAGCCAGGGTCAGACAAAACACACTGATCAAACAATGTTAGCCAGGGTCAGACAAAACACACTGATCAAACAATGTTAGCCAGGGTCAGGCAAAACACACTGATCAAACAATGTTAGCCAAGGTCAGACAAAACACACTGATCAAACAATGTTAGCCAAGGTCAGACAAAACACACTGATCAAACAATGTTAGCCAGGGTCAGGCAAAACACACTGATCAAACAATGTTAGCCAAGGTCAGACAAAACACACTGATCAAACAATGTTAGCCAAGGTCAGACAAAACACACTGATCAAACAATGTTAGCCAGGGTCAGGCAAAACACACTGATCAAACAATGTTAGCCAAGGTCAGACAAAACACACTGATCAAACAATGTTAGCCAAGGTCAGGCAAAACACACTGATCAAACAATGTTAGCCAAGGTCAGACAAAACACACTGATCAAACAATGTTAGCCAAGGTCAGACAAAACACACTGATCAAACAATGTTAGCCAAGGTCAGACAAAACACACTGATCAAACAATGTTAGCCAAGGTCAGACAAAACACACTGATCAAACAATGTTAGCCAGGGTCAGACAAAACACACTGATCAAACAATGTTAGCCAGGGTCAGACAAAACACACTGATCAAACAATGTTAGCCAAGGTCAGGCAAAACACACTGATCAAACAATGTTAGCCAAGGTCAGACAAAACACACTGATCAAACAATGTTAGCCAGGGTCAGACAAAACACACTATTCAAACAATGTTAGCCAGGGTCAGACAAAACACACTGATCAAACAATGTTAGCCAGGGTCAGACAAAACACACTGATCAAACAATGTTAGCCAAGGTCAGGCAAAACACACTGATCAAACAATGTTAGCCAAGGTCAGACAAAACACACTGATCAAACAATGTTAGCCAGGGTCAGACAAAACACACTGATCAAACAATGTTAGCCAAGGTCAGACAAAACACACTGATCAAACAATGTTAGCCAGGGTCAGACAAAACACACTGATCAAACAATGTTAGCCAAGGTCAGACAAAACACACTGATCAAACAATGTTAGCCACGGTCAGGCAAAACACACTGATCAAACAATGTTAGCCAGGGTCAGACAAAACACACTGATCAAACAATGTTAGCCAAGGTCAGACAAAACACACTGATCAAACAATGTTAGCCAAGGTCAGACAAAACACACTGATCAAACAATGTTAGCCAGGGTCAGACAAAACACACTGATCAAACAATGTTAGCCAGGGTCAGACAAAACACACTGATCAAACAATGTTAGCCAGGGTCAGACAAAACACACTGATCAAACAATGTTAGCCAGGGTCAGGCAAAACACACTGATCAAACAATGTTAGCCAAGGTCAGACAAAACACACTGATCAAACAATGTTAGCCAAGGTCAGGCAAAACACACTGATCAAACAATGTTAGCCAAGGTCAGACAAAACACACTGATCAAACAATGTTAGCCAAGGTCAGACAAAACACACTGATCAAACAATGTTAGCCAAGGTCAGACAAAACACACTGATCAAACAATGTTAGCCAAGGTCAGACAAAACACACTGATCAAACAATGTTAGCCAGGGTCAGACAAAACACACTGATCAAACAATGTTAGCCAGGGTCAGACAAAACACACTGATCAAACAATGTTAGCCAAGGTCAGGCAAAACACACTGATCAAACAATGTTAGCCAAGGTCAGACAAAACACACTGATCAAACAATGTTAGCCAGGGTCAGACAAAACACACTATTCAAACAATGTTAGCCAGGGTCAGACAAAACACACTGATCAAACAATGTTAGCCAGGGTCAGACAAAACACACTGATCAAACAATGTTAGCCAAGGTCAGGCAAAACACACTGATCAAACAATGTTAGCCAAGGTCAGACAAAACACACTGATCAAACAATGTTAGCCAGGGTCAGACAAAACACACTGATCAAACAATGTTAGCCAAGGTCAGACAAAACACACTGATCAAACAATGTTAGCCAGGGTCAGACAAAACACACTGATCAAACAATGTTAGCCAAGGTCAGACAAAACACACTGATCAAACAATGTTAGCCAAGGTCAGACAAAACACACTGATCAAACAATGTTAGCCAAGGTCAGACAAAACACACTGATCAAACAATGTTAGCCAGGGTCAGACAAAACACACTGATCAAACAATGTTAGCCAGGGTCAGGCAAAACACACTGATCAAACAATGTTAGCCAGGGTCAGACAAAACACACTGATCAAACAATGTTAGCCAGGGTCAGAGAAAACACACTGATCAAGCAATGTTAGCCAGGGTCAAAAGAAATTTACTGTCCAAGACCCTCACCTGACCTCCTCGTTGGTTGTCCCGGAAACGGGCTGTTGTCAAGGACGACAGTCTAGCTGACAAGGAGAGGTTCGACGTGATCCCCGTAGTAGTGAGTGGCACGCAGATGAAGCCAAGCATTGCACAACCGCCTGGAGGACCACGGTCCACTTCATCAGCACGCTCGGGATATCAGGAAAACTACTACAATCTGCCTCAAGTTCCGTCCTTTTCAGGGCGCACAAAAGGGTTACCAACCCATTGTGCGCTTTAGAAACCAACCAACCAACCAACCATATGGTTTTATTGTATGTGTGGGAATGCTAATGTTCGGTATGTCCAACAATAGGTTTTGTTTTATGGATGGGCACATTCTAATGTTAGGCGTACAAAACAAAGTATTTACTAATACGCATATACTAATGTATGCGTGCCTAACAATAGTGTTATATTTTATACGCAAATACTAATGTTCGGCGTATCCAAGAAAAGCCTAGTTAAGGTTTTAAGTATTTCAGATTGTGAGTTACGACATCCCAGCTCGTGATGTTGATATGAAAGCTACACTTGCTTTAAGTGATCATGTACATATATTACAAGCGCCGACAGCTTGGAGACGTAAGAGCTTGTAAATATGGGCAGTAGTGAATACCTTCAGGGAAAGAAATAGTAACGGTAACCGTGGTAGTAGCAGTAAATTTATTATTAGCAGTAGCGATGGCCCACTTAGATAGCCACTGTCAACATGTCATGCCATATGGCATGAAGGATGACGTAGGCGATAATGTCTCGTCACAGCCTTCTTCTGTCTTTATTCTATTTATCTATCTTATTAGTGACTCTTCCACGAGGTGCTACGAGATGAAACTGATGTAGCCCCTCTCTTTGCCCTCTATTGTTTCTTCCTTCGAACATGTTTTCCGGTTGTAAAGCAATGCCTCACTTCTCTTCTAACTGAATTCTCACCACCACCAGTCAAGAAATTAAAGAAAAAGACACCCCCCCCCCCCACCCCCAACCCCCACCCACACTCTCCAACCACTAACAAACAGAAAAAAAACAAATAAAAAACAGAAAAGAGGAATACACGGTTCAGATGTGTGTACTAATACTTTTTGTTTGATTAAGGGTTTGCCCTTCTGTATTTTGCTGGCGAAGTCCCGCCACTTTCAACCCTAGACCGTAGTCTTTTAAGTTATATAACGATATATCGGCCAGTTATTGGAAGCGTGTGTGTATCTGTTTGTAGTGTGGACGTATTGGCCAGTGGATGAGTGTGTGTAAATGTTTGTAGTGTGGAGGTATTGGCCAGTGGATGAGTGTGTGTATGATGTATCTGTTTGTAGTGTGGACGTATTGGCCAGTGGATGAGTGTGTGTAAATGTTTGTAGTGTGGAGGTATTGGCCAGTGGATGAGTGTGTGTATGATGTATCTGTTTGCAGTGTGGACGTATTGGCCAGTGGATGAGTGGGTGTATGATGTATCTGTTTGCAGTGTGGACGTATTGGCCAGTGGATGAGTGGGTGTATGATGTATCTGTTTGCAGTGTGGACGTATTGGCCAGTGGATGAGTGTGTGTATGATGTATCTGTTTGCAGTGTGGACGTATTGGCCAGTGGATGAGTGTGTGTATGATGTATCTGTTTGCAGTGTGGACGTATTGGCCAGTGGATGAGTGGGTGTATGATGTATCTGTTTGCAGTGTGGACGTATTGGCCAGTGGATTAGTGTGTGTATGATGTATCTGTTTGCAGTGTGGACGTATTGGCCAGTGGATGAGTGGGTGTATGATGTATCTGTTTGCAGTGTGGACGTATTGGCCAGTGGATGAGTGGGTGTATGATGTATCTGTTTGCAGTGTGGACGTATTGGCCAGTGGATGAGTGGGTGTATGATGTATCTGTTTGCAGTGTGGACGTATTGGCCAGTGGATGAGTGGGTGTATGATGTATCTGTTTGCAGTGTGGACGTATTGGCCAGTGGATGAGTGGGTGTATGATGTATCTGTTTGCAGTGTGGACGTATTGGCCAGTGGATGAGTGGGTGTATGATGTATCTGTTTGCAGTGTGGACGTATTGGCCAGTGGATGAGTGGGTGTATGATGTATCTGTTTGCAGTGTGGACGTATTGGCCAGTGGATGAGTGGGTGTATGATGTATCTGTTTGCAGTGTGGACGTATTGGCCAGTGGATGAGTGTGTGTATGATGTATCTGTTTGCAGTGTGGACGTATTGGCCAGTGGATGAGTGGGTGTATGATGTATCTGTTTGCAGTGTGGACGTATTGGCCAGTGGATGAGTGTGTGTATGATGTATCTGTTTGCAGTGTGGACGTATTGGCCAGTGGATGAGTGGGTGTATGATGTATCTGTTTGCAGTGTGGACGTATTGGCCAGTGGATGAGTGTGTGTATGATGTATCTGTTTGCAGTGTGGACGTATTGGCCAGTGGATGAGTGGGTGTATGATGTATCTGTTTGCAGTGTGGACGTATTGGCCAGTGGATGAGTGTGTGTATGATGTATCTGTTTGCAGTGTGGATGTATTGGCCAGTGGATGAGTGTGTGTCGGATGTATCTGTTTGCAGTGTGGACGTATTGGCCAGTGGATGAGTGGGTGTATGATGTATCTGTTTGCAGTGTGGACGTATTGGCCAGTGGATGAGTGTGTGTATGATGTATCTGTTTGCGGTGTGGACGTATTGGACAGTGGATGAGTGTGTGTATGATGTATCTGTTTGCAGTGTGGACGTATTGGACAGTGGATGAGTGTGTGTATGATGTATCTGTTTGCAGTGTGGACGTATTGGCCAGTGGATGAGTGGGTGTATGATGTATCTGTTTGCAGTGTGGACGTATTGGCCAGTGGATGAGTGGGTGTATGATGTATCTGTTTGCAGTGTGGACGTATTGGCCAGTGGATGAGTGGGTGTATGATGTATCTGTTTGCAGTGTGGACGTATTGGCCAGTGGATGAGTGGGTGTATGATGTATCTGTTTGCAGTGTGGACGTATTGGCCAGTGAATGAGTGTGTGTATGATGTATCTGTTTGCAGTGTGGACGTATTGGCCAGTGGATGAGTGTGTGTATGATGTATCTGTTTGCAGTGTGGACGTATTGCCCAGTGGATGAGTGGGTGTATGATGTATCTGTTTGCAGTGTGGACGTATTGGCCAGTGGATGAGTGGGTGTATGATGTATCTGTTTGCAGTGTGGACGTATTGGCCAGTGGGTGAGTGTGTGTATGATGTATCTGTTTGCAGTGTGGACGTATTGGCCAGTGGATGAGTGGGTGTATGATGTATCTGTTTGCAGTGTGGACGTATTGGCCAGTGGATGAGTGGGTGTATGAATAATCTGTTTGCAGTGTGGACGTATTGGCCAGTGGATGAGTGGGTGTATGATGTATCTGTTTGCAGTGTGGACGTATTGGCCAGTGGATGAGTGTGTGTATGATGTATCTGTTTGCAGTGTGGACGTATTGGCCAGTGGATGAGTGGGTGAATGATGTATCTGTTTGCAGTGTGGACGTATTGGCCAGTGGATGAGTGGGTGTATGATGTATCTGTTTGCAGTGTGGACGTATTGGCCAGTGGATGAGTGGGTGTATGATGTATCTGTTTGCAGTGTGGACGTATTGGCCAGTGGATGAGTGGGTGTATGATGTATCTGTTTGCAGTGTGGATGTATTGGCCAGTGGATGAGTGGGTGTATGATGTATCTGTTTGCAACGTGTTCCACTATGGGAGTTGTTGCAGTACAGCAGCTGAACCAATCCTTTCTGTGCGCGAAGAAGGGGTCATGCCGAAACACGTTCCCTACATGTCCAGACAAACTGGACACCAAGTGTTTTCAAACCCTGTAGGTTGGGATAACAAACCAAGCTTCTAATAATAAATACTTAATACGTCTTGGTTTTCTTATTTAGATGTTTTAGCTCTTAATTAGAATATTAAATTTTTTTTGACGCAAAAAACATAGCTTACAGTTGCTTTCTATCATTTAAAAAAATAATCTTGATTGCCCATGGCGCTTTTCTAGCGCAGTTATTGAACTTTATGAACTTGCTTTAAAATGGCTTCAAAAGGCTCCAATGAAGATGGCGTTTTCTTACATTTTATCACACATTGCTTCTGTCTTCTTAATATCCAGGCTGAAATGTGTTACTGTTACTTTCTGTCACTCCAATATTATAATAGCTTCCTTAATAATTGATATTCTCTTCGCGTCATTATATTGTTGTTATTGAATGTCATTTTATGTCTCCTTTACCACCAAGCAGGAGCTTATGCACACCAAGACAGTTAGCTTCCTCGCATATATATATATATATATAAGATTTTGTAGACGACCTATCGCTACTAAGTATCAATAATGAGAAAAACACAAGAAAATATAGACTATGCCAATGGTCAGAACAGATAGAACTTCAAGTAAACGCCCCAAAGACAAAAATCATGGCTTCCACAACCACAATGGTTGATATCAAGATACAGGAGATATTTCTACAAAATGTCCAACAAGATGGAGATGACACAAGATGGAGATGCCACGAAAGAAATTTCTACTAGAATTGCTTTGACCTCGCGCGCCTTTAATCAGCTCACCAACATCTGGAAATCAACGACACTGAGCACACATACCAAGCTCAGACTATTCAACTCAATCGTAAGCTTAATCCTGGCCAAGGGATGTGAAAGCTGGAAGACAACAAAAGCGCTGGAAAACAAACTAAATATCTTTGAAAATAAATGTTTCAGAAAATTATTGAATATACGCTGGAACAGTTTATTAACTAATGACTCGATAAGAACACAGACAAACCAACTATACGTGTCGACCATCATCCGGAAAAAAACGATGGACATACATCGGACATGTCCTTAGAATGAACAACAACAGTCTTCCATTGCAAACACTCGAATGGACACCAATGAGCGGTTGGAAAAGAGGGAGACACAATGTAACAATCAGAAGAACAATCATCCAAGAGGGCTCAACTATAGACCTCAGCACCATACACGATCTAAAAACAGTGACGTCACACCGTTCTAACTGGAGATTATTTGTTTCTGGCTTATGGGCCGTATATGGCGCGCAAAGAACACATATTAATATGTGGTGTAAATAACACTTTTAATATTTCAGCAAAAGGTTAGATAAGCGTGCAGATGTAACAAGTTTGTTCCCTTTAGTTATTTAAGCATGACGTTAGATAAGCATGCAGATTTGTGTCATAGTTGTTGTTATCTGTAGTTTCATATTTCTTCTTGTCCTGTTTAACTACAGCTGGAGTAAAAGACCGCCGCAGGTAGCATCTTAAAAATCCTGCACCAAAGTACTTTGCATGCTTTTGCAGTGGTCTTTTCGGTAGCAATTTGTGTTTACACCATGAGGTCGCTAGTCCCAAGCGCAACCGTCTTTAGTAATGGCAAGGGGATCCACGCTGCAACATTGTTTAATTTAGTATTTTGTCTATCTGTCTACGTAACTTAGCTTAATTACAAATTAATGTAACTGTTATTTTAGTTTCTGTATAGACTGCCAAAGTTATCAAAGTTCAGCCATTTTCTGCGTGAATATCAAAGCCGGAAGCCACACCATCATATTGGTAAACATGATTATATTTGTTGTTAAAATGTATCGCTTAAAAAGGGACACAAATACTTTAATAACAACAATAGCAACAACAACAACAGCAACAACAACAACAGCAATAACAACAACAGCAACAGCAACAACAACAACAACAACAAGTAAAATAAGCCAACCTTTCTCGCCCAATTCTCCCTTGAAGCCTGGAGGGCCAGGTGGACCTGATGGCATATACATATATCTATGCATCCATTGCCTGATATGTTATGTTAATACATGTTGCATGATACAATCGTACAATACGCTCGTATCCTTATATGTTGTGTTATAACATGTTATATTCTACAGTCAAACAACCATAATGTGATTTGTAATGTTATAACATGTTAAATTCTATAGTCATACTGCCATAATCTGTTAAGTGCAATAGCTCGGTTTCGAGATCGTGTCGTACTGTCTGATTGTTAACCGTGTCTCTTCTTGTTACTTGAATTATAGTTGTCCATTACAAGTGATGAAGACCACTCTCTTTGTTCAGCCGTTTGGACAGTCGTATCTCTTGCTGTGTCCGCTGAAATGGGTGACTTGCGCGGTGATTTGGATTAAAGTGAGGAAGAAACTGCGCCTTTTGTCAACTTCACTCACAGAGCCTAAGCTACCTTTTGCCAGTGGCAAGACATTCATCGAGACGACTGGAGATAGCATAGGATGCAGATTTTACCTCAGGGTTACCACCGAAGCCTTTCCGTAAACATGTAACCCGCAGGGTAGAAAGGTGGGAATGACATCTAACGCAGTTTGTCGTGCCTTTTCGATAACCACAAGAGGTCGTATGGACAACACTCAGCGTGTGAGTGAGACTGGTATCTCTCCCCAGCTGTATTCAGCTCATCATAGTAGCATCTAAAATTCCCACACGCCAAATTCGTGAAGGTGAACGTGCAGAACTAACCCGTGAAATACGACACAGGTATAAGCGTAGTGCCATTCAGTCGGCGTCCAGACCAGGATAAACGGATGGAAGAAATCACAAAAAAAAGAACGAAATAACAAGTCCAGACGGAAAACAACACCACGTTTCCGTGAACACAAGTGTGAGTCGTCGACTAGTGTGAATTCCAGGCAAATCCGTGGTCTGGCGGCGTCCATAATGATCCAAAACAGTAGAGAAACGTAGACTCGCAGCCAGTTATGGCGCCATCTTTGCCAGATTTCCAGTTACTTGAACTACCTTTATTAAATATCCCGATTTCTAACTTAACTTAAGACTGCAGAGTCTGTATACAACCAGTTACATTTATATCACCTTGCTCTAAAAGCTATGCGCATCCAGCTTATTCTTAAATGCATTAACTGTCCCTGCCTCCACTACCTCCCTTGGCAATGCATTCCAAGCAGACACCACTCTCTGACTAAAAAAATATTTCCTAATATCTAACCTGGACCTCTCTTTAGTCAGCTTGTAGCTATGCCCTCGTGTTATTGTAGGTGGCTGTATTTAAAAAAAACTTGTTATAGTCTAATTTATCGATTCCTCTGATCATCTTATAAACCTGTATTAAGTCACCACGAATTCTTCTCTCTTCGAGACACTGTAGGTCGGTTTTTCTGAGTCGTTCCTCATAACTGTAATTCTGGAATCCCACTATCATCTTTGTCGCTCTTTTTTGTATTCTTTCTAGCATGTTTATGTCCCCTCTATGATAAGGACTCCACACCTGTACACAGTACTCCAATCTAGGTCTAACTAAAGCTTTATACAGTTTGACGATCACTTCCTTGCTCCTATGTTTAATTTTTCTTTTTATCATACCTAACATTGCATTTGCCTTTTCCACTGCTACCTTAACTTGCTCACTCACCGTTCCTGTATGATCTATTATAACCCCTAGGTCCCTTTCCTTATCTATCTTTCTAAAATTGTTCTCTCCCATTCTGTAATTATGTTCCATATTGGATCTACTCATGTGGATGACTGTACATTTATCTACATTAAACTCCATTTGCCAGCTTACAGACCATTCTCGAATGTTATCTAAATCTGACATCAATTTATCCACTTCCGCTTTAGATAAGACACTACTGCATAGTTTTGTGTCGTCAGCAAATTTTGCAATCATGGATCTAATATCAATGTCCAAATCATTTATATATATCAAGAACAAAATTGGTCCCAAAACCGAGCCCTGTGGCACACCACTTTTCACTTCACACCACTCAGAGTACTCCTTATTTATGCCCACCCTCTGCCTTCTTCCCGTTAACCAATTTTCAATCCATTTGGCAACTTCCCCACCTATTCCATGTGATTTTAACATTCGAAATAATCTTTGATGAGGTACTCTATCAAAGGCCTTTGCAAAGTCTAGATAAATAACATCCACTGGCTCCCCTTTATCTATGATTTTAGTAACCTCCTCCATGAATTCTAATAGATTTGTTAAGCATGATCTCCCTCTAGTAAACCCATGCTGACTATTTCTAATTAGATTAAATTTTTCTAAATGCATTACCATGTTTTCTTTGATTATTGACTCTAACAATTTACAGACTATGCTCGTTAAATTCACCGGTCTATAATTTGCTGGATCTGATTTTTTGCCTTTTTTGAATAAGGGGATCACTCCTGCATCTTTCCAATCCCGCGGAACAATCCCTTTTGTCAGTGATTGAGAACATAATATAGCCAATGATTTTGCTAGTTGGTCTCTAATTTCATACAGCAATTTTGGATGAATACCATCTGGACCTGAACATTTATTCCCTTTCAACCCCTCCAATTTTTTTAAAACCATTTCCTCTGTAATACAGATTGATCTCAATCCCGCTGTATCCATGTCTCTTTGAAAAATATCTATAGGCTCTGGGATCTTGGAGCAGTCCTCTTTTGTGAAGACTGTGCCAAAGTACTGATTGAGCAGATTAGCTGCCTCGCTATTCTCACTTATTATTTTCCCTGTATTTGTCTTTCGTTCTTTGTTTATTTCTAACATACGAGAAGAAGCTTTTACTGTCAGTCTTGATGGTTTGAGCAATTTTTTTTTAAAGTCTATTTTTGCTGTTTTATTCGCTTTCTGAGATATGTTCTGCTTTTCCAAATATTTTACATGTGTTTCTTTTGATTTTCCTGCCTCTATATATTTTTTGCATGCTTTATTTTTTGCTCTTCTACATTTCACTACAAATCTAGTTATCCACTTTTTACGCTTTGGGTTCACCTCCCTACATGGAACACATTCATAACACTTGGAGATTGTTTTTCTGAGTTGTTGACATTACTCATGGCTCACATCCATAAGTCAAAACCTGTACATAGCCGGAGTGGTACACCTCCATAAGTCAAAACCTGTACATAGCCGGAGTGGTACACATCCATTTTAGTTTTATTACTTATTTCTCTTTTGCCGATCAATCCTCTATTTATGGAATGACAAAGTTGACCAGCTGCTGCCCTTTGCGTAATCAGCTCCACTTTAATAAGCATCTTCTGATTTATTCCAGCCCCAATGTATTTGAGTGTCTTGGTCTGTCCAAGGCGTTGTTCACCTGGGAACTATGCAGTCTCGTCTATTCTCTCGAGACCACCATTGTTACTGTTCTTGAACTGCTAATGGTCACCTTTCCCTTCCTCAGCTGCTCTTCCCAGATTTAAAGGTTGGTCTGGAGATGGGCCTCTAATTTATGAATCAGGGCCGCGTCATCTACAAGCGTCAGCTCCGATAGATTGGTCTCATCTTCCAGTATCCCATTGAGTACTTCTTTTCCTTCATCGTTCGTTCTCAAATTCCCGCTACCAAGCTCTGAAAAGGGCTTTGCAAGTAGCAGGGTGTTGTCAGAAGAAGGAAATGCGTTGTGTCGTAGTTTACAGCTTGACTGAGATATTTGTACCTTTCGGTCTGACACATCCGACTTAAGCAGGCATTTTTTGTTGTATCACACAGAATACTCTTTGCTTCTCTCCTTTCAAGCTTTGATGACGTCATCCATGAGTAGTGAGGATATAATGTCGCCTAGCCTTACGCCACTGGATGTTTTCAACTCCTCTAATGTTCGGTTTCCGGTCCTAATGTAGTATCTGCATGTCTTATTTAAAGTTCTACATGGAGCAGACCAAGAGAACTGAGAAGTTCCTTTCCAAGCAGTTTCAGTACTTCCTCCAGATAACTTTGTAGAATACCTTTCCCAGGTTGTTCTTGTTGCTTAGATGTTTGCCTCACTAGTTTTTATTGGCGGAGGCGCGCCATTTTCCACCCCAGACGGTAGTTCAATGGGCGATATCAGGACGCATAAACCAGTGCTTGGATGAATGTGTGCGTCTGTATGTACCTATGCTAGGTTTGTGCGCCCTCAGAAGCTAGCCCAACCAAAGTGCAATGGAAGGGCCTCACCCAGAGGGCGCGTGTGAAAGTTGTGCAAGAGTGTGACTGTTGGACAGAGTCAAATAAAACAGAGTGAGGTGAGAGGAGAGAGAGAAGGGGAAGAGTCGACCTTTCCCAGGTCCAAGAAACAGATTCATTTCATCATCATACCACACAGCTTTTTCCCCCAGTTGCCTCCCCTGTGTGTGAAAGTAAGGTCTTGAGTCCGTTGGTTTGCTCTGAAATCACATTGGACTTCGCCCATCTGTGGCTTAGCCCGATGTCTTAGTCTCTGCTCCAGTATCCTAGAGTAGGCTTTGTTGGCGACACAAAGGCGGATACGCATCTTTGGTATTCGCAGTGTCGGTTATCACCTTTTATGCAAATTGGAATATTGATGGTTAACTCCCAGTCCTTTGATTTGGTCTTGTGACGCCAGGCTTCATTGGAGAGCCTCCAGGAATAACAAACAGTTCACCTCTAGTTTCCATGTACGTTACCATTTCTGGTGTTTTATCATCATGTCCAGCTGCTTTGTGAACTGGTATTTTCGTCAATGCTGTTTTCCATGTAATTGATTTGTTCCTCTATTAGACCCACTTGTACCTGAAACTTGATTTTCATCTACACAGAGGAGCTTAGAGAAATAGTTTTTGTCCGTGTAATTATCTCTCTCGGAATGGTAAGCAATTCACTTTGTTTGTCTTTTACAAATTTCAGTAGGTGCTCTCTTTCCTTCCCCATGTTCTTTAGGGTCCTATAGAATAGCTTATGGTTGTCCTCTGAATTCTTTAGGGTCCTATAGAATAGCTTATGGTTGTCCTCTGAATTCTTTAGGGTCCTATAGAATAGCTTATGGTTGTCCTCTGAATTCTTTAGGGTCCTATAGAATAGCTTATGGTTGTCCTCTGAATTCTTTAGGGTCCTATAGAATAGCTTATGGTTGTCCTCTGAATTCTTTAGGGTCCTATAGAATAGCTTATGGTTGTCCTCTGAATTCTTTAGGGTCCTATAGAATAGCTTATGGTTGTCCTCTGAATTCTTTAGGGTCCTATAGAATAGCTTATGGTTGTCCTCTGAATTCTTTTCCAGTCTTTCTCCCAAGTCCTCTCAGAATTTTGGTTCTGCCGTTAGCATTGTTTTCTAGGCTGCCCTCTGAGTGTTACGTATTCTTTATAATTGTTTTCCCGGCTGTATTCTTGACTGGATTTCTCTTGTCTTGTCGGTTCACGTCCAGTGTATGTATGTACGCGCTTGTGAAGGAACCTTGTGTTTGTGATGACCAGATTTTGCTCGCTGCACAATCTCAGGAGTCGCCCCCCTTGTCATTTCAAACATCTTCACCGTATCTGCCAATCATTCCATCCTATCTAGAGTAATTTTTTCCTACATTGACATTAATATCTTCAAAGTGTATCATTTCTTAACGACAATGGTCCATTGTCTTTTCAAGCAGTTCAAATAACTAGTCTTTGACAGCTACTTTATCCTCTTCTTTTGAAGCATAAACAATGACGTAGTTGACTAAAACGTGCCTTTTTTTAGATGCAATACTTTAATGGGAGGTGGAGGTGGGCAGAAAAAGAGGGGTGGGGAGGTTGTATGCCTACTTTTGACTTCCATGTTTCTGGTTCATGACTGTTTATTTAGTATTAGCAGTTACCCTTCAAAGATAGAGGCCACATAGCTATGTACCATCCAACTTGTAGAGATCTAGCTCACTCCTCTCCCAGGCAGTCCATTGGTAGAGGCGATAAATGTGTGCAGTGAATTGGTAGAGATGATAAATGTGTGCAGTGAATTGGTAGAGATGATAAATGTGTGCAGTGAATTGGTAGAGATGATAAATGTGTGCAGTGAATTGGTAGAGATGATAAATGTGTGCAGTGAATTGGTAGAGGCGATAAATGTGTGCAGTGAATTGTTAGAGGCGATAAATGTGTGCAGTGAATTGGTAGAGGCGATAAATGTGTGCAGTCAATTGTTAGAGACGATAAATGTGTGCAGTGAATTGGTAGATGCGATAAATGTGTGCAGTGAATTGGTAGAGTCGATAAATGTGTGCAGTGAATTGGTAGAGATGATAAATGTGTGCAGTGAATTGGTAGAGATGATAAATGTGTGCAGTGAATTGGTAGAGATGATAAATGTGTGCAGTGAATTGGTAGAGGCGATAAATGTGTGCAGTGAATTGTTAGAGACGATAAATGTGTGCAGTGAATTGGTAGAGGCAATCAATGTGTGCAGTGAATTTGTAGAGATGATAAATGTGTGCAGTGAATTGATAGAGATGATAAATGTGTGCAGTGAATTAGTAGAGATGATAAATGTGTGCAGTGAATTGGTAGAGGTGATAAATGTGTGCAGTGAATTGTTAGAGGCGATACATGTGTGCAGTGAATTGGTAGAGGCGATAAATGTGTGCAGTGAATTGGTAGAGGTGATACATGTGTGCAGTGAATTGGTAGAGGTGATAAATGTATGCAGTGAATTGTTAGAGTCGATAAATGTGTGCAGTGAATTGATAGAGGCGATAACAAGTATGGTGCATGGGTAGAAACAATAAATGTAGTAACATAGAAGACTCTGCCGTGGGAGATGAAGCTACTATTTCTTTGGTGAACTGATTAGTTCTCTTCCTCGTTGCCTGTCATGCCCTTATAATTAGCCACCAATCTAGAGTTAGTTGCTTGCAAGAAGTATGATCTACATTACCACATTGGTTGCCTGTGTGTACTTTCTCGTATTGAAAAAGTAACTTAACTCGACGTTATACTGGTTTAGAAGACTATGCAGCGTCTGTGTACAACCAGTTTCTTTCCCACTGACTTGATCTAAAAAGATACTATGCGCATCCAATATATTCTTGAATGCGTTAACTGACTGCCTCCACTATTTCCTGTGGCAATGAATTTAAAAATTCCCCACACTCTGATATTAAAAAAAATATTTCCTGGTATCTAATTTGGACCTTTCTTTAAATTAGTGGCTCTGCCCTATTTTTCATGTAGGCCGCTGTATTTTGAAAAAACAACTGGTTATGGTCTATACGTTATCCTTTCTCTTGACCATCTTATAAACCTGTATTAAGTCACCTCAGATTCTTCACTCTTATAAACCTGTATTAAGTCACCTCAGATTCTTCACTCTTATAAACCTGTATTAAGTCACCTCAGATTCTTCACTCTTATAAACCTGTATTAAGTCACCTCAGATTCTTCACTCTTATAAACCTGTATTAAGTCACCTCAGATTCTTCACTCTTATAAACCTGTATTAAGTCACCTCAGATTCTTCACTCTTATAACCCTGTATTAAGTCCCCTCAGATTCTTCACTCTTATAAACCTGTATTAAGTCACCTCAGATTCTTCACTCTTATAAACCTGTATTAAGTCACCTCAGATTCTTCACTCTTATAAACCTGTATTGTCACCTCAGATTCTTCACTCTTATAAACCTGTATTAAGTCACCTCAGATTCTTCACTCTTATAACCCTGTATTAAGTCACCTCAGATTCTTCATTCTTATAAACCTGTATTAAGTCACCTCAGATTCTTCACTCTTATAAACCTGTATTAAGTCACCTCAGATTCTTCACTCTTATAAACCTGTATTAAGTCACCTCAGATTCTTCACTCTTATAACCCTGTATTAAGTCACCTCAGATTCTTCACTATTATAAACCTGTATTAAGTCACCTCAGATTCTTCACTCTTATAAACATGTATTAAGTCACCTCAGATTCTTCACTCTTATAAACCTGTATTAAGTCACCTCAGATTCTTCACTCTTATAAACCTGTATTAAGTCAACTCAGATTCTTCACTCTTATAAACCTGTATTAAGTCAACTCAGATTCTTCACTCTTATAACCCTGTATTAAGTCACCTCAGATTCTTCACTCTTATAAACCTGTATTAAGTCACCTCAGATTCTTCACTCTTATAAACCTGTATTAAGTCACCTCAGATTCTTCACTCTTATAACCCTGTTTTAAGTCACCTCGAATTCTTGTCTTTTCTTGACACTGTAGACCGATATTTTCGAGTCTTTTCCCATAACAATAGTTCTGGAATCCTACTATCAGTTTTGTCGCTTTTCTTGGTTTTTTTGTGTGGTCCTTTTCTTTTATTTTAAAACTTTCTCATATTGCTCTCTCCCATTCTGTAATTATGTTCTACATTGATCTATCCATGGGGATTACTATACATTTATCTACATTACACTTAATTTGCCAGCTCTCTGACCATTCCACAATTTTATCTAAATCCAACCTCAATATATCCACTTCCGCTTTAGATGAGACACTTCTGCACAGTTTTGTGTCATTCGCGAATTTTGCAATCATGGACCCGATTTCATTGTTCAAATCATTAATATATATCAAGAACAAAATTGGTCCCAAAACTAAGCTCCGTGACACTCCACTTTTGACCTCACACCACACAGTATTCCTTACAATATAACTCGTCTTCGCTTTTAAAAGTGACGAAGGTGAAATTCAGAAGATTGTGCTTTCACAAAACCTACAAAGCTAATGAATAAGTCAGTGGGGTGGGGGTGAAGTAGGGTAGCATTAGAAGCTAAATTTGATTTGCTTCTCGCCAATGAACAAACAGCATTGTTGCCACGTGATCTTGGATAATCTATTAATAAATTATTGGCGTACGTTTATTGTCGACTGTACAAAATATATTTAAATTGACAACTACTGATTTGTACGTGTTCAACCCATTTTCCTTTGGAAACTTCAATGTTATGTGTCGAATAATGGCCTAGAAAATTGACCTAGAATAATGTCATATAATAATGGCCTAGAAAATTGACCTAGAATAATGGCATATAATAATGGCCTAGAATGTCTCAATTACGTGCCGTCGTCAAATAGGCCAGAATCATCAGCTGCTACTGTCAATGTTTCATGATTGTAGTTATCTAATGTCAACATACAACAATGGTGATATGATAAGATATACCTGGTTGTCCATAGGCGGTACAGTAGACTTGTGCTTCCTTACAGTAGGTCTGCAGTGCTAGAATCTTTAGGAAAAAAGAAACAAACAAGTCAAGTGTACATTTAAGGGCAAGTAATAATGTCTAATTGATGTCACGTTTTAATGCAAACTAGTAGCATGCTCTCTCATTTTCACATTAAACTTTGCATTTAAATATAAAACTGAGTTTTACTTAATGCAACAGACTTATTACTATATATTCACATACAATATCTTTGATTCAGTTAATGGAAATGTAAGGTTATTTGCTGCAGGTAGTGTTTTCAGTTAGTCAAATTCACAGTTAAGACAAAGAGTGCATGTGCCAGGCCAGTTTTAGTCCAGAGAAGGCCAGCTGCACCTTCTACTACTTGCCTCACCACATCCTCAACTCCAACACACAGAGAGAGAGAGAGAGAGAGAGAGAGAGAGAGAGAGATACAGATATATATATATATATATATATATATATATACATATATATATATAGAGAGAGAGAGAGAGAGTGAGAAGTTGACGTATTGACAACGTTAAAAAGATAATTACAAAAACAATCAAACCCGGAATCTACGGCTTAAATCAGCGATTAAATCAGTTTGGATAATGTTGTGAATGATATTATAAATTATGTTGTGAATGATATTGAGAATAATGTTGTGAATGATATTGTGAATAATGTTATGAATGAAATTGCAATTATGTTGTGAATTATATTGTAATTATGTTGTGAATGATATTGTAATTATGTTGTGAATGATATTGTCATTTTGTTGTGACTGATATTGTAATAATGTTGTGAATGATATTGTAATTATGTTGTGAATGATATTGTAATTATGTTGTGAATTATGTTGTGAATGATATTGTAATTATGGTGTGAATTGTGTTGTGAATGATATTGTAATTATGGTGTGAATTGTGTTGTGAATGATATTGTAATTATATTGTTAATTATGTTGTGAATAATATTGTCATAATGTTGTGAATAATGTTGTGAATTATGCTTTCATGTTTATTCTTTCGCAGTGACGTCAAGATGTCTATGTCAACGTGGATCTAGGTTTCTTTTGTGGATGTCCTGTCCTTGTTGGGTCGGAGTCCTCAGCCCTATCCCAAGTCTCAGACATCCCATTCTGACTAGATCGGTTTGCAATCAGGTCCTCTGTGATTTTAGATTTATATGAAGGGAAGGCGGTGGTATACCGTACATTCTTCGTCATCCAGGAGAGGCTATCCTCAGCGCAGGGCTGTTATTAAACTCTGGCTCTTGGTCCTTCAAAAGAATCGTCAGATCCTGCACAGAGCCACCGCTCTGCTCTTCTTTTCAGACGTCCAACCATTACTGGGCCCTCATTGCTGTATCCGTCCAGGGGCACGCCTGGGTTACGTTTTTAAAAAGTTCCAATTTCACACATCAAAATTTCTCTCCGAAAGTTTTTCTGAGGCAAATGTTGTCACCATTTCCTTGAGGTCAAGCGTGGATGATTGGACTTGTTTATTTGATATAATTGCCAAACAATATAGTCCCAATTCAAATATACAATTAAAAAATAATGTTAATATCTAGCTTACTTTAAAAAGTAAAAATGTATACCAAACGTAATGTTAAAGTAAATATTATGCAAGGCAACATAATTACACGAAAATTACACAAAGTTGTTACTTGATTGACCCCAAAATGACTCGACGCAAAACACACACACACACACACACACACACACACACACACGCACGCACGCACGCACGCACGCACACACACACACACACACACACACACACAGAGAGAGAGAGAGAGAGAGAGAGAGATTGACATATAAGAAATACAGTTAATTTTTTTATCGAAAAATATTAACGTATTTTCAAATCGAAATAGACTAAATATGAAACGGATAAGCAAACCCCCCCCCCCCCCCCCCCCCTCCCCCCTCTCTCTCTTCAATAGCACAATTTTAACATTTTTAATAAGAAAATAAATTATATTCAGTTGCATTGTTTTGCTATTATCTTAAAATGAAGGTGCGAGTGGGCGACACATCTATCTATAATCGTACATGTGTGGGTATATATACACGAGATATTCATGTCTGTTTATAGGCGTGAGAAGATGCGAAGTGTAGTGTTCAAGATATAACGGAACTATGCATGACTTGACCTGACACAGACACTAATTTGAAGGGGAAAAATACATTACAACAAGATTATCTTGACTAACGAAAACACAAATGACAAATTAATCTTAGCGATTAAGGTAAGAAATGTGCAAGGATGACGAAACTTAGATCCCTTTTCACCTAATTTTTGCATGATCTAAATTATCTTATCTTACTCAATGACATTTCGATTATCACTTCCGCACCTCCCATTATCTTTGTATACTCAATTCTATTTCTTTCACTCTCACACACATATTTCGACTATCACTTCTGTAGGGGAGAGAAGACTAACGTCTGGTCAGGCAAAACATACTGATCAATGTTAGTCATGGGCAGGTGAAAATAGAAAATACTGACCAAAACTATACCCCACTTTCCCTGGAAACAGGCTGTTTCATGGCAGGCTGGCTAACGAGGTAGGGATCGATATAATTTTCATAGTAGATGAAGCCAAGCATAGCACAACAGCCTCAATGACCATGGACCACCTTGATCAGCACGCTCAGGATGTTAGGAAAGCTACTGCAACCCGCCACCCAACGCCGTTTTCAGGACACACAAGAGGGAAGTTACTCATCGTGGACCTTCAACAACAACAACAACAACAACGACGACAACCACAACATCAACACTTCCGTACCTTCTAATTCCTTTCAAGGTTATTTCGTTATTCTCTTAGTTCCGTCTTGTTCGTCTTCTCTGATTCACATTTTATCTCATTTATGACACCTTCATCCTGTGGCAGATCCCACTGTTTGCCCTGGTCGTTATTCTAACTTAGAACATTCTCACACTCATCCACATCATCATGACCATACTCAGTAAATGACATATCACACAGCAGGTGGCATATTTATTATATAATACTCATACCAGACAAATGAGTAGTGAAATTACAAAAACAATACAATACATATCATCTTAACTATTCTATTATTATATATATGTTAATATACATATTAACTAAAGCCGACATGTTAAGCATTAGCTCTTGATGAATTTCCCAACTATCTAAAACCCAGTTCTATTGCCTTACTCCCATCACACACACATCTATTTAACTGCATCCTCAACACACCTTATCAAAAACTTTCTCACTCAAATCACCTCAGGCGGGCGATCTGGACATACCTCGTTCACAATGTCCCCTGCTTACAACACGTTCATATTATCACTTAATACAAAACTCACTCACCTATTTGAGCGATCCTGTTCTATCACTAACATTCGTCCAACCGTCTATCAATTGCTCCTCTATCTAAGTCGGTGAGCTAAACAAACTATCTAAATTCAGTCTCTCACTCTCTCGCTCTCATCTCTCTATCCAGCCTCCTCTCCATCCAGCCTCGCGAGCTAAACTTTGTCTCGAGTTATATACACTCAAGCAAAGTCAGAGCTTGACCAATGGATCTCAGAGGATGGCTCTATTCAGTCTTATTGGAACGAAATACTTGGCACACCTGTCACTCGTCTATCGCAGCAAGCTCCGCTGCCATCCCGCCTGTCACTCATTCTCCCCCTATCCAAATCAATCGGAAGGCCAGTGGTCAGTTCCTACCTGTCCACATTCTTTGCCCCAACTCTGTTCTCCTTTTTTGAGACGGTGAGTGACCTTGACACGCATTCAGGTACCTTTGTTATCAGCAACCACATCACCCCTGTCCTAAACTCTTTGCTCCGGCGGGAACTGTTACAATCCTTTCACCGATGTGCAGTCTCAACATTTTGTCTCCGATGAGCAGTCTCAACATTTTGTCTCAGATGAGCATTCTCAACATTTTGTCTCCGATGAGCAGTCTCATTTTGTCTCAGATGAGCAGTCTCAACATTTTGTCTCCGATTAGCAGTCTCAACATTTTGTCTCCGATGAGTAGTCTCAACATTTTGTCTCCGATGAGCAGTCTCAACATTTTGTCTCCGATGAGTAGTCTCAACATTTTGTCTCCGGTGAGTAGTCTCAAAATGTTGTCTCCGATGAGCAGTCTCAACATTTTGTCCCCGATGAGCAGTCTCAACATTTTGTCTCTTTGCCCTCACTCTTATATGTCTCTCCTTCACTCCCAACATATATAGTTTGTCTATCATTTCGTCTATGCCTTCATCGAATGTTTTGACTTCAAATGTAAATCGCTTGTTCTTCTCTATCGTCTCTCCCATGTCAAATCTCTCTTTTTATCTTTACCAATCTTGCCTCACTCTTTCTCGGCCTCTGTCTCTCTCTCTTTCACCTTTATCTTTGACTCCTCGCTCGGTTTATCCCTATTCCAAACAAACACACTTCTGCCCCATCACCCCGTCACGAGCTCACGACCAGACGCATATAAGCTCATCACGACCTCATCTAGGATGGCTTATAAACAGTTTTGCACACGGCACAAATGTTGTGAAGCGCCAAACTGCTTGTAGCTCACAATCAGTTACCCAATGGCCAATGTCAGATAGCGAGATACAACAGCTCAAAATCGGTTACAACTTATCGAGTCAACTATTGAGTGAGATACTCAACAAGTTGATGAAGAACAACTCAAAATTCTTCACGTCATTTATACATGGGTTAATGAGATAACAAGTGGACATACAACAATTGAACATCATTCACAAATTGGCTATCTGGGTTAATGAGATGACAAGTGGACATACAACAATTGAACAACATTCACAAATTGGCTATGTGGGTTAATGAGATAACAAGTGGACATACAACAATTGAACAACATTAACAAATTGGCTATGTGGGTTAATGAGATGACAAGTGGACATACAACAATTGAACAACATTAACAAATTGGCTATGTGGGTTAATGAGATAACAAGTGGACATACAACAATTGAACAACATTCACAAATTGGCTTTGTGGGTTAATGAGATGACAAGTGGACATACAACAATTGAACAACATTCACAAATTGGCTATGTGGGTTAATGAGATAACAAGTGGACATACAACAATTGAACAACATTAACAAATTGGCTATGTGGGTTAATGAGATGACAAGTGGACATACAACAATTGAACAACATTCACAAATTGGCTATGTGGGTTAATGAGATAACAAATGGACATAAAACAATTGAACAACATTAACAAATTGGCTATGTGGGTTAATGAGATGACAAGTGGACATAGAACAATTGAACAACATTCACAAATTGGCTATGTGGGTTAATGAGATGACAAGTGGACATACACCAATTGAACAACATTAACAAATTGGCTATGTTTGTTAATGAGATGACAAGTGGACATACAACAATTGAACAACATTCACAAATTGGCTATGTGGGTTAATGAGATAACAAGTGGACATACAACAATTGAACAATATTAACATATTGGCTATGTGGGTTAATGAGATAACAAGTGGACATACTACAATTGAACAACATTCACAAATTGGCTATGTGGGTTAATGAGATGACAAGTGGACATACAACAATTAAACAACATTCACAAATTGGCTATGTGGGTTAATGAGATGACAAGTGGACATACAACAATTGAACAACATTCACAAATTGGCTATGTGGGTTAATGAGATAACAAGTGGACATACAACAACTGAACAACATTCACAAAATGGCTATGTGGGTTAATGAGATAAGAAGTGGACATACAACAACTGAACAACATTCACAAATTGGCTAAGTGGGCTAATGAGATAACATGTGGACATACAACAATTGAACAACATTCACAAATTGGCTATGTTGGTTAGTGTGTCAGAGACCCAACAAACGGACATACAACAACTGAACAACATTCACAAATTGGCTATGTGTGTTAGTGTGTCAGAGACTTAACAAACGGATATACAACAACTGTTACCTGGTCTAACTAACGAGACAGGATGTAGCTGTCTCGTATGTTACCTGGTCTAACGAGACAAGATCTTGCTATCTCATGTGCTACCTGGTCTAACGAGACACTATCTAGCTGTCTCATCTGTTACCTGGTCAACCGAGACATGATGTAACTGTTCCATTTGTCTCCTGATCAGGCAATGGTAGTTAGTTGATCAGGTTGCATTCTTATTAAATGACCAAACCGTCGTGTGTTTTAAATGTGTGTATGCATTGAACGCAAGCGACAGTTCTCACTAAACGTTTAACGTCTGCACATTTCATTGTATCTCTCCTGGTCATGGAAATAACATTTCTTAGATATTTAACACGTTATTTTTCTTTTTTGTGCATTGGACAAAGATCAAGTTTGACATTGGTAGCACAAAGACCAATTTTGACATTGGTAGCACAAAGACCAAATTTAACATTGGCAGGACAAAGACCAATTTTGAAATTGGTAGCACAAAGACCAAGTTTGACATTGGTTTCACATTGGCAACACAAAGACCAAGTTTGACCTTGGTACAACAAAGACCAATTTTGACATTAGTAGCATAAAGATCAAGTTTTACATTTGTAGCACAAAGACCAAATTTGACATTTGTAACACAAAGACCAAGTTTGAAATTGGTAGCACAGATTTGGTATAAATACGGGGTGTTGATCAGCTGTTGTGTTTCTGATAAGCTGATGTTCGGGCCTTTCAGGAACATGGACAAGTCACATCGTAGACTTTCTGACATCTCCTTCTGATTTCTCTATTAAGTCTTTCATTTTCTGTAAAAATGATTTCCTTATAATTGAAACTATGGGACTGTTTAAGTTTGACATTTTTATACGTATGTTAAGTGAACTTAGTATTCTATTAATCTTCAAAGTTTTCGTCTTTATGTGATAATCTTCACAATATACCTCACACAGGATGTGCCAAGTGCATTTAAACAAAAAATGTTTGTATCATATATTAGGCGTTGGTTCCTGCAAATAGTAGACTCACGTATTGGATTGGGATATTCGCTTCCCATGTCGAGTATCCCTTCCGGTGATGCGATTAGGTTGGCCTCCCTTGTTATTTTGTCCATGTAAATGTTGAATAGCAGCGGTGAAAACACATTCTAGTCGTTCGCCTGCGGTTATTTCAAAAGCATCTGTGATTCCATCAGTTGTTCTTATACATTTGCATTCCTGTGGTACGATGCTCTCCACACATTATCTGATAGTTGTCCTTGTATCCATCCATATCGTACGAGGCTTTCTTCACATTATCGAATAGTTATTCTTGTGTTCCATAATCCTCTAATATTGTGCATCTCTTTGTACAAAAACGTAAAACTGTGGAGTACTATCATTTAGAGTGATTTAGTATCAGGCCGGGATTCCGTGGCGAAGTAGTTAAGCCGTCAGCCTTGTGGTCAGGTGGTGTGGGCTCGACTCCAGACTCCGCCGTCTTTTTTCACGGGTGCTTGACGCGGAGTCCCCTGCATCTCGTAGTGTCGCTCCCTAGTCGTCTTGTCCTTGACTTGCCACTGGGGTCGGGCGGCTCGACGGGAGAGAGTGAGGATAAAAAGTAGCGTAGTTAATCCTTACTAAAAATAGCGCTAGCGTAATTAATTATGACGTCATCGTCTACGATGGACGGCGGCCTTTGCCTTTGCCTAGAATCAGGCCGGTAGAGCACCAGTTCCCAAAAGCAAAGGTGTCTAGTACAATTCTTGTTACCGACAGTTTACCCATCTGTAAATACAGACCTGGCTGACCGTTAGAGAAGAAAAAGCAGTATTAAATGAACTGATAATCTCAGCTCATATTAATATGTGCTCTAATACAACGAAGTCTCTAGCACTTGATCCCCGACAGCTAAGTTCAACTTGGTTTTCCCATAGCGTCACTCTCTGTTACTCACTGCCGCAATAACTTCTGGTTAGTTCACAATCTCATTGCCAGTGTTGATTTTGTTTCCCTTTTAGTTAAACTCTCCATTGTAGGTGCCAGCCTAATCTCCGTGGGAGATCCATGATTCTCTGGTCTCTGGAGCCTCACTCCTTTCATGCCGGCAACACTCCTCAAACAACGACATGTCTCTGTTTTACTTATCACAAAATTGGTATTTACAGTGCAACCAAAGACCAGCTACGTTTCTTGAATTCTGAAAACGTTTAAACCACTCTCATTGAGACCTTATAAGTGTGTGGATGTCCAAACCATAACAGACAGCTGGACGGTAACAACTCTTAGCTGTGGACATCAAAATGAGCCTTTGAAATGAAAGTGTTCTTTATTCATCGCTGGCATATTTTGTTGTGTTTCCGTTTGTCTCTGACGAACACATTTTGGTAATAACATACGGTTCTGTTTTTCTTCTTCTGTCGCCGTCTCTGACTATTCTTGCCAATGTAATTATCCTCTATTTATTTGCAGCACCACCACATCTTCGCTTTAATTTCACTAACTGTAGTTATAGAAGAAAAAACATCCTGCCTTAGGGTTGCAGCTGTTAAAGCCTTGATGGCTGCCAGAATTTGTAAACGTCTCTGCTGGGCATGACCGAAATTGTACTTATATGACGAGCTGCGATCACAGGCGCTTCTTTCTTTCTTAGTTTAAACACTTGAATCCTCGTATACAAACAGACTGCTGTCAGGTAGCCAACGGTTATCTGTAGTATGTTGTTTATTTTGCAATGTTGGTTGACTGCCTGCGGGTTACTGGACTCGGGAAAGGTAGAATGGGTAGAAAGAATTTTGGATTAGACATAAACACACAGAAAACATAAACTGTGATACTTGGGACAAGTGATCAGAAACCATGTATGCAGATACAAATCAACTAGTGGAACAGGTACAGAGTTTCTTCTATGTAGCTCATATAATAACGAAAGAAGGCAGCTGCGTAAACGAAATCAGAAAGAGATTAGGGATGGCCAAGATGGTATTCGACAATATCCGACACATACTGATATCCAAACATATCAACCATAATTTGAAAATGAGAATTGTCAGGTGTTATGTTTACTCGTCACTACTTTGTGGCACATAAACATGAACACTGAATAACCAGTTCGAAAAGAGTATTGACGCCTTAGAAATGTGGATAAATATAGAAAATTGGGTTGCATTTCTTGGAAAGCGAAGAAAGGAAACAAATGTGCAGGTATCGAAAAAGTTGGGGGTGGAAATCAGGGTTAGACATTTACGTTATTTTAGTCATATAACAATACATACTTCTTTGTTGAAGACCGTACTATAGGGTGGAAGGCGGTTGTTCAAGAGACAGACAGCGTTATTAGTGGGTGGATAACATCAGGAGATGGGCTGGAAAAGCGTATATGGCAAGACATAAGATAACACTGGAGATCCATTACAGCCGACCTTCGATGATACTTGGGAAACATTGGGAAAATTTGGAACGGGCTCTTTCAATGTTAGGGATTTTAAACGATGAGGTCATTTTTAACCCTTCACAAGGCTACAGCGGCTTGTTTTTTCCACCCTTAGCAAGGCTACAGCGGCTTGTTCTTTCCACCATTCGTAAGGCTACAGTGGCTTGTTCTTTCCACCCTTCGTAAAGCTACAGTGGCTTGTTCTTTCCACCCTTCGTAAGGCTACAGTGGCTTGTTCTTTCCACCCTTCGTAAGGCTACAGCGGCTTGTTCTTTCCACCCTTCGTACAACTTTTGTGTGAAATCAAACGTTACTCCCAGATATGTCAACTTTTCCCCCTGCGTACAACTTTTAGGTGAAATCAAACGTTACCTCCATTTATTTCAACTTTCCACGCCTGCCATGTTTTGTTTACCAAAGTCAATGCTAAGAATGCCTGCTATATACACGTATAAGAATATCCATCCTTGTCCGTAATCGGGTACGATGTGTCTTGTAATCTGAAATCATGGTATTTATTCAGGCATAATAAATGTATATTGCCAGGGTGCCTTCTTCTTCTTCTACTTCTCCTACCTCTTCTTCTTCTTCTTCTTCTTCTTCTTCTTCTTCTTCTTCTACTACTTCTACGTTCGTCTTTTTTTATCATGTTAAATCTTCAGTCCTATCGCCAGGATGGAGTCATAGCAGTGACCCCATAGTTTTTGTCTCAGTTCTGCTCCATCTGGCCAGGTCGGGCATCTTAAGTCTTCATAGGCTGGGCATTCTTGAAGTAGAATTCCAGCGTGCCAAATCTTGTTTAAACTCTTATTTCGGTCTTTTGTCTTAGAGTACCACTTTATACTATATGATTTACTTAAGCAATCCTTTCGTCCCATTCGTTGGTGTCAGAGCGGACGTCTTAAGTTGTAGAGCCACCAGGACGTCACTTTACGTGTCCATCTATTGTCAGGCACGCGCATCAAGTGCTGGACTCATCTGTATTTTCTTCATAACGCAGAGTCTACGGCATCATTGAATGTGTTTTGTAAACTGGGTTTAGAAATAATATAAAATAAATGTCACCTTTCTTTGGTATTCTATGATATTCTTTTGTCCCACTGTTTTATTGGCGAGGGTGTGGGGTGGAGGTTGGTGGCTACTGCCTACAGTAGAGGACCTCCTTTACTATCTAGGTAGCATCATAGAAAAGGTAGGGATACAGACCATATGAGATGAAGATAACAGGACGTGAGAGATGTGTTTTTATTGTATTGGCGAATTGATGGATTTTATGAGAAATCAAGTCCGATTCAAAGATAAAAATTGTCAACTCCAATGTTAAGACAGTACTAGGAAGCACTACTGTATGGATCTGAGGCTTAAAGATCAACTTAGACGCCAACAAAGCATAGACGTTCGTAAAATGGAGAATGGTTCATAGACCTGACTTCAGAGTACCTGGGCGCCCCCAAATATCCTTAGTTCCTTCCATTGCTGAAAGTACCGACGACAAACACGAACTGCGTAGCTATCGCATGGGGCTCCATAATTTTCCTATGATTTCGACAGGTACCCTTTTACTGCTGGGCCAAACGGAGAAGCGATCATGCCATGAAAAAACTCTCGACATGCACGGTCTGTCAAACAGGATGTTCATTAATCTCTTGGTATTTTTTTTAAATTATTGCAATCTGCACTTTTCTTTGATATTCTGTCAGGTTTCAACTTTTACTATCCGGCTATGTTATATGATAGCATATCCTGCCTCTTACTGTCACACGTATGCACGTATTTTACATGATTTTATCCTGAATTGTTGCACGTATAAACGTATTTTACATGATTGTGTCCTGAATTGTTGCACGTATAAACGTATTATACATGACTGTGTCCTGAATTCTTCTATCCTAACGTACTCTATCATACTCTCTGATTAGCGCAGTGGTAGAGAACTCGTGTTTAACGACAAAAAAGGTACAGGTTAAATTCTTGACACGACACGCTTCAGTGTACCAAGCGTTACATGGGACCCTTGCTCACTATAAGAGAAGCAAAAGCAGCGAGGAAGGGAATTGGCCACCCAACCTAATAAACTAGCTGTAACACAGTGCAATGACGTCTGTAAGACTTTATCCCCGACAGCAGTATATGCTATGGAAATACGACCTGGACCTTGACATGACATCAGTCGTATCACACCCTAGCAAAGTAATCACATCCCATCGTATCAGACCCTAGCATAGTTATCCCATCCTGACGTGTTTGCCTATTGTCTGCTATTCCCTATTCCTGTTCTGCTCGTATTGTTGTCTTGTTGTCTTATCATAAATTCTCTCAAATGTAATCATATTCTAACTAGCAGAGTAGCTAGAGTGTGTAACAGTTCCCGCCGGAGCAAGGGGAGTTTAGGATGCCTGAACATGTTAAAGCTTAAAGCTACATGAATGCACGTCAAGGTCACTCACTGTCTCAGCAAAGGAGAACAGAGTTGGGTTAAGGAATGTGGACAGGTAGAAACTGACCACTGGCCTTCCGATTTTGGTAGGGGGAGATTGATTGACAGACGAAATTGGCAACGGGGCTTGCTGCGAGAGAATGAGTGACAGGTGTGCAAAGTGTTTCGTTCCAATTGGAATTGAAGATGACCATACCTGAGATCGATTGGTCAAGCTCTGGTCTTGCTTGAGGATATATAACTCGAGACAAAGTTTAGCTCGAGAGGCTGGATGAGAGATGGGGGGCTGGAGAGAGAGAGAGGCTGTATGGAGGAGAGAGAGAGACTAAATGTAGATAGTGTGTTTAACTCACCGACTTAGATAGAGGAGCGATTGATTGACGGTTGGACGAATGTTTAGTGATAGAACAGGATCGCTCAAATAGGTGTGTGAGTTTTGCATTAATAGATAATCTGAAAGTGTGTTTGTAAGCAAGGACACATTGTGAACGAGTTACGTCGAGATCGCCCGCCTGAGGGGATTTCAGTGAGGAAGAGTATCTGATAAGGTGTGTTGAAGACGCAGTTAAGGCGATGTGTGTGTGATGCAATTGCAAGGCAATAGAACTGGGTTTTTTAGATAGTTGGGAATTCCATCAATAGCTAATGCTTACAATTCCCGTTTTAGTATAATGTTTAGTTAAGATATGTATTATATTATGTTTGTAATTTCTCTACTCATTGTATGATATGAGTATGATATAATAAATATGCCACCTGCTGTGTGATATGTCATTTACTGAGTATGGTCATGATGATGTGGATGAGTGTGAGAATGTTCTAAGTTAGATCACGGCCAGGGCAAAGAAATAGAGGATCTGCTACACGTTATTATTATTTTGGTGCCTGTTGACCACGGATAGTCGTGGTAGATTTATAAATATAGTGCGTGTGTAACTATAGATCTTGAAGTGCATGTTTAACACAAGTGTCGCAGTAATATATAACTTGTGTGTGTAGTTAGGAATAGAGGAGTAGCTAGTGGTTAGAGTGTTAGTTACCATAGACAGCTTTTCCAATCATCTGACTGGTAAGTGTGACATTCAATAACACTCGTGCAGCCAAAAAGAGAGGAACAGCGCTCAACGAACGACAAAAGCACATCAAGAAGTTGAGAAGAACAAGGACTAATTCTAATAGCGAGAGTGACATTCCACTTCCGGAACGACAGCAAAGACTATCTGATAGGGAGGAACGAATGCTGCAGCAAACGAGTGAGTCATCGGAAGGAGACGATGACATCACACAGGAATCCTGGCCGAGCATGGGTTTAGAATCCACAGATTCAGACTTCAGCATTCCACATGCCGCTCTAAGGAAAACGAAGAAAAGGGAAAGACAGGTTAACCCCAGCCAGGACAGCGAACCAGTCATCAAAGCAAAGATGAAAAGATCCCAGTTCGAGATACGAACCAAACAGCCGTGAAACAAACAGACCAGACGATGGGCGTTTTACAGGAGGAAATCGCGCAGCAATCAGAGACAGCTGATGGGGCAGCGCATAGTCTGGTTAAAATAAGCAGTAGTGATAAGGAACGGTTGATACAATGTTTACTGACGCTAGCCAAAAACATGGAAATCAGAAATGGAATTAGGTAAAGTCGTGTGGAGTACTTACACACATGGGCTATCATGTGAAACTCCAGTTAAGGTATGCATTTGCATAGAATTTGTTTCATCTACCGTTATCCTTGGGAAACGGAGATTTGAATAATTAGGGGGTAGGGTAGAGATGGAGGAATGGCCAGATGTTAAAAATTCCTTTGAATTCGTTGTCTCAAGTAAACGCCAGACAATGAGCGTACCACGGACGGTCAGTCTGCAGCTAGACTGACCGAGATCAAAGGGACATTTCCGACCAGAGAAACGGACAGAACGAACAAGAGACGCAGGATAGCTGGATGCGCCAGGTAATGATTACGTGACGCAAGGTAACACGTGGACGCGATGCTTCCGGTTAATATCTGACCAGGTAGCTTTGATGCGGGGAATTTGGGGAAACAACGGTGAAATAGTTAGATCACAACACTCGGTTTTGATTCCTCGGGACAAAGACTGCACCCGGACTAGTAGGGTTACAGCATGACGTAATTCGACAGGTGGACGATTCCGTTTTTGACTTTTGACTCAGACATAGTTTAGTATCTGATTAAGTTACAACTTAGTCATAGTTTAGGGACATAGTTTAGTACCTGATTAAGTTAGAACTTAGTCATAGTTTAGTATCTTTTGAAGGGGGCATTAACAGGTGCTCATCTGTGGGGCACGAGCAGGAGTGAAGGTTGATGGCATTTGATCATGAGTATGCGTGCAAATATTTTGACATTTGTATTTGGTGTTTGGGTTTTGACTAATGGTATTACTTGCATTTTAAGTGGGTTGTATGGTCGATATAGTATGCATTGAATTTTTCTTTATTTTGTTGTTGTTTTGTTGTTTAAACATGATTACATATCCTGACAGTATCAACGTGTTATACTTGCTGACTGAAATATTGATATCATAAGTATGCGTGCAAATATTTTGACATTTGTATTTATTGTTTGGGTTTCGACATTGTATGCAATGCATTTATCTTGTGTTTTGTTGTTGTTTTTTTGTTGTTGTTGAATCATCATGTTTACAGGTATTTGATACAGGTTATTTAGGTGATCTACAGAGCAGTATATCTCATCCAGACTGTAGGCCTCCGCAAGCACAAGTCACCACGAGTTCCAGAATCACATGTATGTGGAGTCTTTGCAGAGAAGACTACATTGATCAGAAGTTTTAAAATTGACTATGACATATGTTGTCAAATATCGTTTTTGTGGGAAACATAAAGAATTTTGCTGTTTTCTTTGAGAGGGGATAGCTGTCAAGAGAGACAATGATAACTAGCCTGAGGATAACCCACGTAAGTTCGTGGCCTCACAGGAGTTAGTATGAAGTGAATCGTCGGCCAGGCGTGTAATGAGACCGCCTGAGAAAATTGACCTGAACTGGTCGTGTGTAGCAATGAAGGTTCGTGTCCTTAGAGGAAGGCACGGGAACAGGTCGAGGTATATTGACCTCAATGAGTAAGGAGAATTCCTTAAGGTGTTTCTGTTTTGATGAGTAAAGGTCCCGCAGGGACAGACTTAGGTGAATTTGACTGTAAAACGATGTAAAAGTGTTGGTTTGTGTTGTAAAAACGCCCAGCCACAGTGTTTTTCTTCTGCTTGTATTGATTGTGTATGTATTACAAAAAGTTTATATGTATCAAATGACATGTCTTTTTATGCATGTACGATGTGAGTGAAGTTGTAAACAGGAGTAGTGTTTACATTTTGGATAGTGAAGACGAAAATGGTGGTCATTTGCCAGATGGAAAAAATGACCATCCATGTTTCGGTCTGTAGTTTAGGGAGGTAATGTAACAGTTCCCGCCGGAGCAAGGGGAGTTTAGGATGCCTGAACATGTTAAAGCTTAAAGCTACATGAATGCACGTCAAGGTCACTCACTGTCTCAGCAAAGGAGAACAGAGTTGGGTTAAGGAATGTGGACAGGTAGAAACTGACCACTGGCCTTCCGATTTTGGTAGGGGGAGATTGATTGACAGACGAAATTGGCAACGGGGCTTGCTGCGAGAGAATGAGTGACAGGTGTGCAAAGTGTTTCGTTCCAATTGGAATTGAAGATGACCATACCTGAGATCGATTGGTCAAGCTCTGGTCTTGCTTGAGGATATATAACTCGAGACAAAGTTTAGCTCGAGAGGCTGGATGAGAGATGGGGGGCTGGAGAGAGAGAGAGGCTGTATGGAGGAGAGAGAGAGACTAAATGTAGATAGTGTGTTTAACTCACCGACTTAGATAGAGGAGCGATTGATTGACGGTTGGACGAATGTTTAGTGATAGAACAGGATCGCTCAAATAGGTGTGTGAGTTTTGCATTAATAGATAATCTGAAAGTGTGTTTGTAAGCAAGGACACATTGTGAACGAGTTACGTCGAGATCGCCCGCCTGAGGGGATTTCAGTGAGGAAGAGTATCTGATAAGGTGTGTTGAAGACGCAGTTAAGGCGATGTGTGTGTGATGCAATTGCAAGGCAATAGAACTGGGTTTTTTAGATAGTTGGGAATTCCATCAATAGCTAATGCTTACAATTCCCGTTTTAGTATAATGTTTAGTTAAGATATGTATTATATTATGTTTGTAATTTCTCTACTCATTGTATGATATGAGTATGATATAATAAATATGCCACCTGCTGTGTGATATGTCATTTACTGAGTATGGTCATGATGATGTGGATGAGTGTGAGAATGTTCTAAGTTAGATCACGGCCAGGGCAAAGAAATAGAGGATCTGCTACAAGTGCATGTTTCTAACATCATAAGTATAGAATTCAACTCCTGCTCTCTACACGTTCCAGTCTACACAGCGTAAAATGTGTACATGACCTACTGTAAGGTAAGGTAAAATTGCAAGGAGGAAACTTATCCCCCACAAAAATAATCCGCGACCTAGTAAAATGAAGTCTCCAACTTTTCATCCCCGGCTGCAGTGTTTGCTAAGCGCCTATCTTCTTCACCTGATGATATCATATCGTATTGTATATCCTCATATCCTACTCTATATATCACTACTAAATGAGCCCACGCTCACATTTGACCTGTCAAAGACGGCTCTGATAATGGCCGGGATCATTAATCAGAACCAAACATTTTTCCTCTTGATTAAACCACTTGATGAAGAACGATAACACTGCAATTACCTGCCCCTGTTCACACAAACTAGCCAATTATAGGACAGAAGATCCTAACACACAACACAATGTTGATACACAACAGCTTACCATTCCTTCCTTCGATCGCTGCATGCAAGAAAGAAACCATGATTAAACAGACATGCCCATCATAAGGGATACTTAGTAGATAAGAAGAATTGTATTCAATGTGGGTCATTTTATTTTTGAATGTGGACAAATTAAATATCGATAGTTGAAACAAAAGTGTTGAAGAAAATTAAAAGAATCGATTTTAATTTTTGTAAAAGATAGATTGACAGTGTTAATGAAAAGAGACAGAAGCATGGATTGAAAACTACAACAGTGACACAAATGTTATTAGAAAAAAAAGATTTTAGCTCTTGGTAACATTGTGACTGTTCCAACTGGAGCATCGGCGTTTAAGGCAGGGGAGATTAGGCTAGCGACTTTATAAACAAAGGTTGCCTGAATGTGTGCAAAGGTCAATCACCGTCTCGACACTAGGTAGACAAAGGAAACGAGAGGTTAAGGGGGAAGACTTTGTCTGGTACAGGGGTGGGGGCTCGGAGCTAACTACTCTGGCGTTCGGAATTAGCATAGATGTGGGGTGGTAACAGTCAGATGCTGCCACGACCGGCTACGGCATTTAGAGTGACAAGGATTCGGGGATAGTCATTAAAGAGACATGAGGCATTAAGGGTGTTCAGAGACATGAGGCATCAATGATGTTCAAAGACATGAGGCATCAAGGGTGTTCAGAGACATGAGGCATCAAGGGTGTTCAGAGACATGAAGCATTAAAGGTGTTGAGAGACATGAGGCATCAAGAATAAATGAGGCTATACAGAGACGATCGCTTTGCACGTCGGCTCACATCAACCATTCTTCAACCCCAGTGATAGGGGGTGTCCTATTTCCTTGTACTAAATGTGACAGGTAATTCCGGGTCCCGATTGTTTTTTTTAGCCATCTTGGAACTCATGTGAACAGTGAATGTTGAAAAAGTGATCTTCCTCGATTACCATGGACGAACAACGTATGCTTCTTTCCTGGAGGAAAGGGACAAGAGGAAGACCACACGTATCCGAACATGAGTGAGACACTCGTGCTGAGAGGACCTAGATGTTGACGACGTCTCTGTGGTAGCGGGTTACAGGGACGCTTCTTACATCCCGAGCTGTACTTGAGTAGGTAGACTGGGGTCATCCTCGCTGTTGTGCAATGCGAAGCTTCTCAGAAACTTACCCCTATGGGAACTATTGTGTCGATCCCCACCTCGTTGACAAGACTGTCATGATAGCATATCATGTTTGAATGAGCACGAGAGAGGATGTAACCAGAAGATATGAGAGGTGGGATTGGGGGAAAGGGGGGGGGGCGGGGTAGTGGATGGTTTGATTAGTATGTGTCACAGGTCCGTGATTACTCTTAGCTCCCCTGAAATTGTGAGCAGAAGGGACGCAAATGAAAACCTTAAAAGTTGGATAGAAATTGGAAAAAAAAACTGTCTTTGAAATGTAACTTACTATTACGATTGCTAAGGATGTCAAGAGTGCACTGCACGTGCCATCACGATGCAGACGAACAACATGACGTCATAATTGCAGTTAAAAGATGGTCACCTCACAATTGACAAGCATGAAAAAGGTGCAGCCTTCTGTTATTCGTTTTTTGTAGCAGCAAAGGGGTAAAACCTATATACATTCATCGGCGAATGAAGATCCAGTATGGTGATGCATTTCTATAGGTTTCCTTAGCATATTAACAAATTACAAGTGAAAAGCATGTTTTTTTCTGATTTCTATCCCACTTTTAAGATTTTCATTTGAAACCCCATCGTAGTTTACGCAAACAAATGTTCTTAAAAGACGTATCTGCTTTGAAGGGTGAATAATATAGACTTGATAGTTTTTTGCAGCTTATAAATCATCTAAATTGTTACATGTACGCTTGACATGCTTGAAAAAATTGGCACCATATCTAACCTCTTCCAAACCGTACCTCCATTACAGTGTTCATCTCGTGACTTGTTCAAACCGTGTCAACAGAGTATTCCGACACTCATTTTCTAGTTTTTGTGTTGTCAAATTTAATTAGAATTTGGAAAGTGAACTTGCTAGAATAATTGATTTCGACAATTTCAATAAAAAACAAAACAAACAAACAACTTAAGAATAACAAAGAACAAAGAACATTTTTTAAAACTAACAGAAAACCCCTAAATTGAAACAGGATTAGAATGTAATTGAATTTCTATCCTTGCCACCCCCTGACCTTCCAAGTAAATGTTAGAAAGGACGATACGGTTAACAATGTGTTATGCAAAACGATTTTTAGGATCAATGACCCCTAATATACTAAAAAAACTGAAAAAAAACTGGCATGGGAATCAACATCCGTAGTCTAGCAGACACGGAAATGTATCTTACAACTATAAATGAAATACAATCCGCGTCAACAACGATTTGGTTCATATGAATTATCTGTGTCGTTATCACGCGATCTTCGCCAGCAGGGATGCTCGTCCAAGCAGTAGGGGCCTCTACAGTGACATCACCAATACCAGACGGTTGGATACAGAAATTGTCCGAGGTCTCATGAGATTCTTTCTTGACCGTCATCACCGAAAGGTCGAGCTTTGAGAATTGCTTTCACACATTCTAGCGTAATGTCGCTTGCCTTGTTTTAGCCTTCGTGTACTTAGCCTGCACTGTTTGAGCCTTCGTGTACTTAGCCTGCATAGTTTGAGCCTTCGTGTACTTAGCCTGCACTGTTAGAGCCTTCGTGTACTTAGTCTGCATTGTTAGAGAATTCGTGTACTTAGTCTGCATTGTTAGAGAACTCGTGTACTTAGTCTGCATTGTTAGAGAATTCGTGTACTTAGCCTGCACTGTTAGAGCCTTTGTGTACTTAGCCTGCACTGTTAGAGCCTCTGTGTACTTACGCTGCACTGTTAGAGCCTTCTTGTACTTAGCATGCGCTATTAGCATTGATGTGTACATAGTCTGAATTGTTAGCGTTGTTGTGTACTTAACCTGCACTGTTAGCGCCTTTATGTACTTAGCTTGTACTCTTAGCGTTGTTGCATTTTTTGCCTGCTATCTTAGCACTTCTACGTAGACTAGGACCAGGTAAAAAACTGAATCGTCCCACGTACAATAGGACTAGAACAAGACCTGAACCACCCCCACGTATACTAGGACCAGAACAAGAATCGAACCACCTCCACGTACACTAGGACCAGGACAAGAACCGAACCACCCACACGTACACTAGGACCAGAACAAGAACCGAACCACCCCCACGTACACTAGGACTAGAACAAGAACCGAACCACCCCCCTCCCCCACGTACACTAGGACCAGAACAAGAACTGAACCACGTACACTAGGACCAGCACAAGAACTGAGCAACCCCCACGTATACTAGGACCAGCACAAGAACCGGACCACCCCCACGCACACTAGGACTAGGACAAAAACTGAACCACCTCCCCTTACACTAGGACCGGGACAAGAACTGAACCACCTCCCCTTACACTAGGACCAGGACAAGAACTGAACCACCACCACGTACACCAGGACAAGAACTGAACCCCCTCCCCTTACACTAGGACCAGGACAAGAACTGAACCACCTCCACTTACACTTGGACCAGGACAAGAACTGAACCACCTCTCCTTACACGAGGACCAGGACAAGAACTGAACCATCTCCACGTACACTAGGACCAGGACATGAACTGAACCCCCTCCCCGTACAATATGCCCAGAACAACAACTGAAGCCCATTTATTATGTGTTGCCCCCTGCTCACTAGTCGCATTTATGACATGAGTATTAGGATGACGTGTGTCAGTTGGTGGTACCTGGATCCGCACGGAGGAAGATATGTGCACTTAGGGAATCATTGTTTTTGGTAGTCGCGAGATAATACACGCACATACACGTACAATATAAAACGCGAACGAGGGAGAACGAGAGAGAGAGAGAGAGATAGAGAGAGAGAGGGGGGGGGGGCGGAAGAAACAGACCGATAACGATAGATAAAGAGAACATGACTGTGAAGAATAAATTCGCGTTGTAGTTCTTGCGGGGATAAAGGTTCCCCACAAGATATTTACAATCAAGTGTAAGCAACTATTAAATCCTTCTCACGAGAGAAAAGATACACGCCATTTGTAATTGTAGTCGCATGAAGTATAGTTGGTTGGTTAGTTGGTTGGTTATTGATTCATCGGTATGTGGGCTCCTGTCCTTTGGCCCAATGCCATATAGGGTTATCTGCAAAAATTGGTTCAATGTGTTAAATCTGTCTGGCCTAGGAGAAGAAGCTATTTCCTAACACCAGCATGCGCAGGACATCCAAACAGATGATGTTCAACAGTTTCATAGGGATGTGTGCACAGCCGGCACTCTGGAATATGTTCGGATTGGATTCTGATCAAGTTAAGGTGTATGTGTTGAGTGCAAAGACGGCCATTGGTGCTTTGATCTCTCGTTCTCAGGAGGTTAATGTTGTCTTTAGGATTTGGTATGGCCATATGTTTGTAGATTTCTCTCCCAGTATTCCCAATTGCCCATCTATTCAACTAATCCTCTTTGTTTGCAGTCTTCAGTAGTTATGTGACTGTATGAAAGGTTGTTGGTGTGTATTGTTGTTATTGACTTGATCCTTTCTTAGCCAGTCTGTCTGGTATGTCATTGCCATGTGTATTTGATAGCCATGGATCCATTGCATAACTATTCTGACTTCATGAGAAGTGATAAGTCGGTTGACATTTAGGGATATTGGGTACGTTTAGGCTTACAACGACCGCCATCTTAAAGGGTTTGAAGGGCAGATAATGTGTCTGTAAAAATTACGATGCTTTAGGCGTTTGATGAGAAAACATCAAATACAGTCCTCATGTGCTACATGGCTACCGATGTTGTTATGTCTACCTCATAGTTTGAAAATATCTTCTCACAAGCATCAAACAGCTCATCAGATAGTATGACTACATGTTCCGATTTAATGGTGGCAGACCCATAAGTATAGAAAGGTATCCATTCGTCTGCCTGGGCGTCAATCGTTCTCTGTGCAGTTCTCATTAGCCTTACTGGATCAGAACTTCTTGCTGTATTATCTGTTAGTTTTGTTAGAATTTCTGATGGTTTCAGACGTGGTACATTTCTTGTTACTCTCTTTATTTCTGGTGTTTTGTCTGGGAGGTGATACGTGTCTTTAATAACGCTGACATGGTTGAGGACTGACTTTTGTTTTCTTCTTTCGCTGCCATTTTTCTACAAGATGGCTATTGGGGTGCTGTTCGGTTATTCTTTTACTATGAGGTATAGTCAAGAACGCATGTTATAGCAGATCCAGTGTCTTCTCTGTATAGCAGATTCAGTGTCTTCTCTTTATAGCAGGTGCAGATTCTTGTCTTTATAGCAGGTTCAGTTTATTGTCTTATAGCAGGTTCAGTTTATTGTCTTTATAGCTAATTCAATTTCTTGTTTTTATAGAAGGTTCACTGTCTTGTCTTTTTAGTTTATTGTCTTTATAGCAGATTTAGTGTTTTGTCTTTATAGCAGGTTCAATATATTTTTATTATTGTAAGCTCAGTTTCTCGTCTTTATAGCAGATTCAGGGTCTTGTCTGTATAGCAGATTCAGTATATTGTCTTTATAGCCTTTTCAATTTCGTAGGTTCAGTTTGAAATGATATATTATTTCTCACATACCTTTTTTTTTCTATTATCAAACACCAATGAAACATGGCTGCAATAGACACTTTCGAGGACAATATTTGTTTCTGTATCGACTCGAGCACATCTATTATTAAGATAGGCCTCCTGCCATACTGGTACGCTGATATCAAACTCATAATGTGCCTGACTTTTCTCTGCAATATAAATTTGGTTACAATAACGCGAAAAGACTATTAGAAATGCTTCCTGCTGTGACTGAGTGGGGAGGAGGTGGCGATGGGGATGTAGGGGGTGAGAAGTGATTGGCAAGTAATCGGTTTAGCAACCAAACTTTTTATTCTGGTGGTTAGAGTTGGTCTCGCGCGATTTCCAGCGCCTTGCCAAATATAATTAGTGGACGGAAAGTGGACAAATTAGAAATGTCATATCCCGAACAGAACAAACCGCTTGTCCTTTAGCTATTTCTAGCCACACAAGAGCAAACACAAACATGAAAGGTAAACAATGCCATTTTAAAAATTGAAAACACACAACAAAGTGTTTATAAAAATTCGCTATTATGATAATTTTAATAAAAATAAAGCTATTGATATATTGTTGTGAGCTTCTACATAAGATAGATTGCTTCCCTTAACCGCCATTGCTAATCTATAACGAGAGATTCAACCAATAATACAGTAGGAAAAAAATAAACCAAACACAGAAATATTTCGTCTTCAAGGAACTGTTATATTGTTTGTGTTTGCTTTATTCCACACACAAAAATTCTCCTTCCCGTGAAAATTACTTTTGTTGTTCTTGTCAGAAAAAGTACTAATTCATTTACAGTATAATCGACTACTTGGTGTAGACTTCACAATGGCCGTTTACACATTGGATTTAAAAGATTCGCTCACGTTAACGACTTGTAACATATTTGTGATCCTGTGTGTACGTATGACCTCGCCGAAAGGTCCCGTCCCGTTGATAAATGCGGACCCTGTATTTACAATTATCAAACAAAAGATGACTAAACTAATATACAGACCGGAGTGGTACTCGAGTAGGAAAATAGTATCGCTGAAACTTGCAAAGCATGCTGGGAAAGAGGAATAAAAGCGGATTAAGCATAGGGCTAGCAACCTCAGTATGTAAACACAAATTGCTGCAGAAAACACCAGCACAAGATGGCGCAGGTGTGCTTTAATGCGGGTTTTTTTGTTTGTAAGGGGCCCTGCTGCTGTAGTGGTCCTTGCCTTCAGATTGACCGGAAATCAGATAAGCGGATAATATAGGCAAGGAGAAGTCAATCTAGAAATAAGTCCAATTGTAAACATTCACTTCAGTCTCTCATGGCCACCTTATTTGATAAGGTGGTGGCAGAAACCTGTTACTCCAGAACAATGATTAATAAACTACGAGGTGTGTTCAAATGACACCGGACCTAACTGCCCCAAGTGAACATACGTACGATACACATGCTGACGTTACTTCTGATGTAAACAGCACTCACCAACCGTCAAGTTTGCAAAATGTAATTATCCTTGACCGGTGTGATATGGAGTCCGCCCAGAGTTGATCAGCGAGCGGTGATTCGGTTTCTAACAACCGAAGGATATCGACCAGTTGACATTCATCGCAGAATGCAGGCATTGTATGGTGACAAAAGTGTGGCGAACGTAAGCTCCGGCGACAGTTCACCCGAAATGCTGCATAAATTTGGGCGATGGCAATTTCTGACGCAACAATATGCGCCTGACCTGGTCTCGGAAGATCTTTCGTTAACTCACATCCTGCTTTAAACATCGTTGTCCAGTTCATCACTGTTGTTTACGACACAGTTTTGTCACCATACACTGCCTGCATTTTGCGATGAATGCCAACTGGTCGACATCCTTCAGCTGTTTGAAAAAGAATCACCTCTCGCTGATCAACTCTGGACGGATTCTGTATTCCATGCGCCATGTTTTCAACGGTCTGCCAAGGAAACTATGAATCGGAGGATAATGAAATTTTGCAAATTTGACGGTCGATATGTGCTGTTTACATCAGAAGTGACGTCATCATGCGCATCGTTCGTATGTTCACTTGGTACAGTTAGGTTCATTTTCATTTAAACACGTCTTGTACATGAGCAAACCACACTGTGGCCAGTCACATTTGTTTTGATTCCAGTACTCGTTACAACAACACACAGACTATAGCCTGTAACAAATCATCATTTTACAATAGTGTTCATTGGCAATTTAATAAGCCCTAGATGTCCATTGGCAACATAATTGTTACCCAAATGTTTACTAACAACAAACTGTTCTCCAAATGTCCATTGACAATATAAATGTCCATTGACAATATAAATGTCTATTGACAATATAAATATCCATTGACAATATAAATGTCCATTGACAATATAAATGTCCATTGACAATATTAATGTCCATTGACAATATACATGTTCCATACATGTTAAGGAACACTAAAAATATTTTTAAAATGGTGAATAACTAAAATTATTCATGAATTGATCATGTGAACATTTCTATTTTCTTTTAGAATGTATTTAAAAGCTGGAGCTGATGCCCCAAATGCAACCTAGTGGTGGGCCCAACGCTGTTATGACAAAGCTTGCGACGTCAGCATTTCCAGGCTGTGTCGGCTATTGTCGTTTGCCTATATCCATTAGGTAGGTGGAGAAAGGGACCTGTTGCATGGCATGATATTATTTTTCATAGAAAAATGTCCAAGCTTGCGACTTGGAGAGGCCTTCTAGCTTCCCTCTGCGGTGTCGACACAACACGTCCACCATCAGTTAAATCGGGGTGTCCACATGTCTGTACCATTTTGATTGGTTGATTGCCTGATTGGACTGTCCGATAACCTGTATGCTACAAGTGATGGCGAAATACATGAATTATTAATGACTAGTTAAAACGACTTCGCGTGGACATTGCATCCCTTCAACCTGGGGTCTCTCATGAGCGACAAGCTCTCTCTAAACCTAGACATAGACCGCCGCATTCTCTTAGCTGCTGGCTGGCTTCACAACACGTGTTTGAGAAAACCAGAAACTCACAATTAAAACCAAGGTCATAGTGTACAGTCGTAAGCACGCCCCTATAATGTAGCGAAAATTGGACGACCTAAGCCAAACAAGTGCACAGGTTTAACAGCTTTCATCTACTACGCATACGATCCATTCTTTGAATTATATGGAGGTACAGAATGACAAATTCTAAGATGCGGTCACCACCTGTCTTTCAAGTATACATACTTTCTTTAGACAGCGAAAACTACAATGGATTCGTCATGTTCGCATTACGGAAGATTTCCGTCTCACCAAATATATCCTCTGTGGGCAGCTGGTGGATGGCAAAAGAACAGTCGCCGACCGTAGCTAAGGTATACAAATGTGTGTAATCATGACATGAAAGACGTGGACCTGAGGCTGACATCCTTAGAAGACGAAGCTGCAGGAACATCCCAGTGGAGATGGGCCCTGAAAAGTCACATCAGACATGGCGAAAAAAGCTCTTGTAGCAGGGAGAAGTGAAACAACAACGGCGTAACGAGCAAGAAAGCCAATAACTCAGTAGAGAGTTACCACTCTAAAGTTGCATCTTCCTGTAGTCAGTCACGACTAAAAGGGGCTACTATAGTCAGTCGTGACTGAGATGTGGCTACTATAGTCAGTCATGACAGAAAGGGGCTACTATAGTCAGTCATGACAGAAAGGGGCTACTATAATCAGTCATGACAGCTAGGGATTACTTTAGTCAGTCATGACAGAAAGGGACTACTATAGTCAGTCATGACAGAAAGGGGCTACTATAATCAGTCATGACAGATAGGGATTACTATAGTCAGTCATGACAGAAAGGGACTACTATAGTCAGTCATGACTGAAAGGGGGTACTATAGTCAGTCATGACAGAAAGGGGGTACTATAGTCAGTCATGAAATGAGCTAAAACTTGTGTGTTTAATAATATTTGCTACCAGTAGTTCACAATGTCTAATTAGGTTCGAGACAGTTAGACGCTGTTAGCTGCACTTACAATAAAATATACCTTTATTATTCCCTACTATTCTTCTTCGTTTTCATTGTTTGTTATCAAATATGTGCATCAATTATTCAAAGAAAAGAAACAACCAACTCTAGGCTCCAGACATTTTCATACAGATTCTCATAGCCGGGTGGTTCCTGTGTTCCTGTAAGGCACATGGCCTAACATTTCACCTTCTTGTCTGTTTAACAAATTGAATCAAAGGTTTACAATTCGGAATGATGTTAAAAGGCATTTTGAATAGGTTCGAAACAATGACAAATTTCAAATCACAATTTTCAACATACCATCTGCGACGCAATCATTTAGATCTGTTACGCAAACGTCATCAGTTTTGTTTGTCAGCGTGCCACTGTTGTACAGTCTGTACAAGGCTGCTGTCATCAATGTACATTATAGAGTACATCAGTTTAGACAATTGGCGTACAAACTTATGAAATCACTACGGATGTGAGGCAGGTGTGTACACTTTCCCCTCTGCTGTTCAACAACTACGTGGACAAATTTGCTATAGAGGTCAGTCAAATTGAGACATTGAAGTAGAACCAAACTCAATACACGAATTGCTCTTTGCAGATTATCAGTGTCTGTTGTACGACGATGAACATAAACTGAAAATTCACATGAACGCGCTTGGGACAACATGTGCCAAATTTAATATGTGAATAAACGATACGAATACAGACAATATGACTGAGTAGAGAAATAAGTCGAACGAAAAAACAAAAACACCTGGGCCACGCGACATAAATGTAAATGATATTGCTCTTCAACAGGCACATGCATTCGAGTAATTGAGCAGAGTTTGTTCGACAGATGGTAGGCTTGACAGGGCGATCGATGTATCAGAGCCGATTGATTTGATGGAGTTCTGTTGCAGACGGTAAAGGGGTCTGCTCTATTCTATTTCACTAAACCAATTCAAGAAACATTAAATCTAAACACAAAACAACATATTATTTATTCAAGTTACACTGCCAACTATAAACTCTTTAACAACTTAAATTCTTTATCTCACACGCTTATTTAAAACACTCCTACGGCTAAACCTAACCCTATCAGTACTGTTATTTCCCGGTTCTTTCTCATGACCTAAACTGGTCTGCTGCGATCGAACTTAGTTGCGGATTGCCGCTGGTGGTGAAGCTTGTAGGTTCTGAACCCAGGTATGACGTCCGTGGCCTTGGTCCTCTTTGTCGGCGGTAGATCAAAGTGGTCTCCACGTGGTCAGGATAGACTGCATGAAATATGATTTATGGGATCATTGTACATCTGCTTCTAGCTGCGACCGACAACTTACATTCACGTGATCGAGATGATGTTGACGTGATCAGTGGGACTGCGTCAATATGATGAATGGGATGACTGGCGGATTGCTTCTATAAGCTAGTGACTACTTGTTATCACGACCACTAAATAAAATTAAGCTTGCTGTGTTATCTATCTCAACTGCCTCTCTCCGTCGCCTAAATCTCAAATCAAATCTGCCTCAACTGCATATCTCTCTATAGCCTGCCCCGCACTGAGCGTCTCTTTCCAAAGTAATTCTCTGTCTCTGAAGTGAAATCTTTTCTCTCTGTGCCTATGTCATGTAATCTCTGAAGTCAAATGTTCTCTCTCTTTATGTCCCCTCGTAATGCTCTGTGAAGTGTTCTCTCTCTGTCTCTGAAGTAAAGTCTGTTCTCTCCGCCACCTGCTACACTCACCGTCTCTCTCGAAAGTGTTCTCTTGTAATGATCTGAATTGAAGTATTTTCACTCCGCCGCCTGCTTTCAACTGAGCGTCTCTTTCGAATGTCTTCTTAAATAATCTCAGAAGTGAAATCTTTTCTCTCTGTGTCTATCTCATATAATCTCTGAAGTCAAATGTTCTCTCATCTGGAAGAAAAACGAATACTAATTCCCAGCAAGCCGGCTTTAGACAGCACAGATCCACTGAGGACCAGGTCATCCTCATAGCCCAGGAAATAGAAGATGCCTACCAGGCACAGAAACACACAGTAGCGGTTTGGGTGGATCTGGAAAAGGCATTTGACAAAGTCTGGAAAGACGGACTTAGAGTCAAGCTAAGAAGAAGTGATGTCTGTGGGAAAATGTTCAAGTGGATCAACCACTACCTCAAACAAAGAACGGCCAGAGTCCAAGTACAAGGGCAGATGAGCAAAAAGGTGACACTCGAGCAGGGAGTACCCCAAGGGGGAGTACTGTCACCCACACTCTTCCTGGTATATATAAACGACATCACAGAGAATATACCAAGGAGAGTCCATAGCTCAATGTTTGCAGACGATCTGGCTATGTGGACCTCTGAAAAGAATCTCACCATAGCAAGAAATCGGATGCAGACGGCCCTAACATCGCTGGAAGAGTGGGCGAACTCATGGCTGGTTAACATAAACGAGGAGAAAACCACATGCACAATATTCTTTCATTAAAACCCCAAAATACCAAATTAAGTCTTATGGCAAATTCCTGCAGCCAAACGACAACCCAACCTATCTGGGAGTCACATTTGATCGGCGCATGACATGGAAAAGTCAGATTGAGAAAAACCGAATGAGAGCCAGAGAAAGAATGGCAATCATGAGAAAACTTGCTGGCACAAGCTGGGGAGCAGACGAAGGCATACTAAAGAAACTGTACACTGGAAAAGTGAGACCAGTTCTCGAGTATGGCATTACGGCATGGACAACAGCAGCAAAAGCGAACTTCGATAAAGTTAGCAAACTTCAAAACCAAGCCATGAGAATTATAACAGGAGGCATGAAGTCAACGCCAATTGTAGAACTTGAAAAGTTTACAAAACTGCAACCCATGACCGATAGAAGAGACTGCAGAGCCCAGCTGCAGTCAGAGAAACTCCGAAGACTGACTGACCATCCAATGCACCAGAGACTAAACAATTTGGGAAATGGGAAACTAAAGCGGAGAAACTTTGCAGAAATAGCCAAAGCAAAGATGCACGAAGATCTCATAAACGCACTAACAACACCAAAACCCATCACTACTGTACGAAAACCTACCTGGAGGCAGGATATATTTCCAGAGGTGGTAGAAATTATACCAGGTATTGGAAACAAAAACTGCCAGACTGAAAAAGAAAGGAGAGATACTACCCTAAGCTTCATATCGAAAAGCTACCCAAGCATGGACTGGACCCATGCATACACCGACGGTTCTGTAACAAACACTACACAGAACGGAGGGGCAGGAGCATTCTTGAACCTACCAAATGGAAAACAAATAACACTGTCATTCGCTACTGTTAAGTACACAAGCAAATTCAGAGCGGAGGCAGAGGCACTGAGGGCGGCAGTGGAAGAAATGGTGAGACACAATGAAAATGAAAGCCATATAGTCCTGCTTACAGATGCTCTCTCCGTAGTCACAGCGCTAAAAAGCCAGAAAAACACTGAGCTTAGTGACTTAAGAGCAGCACTCTGCAAACTGTGCCAGCAGTCCGCACCAAAAGGGTAGTGGTACAGTGTGTCCCATCACACTGCAACATCCAAGGCAACGAGGAGGCAGACAGACTGGCAAAAGAAGGTGCAAGACTACCACAAATAGATACTAGTATGACGTACGAAGAGTCAAAACGGCTTATCAAAGCCAGATACATGACCAAATGGGAAACCGAACATACTGGGTACACCAAAAACGATGCCTATTACCAGTTGAACCGAAGAGAGCAGGTCGTTGTCTTCAGACTTCGCACTGGCCACAATAGACTGAGGTACCACCTATTCAACAAATTGAAGATAGGTGGTACCGACGAATGCCCGTGCGGTACTGGTAAAATGACCGCTGAACATCTGCTGCAGAACTGCCCGACATACGAGGATCAGAGAGAGCAGATGTGGCCATCACCAGTGGAACTGCAAGACAAGCTCTATGGCAGTGGCGACAGCCTCAGGATGACCGCCGCTTTTTTCGAAAAAATAATGGTTACTGTCAGACTGCGTACGAAGAAGAAGAAGGAAATGTTCTCTCTCTGTAGTTCTCTCGTAATGCTCTGTGAATTGTCTCTTTCTGTCTCTAAAGTCAAGTCTATTCTCACCGCCACCTGCTCTCACTCATCTTTTCTCTCGAAAGTGTTCTCAGGTAATGATTCTCACGTCTTTCTCTGTCGGGCTTTTATATTCGATATTCATCCCCTGATCACATGATTTCCAAAACGGCGCACGTTTTTGTCCGTCTGCTTGCCATTATCCCCCATCCAATTCGCACAGTCTCCAGACGACGCGGGTTAGTCGGCGACAACAAGTCTACGTGTCTCCAAACACTATCTTTCCAGGTGTTGACACATTGCTCGTAGCATACGTCAGGTTAAGAATGTTTACCAAAGCTGCACTGAGCTCAAATCCCACGAAGAAGAAAGAAAAAAAAATGGTTGTCTAAGCTCTTTCAATCTTCCTCCCAACTGGTATATGTTAAAACATGTCAAAGTTTCTATCTATATATTGTCTCTGAAACTAAAATTTGTTACATTGAGACTAGGTATCAGAAAACATTTGCAGTAACTTATCAGATGTCACCACTATTTATAGACCGAGAATCAATTTTACAACAAAGCAAAAGCTCATAAACAGTATATTTATCTTGAATCTGTGCTACCAATGCCAAACATGGTCTCTGTCCAAGACGTGTAGGAGCAGAACGTGTAGAATGAAGTGTCTGAGGAAGGTCATCGATGTAACGAGGAAAGATAGACTGCCAAACGACGACATTCGAGGTATGGTCGGCACTGCGTCTTACGCAGAGCACATTTCCAGGCAACACAACAACAAAAAATACGTTGGTTCGGTCATCTCATGAGAACTCTCATCAACTTCCACTGATGGCTTACAGCGCTGGTAGATCTGGCTACAGGGTGAAAAGGGTAGACACGAGGTAGGTGGATAGATAACATTAGAGTGATTGTGCACGACACGAGCTCACTACCGACACAACGCACTTGGCACCGTACAGACGACTTAAGCTCCCCACGTCGCACAACGGTATAAGTGGAAAGAAAACTGGTTAACCAACTAACAGGACCAATGTACGTAACGTTAAGGTGTCTAGGGTATTAGATTGACAGCAGTTACCACAAGTTAAAAAACCAATAATCAAGAACAGCATGCAGCTGCAGAGAATTAATATTCCTGGAACAAGTTCTCTCAAAATACTTTTGAACTGAAAGCCCAACATCTGCCCATTATACACTGAATGCTATCGGGACAATAAATAACAACTGCACAATATTTTATCTCTGGTTGTCATCTGAAGGTCAGTGCCATTTCCATTTCCCCCGCAATTGTCCTCCACAGTAGTGTGAGAATGATTACCGACCAGTACCGGATATTTTAAATGTTTTATCTGAAGATAGGCGGATACGTAAAGTGATCATACTTGGCAGACTGTAGGCTCTGCCTGTCAAGATCAGGGCGTCCAGTTAAACCTCCAGGAGAAGAATTTATTAAATTACAGCCTATAGGACTAATTCTAGACAGGACAGTGTTCAGTATTGACCTTGGTAACCAAATTCTACTGCAAATACAAGAGACGCAGTGAAACCACGCCTGATTGTACGCAAGTAAATGCAAATGAATTGCCAAATTGACTTCTCGTCTTTCATTGTGAAATTTTCTCTAGGACCAATAATAATATTACGTGTTGATTCAGAGCTCGATAGAAAGAGTGTGTGATCACTCATTCTCTTCCATCGCCTTGCCTGGCCCTGTGTTATCCTTTTCAGTCGATTGAATTAAGACCTGGGGTCTTGAACGTTGGCTCGGAACCTCTCAAGCTATGGGAGACAATGTCCAGAGTTTCTGAAGGAAACGGATGCGCAATCACGTGCAAGGTTATCTACCCCTGCATTTTGTGATGTCTCTGGTCGGTCATTCAATTACAAATATTGCACAATCACACAGGACCTGCAAAGTGCTTTCGTCAATGGAGATTCACATCAGAATGATTACAAAACACAGAGATGATAAACTAGGCCAGCTTATAGCTCTGAGATAATTAATCGTAGTTTTCACTTTCATTTAAATCTGTCATTTCTATCAGTTACATTTCTAGTTTTTTTTTCTACCTCATTAGACCTTGTTCTTTGAAAACGCCGAGATTTTAAATGGGCTTACTTAAGTATTTTCAATTTGACAAGACACATTGCTATAAAAGCAAAGAAATCCCCCAAGCGTAGCTGGAATGCCACGCTTCTGCCTGGTTATTATATGAATAATTCGCTCTGAAATTAGTTTAAAATTGTGAATAATAAATCCGAGTGCTTATTTCAAACCCAGCTTTTTTTAAACTGAGCTGTCAATCACCTGTCGCATGTCTTGATTATTGATTTTAGGTTAAGTGTGACCTTAATACCAGAGGCGCATTTACTTTTTCCTAATCACTTTCTTTTCTACATTCGACCAACTTGGACAGGAGACCACGCAAGAACACGGGGAGCAGCTTTAGGCTTTGATAGAATGAAAGAATGGACATACGACTAAAATAATAAATAAAGAGAAAGTGGATTCAAGAGAAAGTGTGTTCAGGAGAAACAAGAAATAAGATTTGAAGTAGTATAAGAGAAGAAAGCAGAATGTCTGTGTGTGTTTCTTTGTGTCCGAAGAGTGTTTGTATATGTGTGTGTTAATTTGTGTGTATGTGTGTGTGTTTGTGTGGTATGAAAGTGATCATGGAAGGTCGATCCTGGAGACCAGATAATACTTTTATCATCAGTCTTACTATTGCGATAATCAGTCATGACAGAGCATATGGAATTATTTGGCGCAGACTGACACCAAAGATTGACAGACTAACACCAAAGATTGTCAGACTGACACCAAAGAGGGAAATACAGCGATAATCTCGAGGTACGAGAAACAAAAAAAATGTAAAATCGTAGCGGTTGAAACAGGAAAAGCCTAATCGAAGAAGAAACGCCAACTGGATCAAAAGAACATAATAATAGACGCAAACTGGATCAAAAGAACATAATAATAAACGCCAACTTGGACATAATAATAAACGCCAACTGGATCATAACAACATAATAATAAACGCAAACTGGGACATGATAATAAACGCAAACTGGGACATAATAATAAACGCAAGCTTGAACATAAGAACATAATAATAAACACAAACTGGATCATAAGAACATAGTAATAAACGCAAACTGGATCATAAGAACATAGTAATAAACGCCAACTGGATCATAAGAACATAATGATAAACGCAAACAGGGAAATAATAATAAACGCAAACAGGGAAATAATAATAAACGCAAACTTGAACAAAAAGAACATTATAATAAACGCAAACTCGATCATAAGAACATAATAATAAACGCCAACTGGAACATAAGAACATAATGAAAAACGCTAACTGGATCATAAGAACATAATAATGAACACAAACTGGAACAAAAGAACATAATAATAAACGCAAACTGGAACAAAAGAACATAATTATAAACGCAAACTGGATCATAAGAACATAACACCAAAGACGATAGCTGGGAACATATCAAATTGAGGATGACGAGAAGTAAAAATAACACTGAGAAAAGAAATGCTACAGAGCCGTGGTAGAGTTAAAGTGCGCAAATAACTACACAAAATGGCATGATGTCGCAAAGGAAGTTCACACAAAATAGATATGATACCAAATGAGTGCTTTCTTTTCGTGTACATCTGATTAACATTTAGACTTGTCAAGCCCACTTGCAGTGATTATTTGCGACCTTGTCCATCTTGGTAAGAAGTGACCTTGCACTCTGACCACAACTTCCGGCCACATCAAACGCAATAAAAGCAAATCGTAAGGGAGGAGTGGCACTAGTAAACAGAAACAAATAGAGCTTGTTTTCGGAGACACTAGACACCCTTGCCCCACAGCAGACACATTTGTCCTACAGCAGACACATTTGTCCTACAGCAGACACATTTGTCCTACAGCAGACACGCTTGTCCCACTTTAAAATATATTTTCAATGTACAACAGATTATCTAGCTATTATAGACAATTATAGTTTTGCATCATAAATTACAAATACGACAAGATACATTTCAATACACAGTGTAGACAAGAAGAGACGACCACATCAGTTTTTGTGTGTGTGTATAAATGGCCTGCTTCCTTCATCCTTTAACTTTCTTATCACAATTTGTGTCTGTTGGCGCAAAGATTATAACCAATTGTCCTCTGCTCGAAAATAACAAAAGGAAAGTAAACTGTTTCTGTCTCAAACATGTTGTGATCTTTCGTTGTTTGTTAGTTTCTCTCTTAATGTCATCATTGGGGCTTCTAGCTGCCAGTAGAGCATTCTTCTGTGGCGTTGAATATCTCGCTTGGAACAACTTTTATTTGGTAATTAAATGGATTCAAACGTAAGCTCCTTAAATGTACGTCTTATGTAGAAGAATATTTTGTGCTCAAAGTGTCAGAAATAAATTCGGAACTAATTCAATTACAAATGTCTAGAAGTAAGCAACTGTGTGAAATAAATATCTTACCGCCCTATGCAAAGCCTTTATGTAAGGCTTTCATACCAATTAATAACCTTCCTACTGACCATAAGGTGACAAGGGCAGTTCCTTCTGCCAGTTGGTATAGCGCCTAGTCAGAATCTGATGACCTGTTGTGTAAGATTTGCCAGCACTCTTGTAACACGTCAACCACTGGTTATGACAATGAGGCTAATGTCTAAATTGCCTTTTGATGAAGAATGGGCATGATGTGCGCGTGTGTTGATTATGTGAGCAGTTTAGGAATAAAGAAGTGAAAACTCAGAACAATTATAACAAAAACAATTATTTGTGCGTTTTCTGCACTCAAAAAACAAAAAACACAGTTGTAATGTGATCCGTGTACTTCTCACACGTCTTCAGGTAAATGGACAAAGAAGAAGAGGAATCTTCATAGAAACTCGTAGACTTCTTTAGCTATACCTTGTTCGACAGCCTACACACTTAACTCGAGTTGTCAGTGAGGTATACTAAAAGGCAACTTACGTGTAAATACATATCAACTGGAAAGACTGAGAAATACATTGAGTAAAATTGCTTATGGACGCTCTACACGATGACACTTTCGGATTCGAAAATATATTGGTCGAAAAGTCCAGACGGAAATCTAACTTTGAGAAGTCTGTGGACGATTGCCTCCTCTCTGAGTTCACTGTTAGCAAGACGAGGGGTCGCGGAGGGAACACAATTAAGTGTCTTAACCCTAGACAGATTTTTAATTTGATTTGTGGGCCGAGGCTTGGACCGCATCTCATTTAGTAGAGCGGAAATGTAGGTAAAATGTGTTTGAATAAAACATGACACCGGTCATGACTAGAGGTGGTTACACTCGGTTGCTCTAAGTGTGTGTGGTTCAGATGTTTTCCTGAACTTAATTTGGTTTCGTTTTACATTGCAAATGTACCAACAATTTGTTTCAGCGTTTCACTAATAAAGTTAAGGAGACCACCATCTCATTGCTGTGCCTTACAGGCATGCGGGGTCTTCACTCAAAGAACGTATACAGGGACACAGTGTATGTTAATCTACGACGAGTGAGAATGTTAAGCTGGCAACCAAGCAAGTTTCAAACTCTGGTTGTCCATCGATTGTTGTGTTATCGGGGATTGCTTTCAGTATGTCATTTTATCGAAACGTAATGTCTACATTATGGACAATTTTAGCCAGGATGCCAGTTCTTTCATTGCTGAGAACTTTAGTATATGTAACAGTCCTAACAATACTTTTATATCCTAAGTCACGGTATCATTTAATACAATATATATAACAGGGTTAACGTATTCTCTATCCTATCTTCCTTACCACTATCTTCCTTACCACTATCTTCCCTACCACTATCTTCCTCACCACTATCTTCCTCACCACTATCTTCCTTACCACTATCTTCCCTACCACTATCTTCCTTACCACTATCTTCCCTACCACTATCTTCCTCACCACTATCGTCCTCACCACTATCTTCCTTACCACTATCTTCCTCACCACTATCTTCCTCACCACTATCTTCCTCACCACTATCTTCCTCACCACTATCTTCCTCACCACTATCTTCCTTACCACTATCTTCCTTACCACTATCTTCCTCACCACTATCTTCCTCACCACTATCACTCCTTAACTCTCTCAATTAAATACCAACAATTATTGTAACACAGGTAAAACACAGCATGTATTTTTCACACAAGAAAAACAATATGCACATCAATCATTTTCACTAGGCTCATCGATCACATTATACTGTTCATCAATTATTAATGAATTCTATGTCTCTCAAAAGGTTGGTTATTATCACTTCTCTAACTGACTAAGATTACTTCTAAAGGTTCGTGCAAGTAGCACAGGTCTTACTCTAGTACTAACCTTTACCCAGGGTTCTCATCACGTGGTCGGAATCTAGCAATTGTTCTATTCACTGTCTATCTCTGTGCATTGATATAAAGGATGTCTATCTACAATTTTTCAGTCCTCATCTATCTGTCCTCTCAGCTTACACAAAAAATGGATGTCTACTGGACCTCTTGTCTCGTCTCACGTAAGGCAGCTGTCTACTGAACCTCTTGTCTTGTCTCACGTAAGACAGATGTCTACTGGACCTCCTGCATCGTCTCTATATAAGGCAGTCGGTGACTGCATCTGTGCTCTGTCTGCATATGTGCTCTGTCTGCAGCTGTGCTCGTGTCTATGACAGACGACAGTGGTTGTGTTACTGTGGTTGTCAGGACGAGGAAGACCTACAAATCACAACGGTCGTCTTAGGACGACAGCTTCGTGTTGCAGCAACACGTCTCCGTCTGACGAGAATGAAGTCAGGTAACTCGAGCAAGATGTTAGCGACGACTTGAACAGAACATCACACACAGACAGATTCTTACATGTGCGTGGTCTCTCGTTGTTTTTCCGTGCTGGTCTGCTTCGGTGTCTTCTAACTCTACTATTTTCACTCACTGGCTAAGTTTCTGTAGCTTTTAAATATCTAATTGTTCTAGACTAAGTGCTACTCACTATACTGTCTGGTAGGACACCCCTGGTCTGCTGTTTCTGATCTCCTTTCTATTCTGTCTCACTCCAGCTTATATGCTAAGTTTCCCCCAATTTAGATAATGACTTCTACTTTCTTGAGTTCATTTACCACCAATTTGATTTGAACTCGTGTGTCCCAAAGAAAGGCTGCCTTATTTTCCAAACACTGACTGACCGCTTGTTGACGGAGATTCCCAGTTCAAACCGTGAGAACAGAAGGCCGACCTATTTTGTTCGGCCATCACCAACTTGCATTGTTTGATAGTTGAGGACCATGCCTCGTTCAATGAACTGAAACTCTCAGGCCGGGTTCTCAAGTTATGTTTGGGTACCACGAACGGTATTTTCAGAGCTTCCCTGGCTTTGGCTCGTTGTACCCCTGCAACTCTGTTACATATGGACAGGACAGTAGATTTAAACTCGACCCCAAAGGTTGGGGGTCTTTACGCATAATTTGAATTCCTGGATACCTGTAGAAATGGCACGAGGTGAGGCGTGACGAATACTCGCGAAAAGACAGTCTGCATGACCCGTGTCAAACACAACCTAACTGACCCCTGTCAAACACACAACCAGCCGAACCCGTGTCAAATACACAACCTGCATGACCCGTGTCAAACACACAACCTGCATAACCCGTGTCAAACACACAACCAGCCTGACCCGTGTCAAACACACAACCAGCCTGACCCGTGTCAAATACACACCCTGCTTGACCCGCGTCAAAAACACAACCTGCCTGACCCGTGTCAAACACACAACCTGCATGACCCATGTCAAACACACAACCTGCATGACCCGTGTCAAACACACAACCAGCCTGACCCGTGTCAAATACACAACCTGCATGACCCGTGTCAAACACACAACCAGCCTGACCCGTGTCAAATACACATTCTGCTTGACCCGTGTAAAACACACAACCTCCATGACCCGTGTCAAACACACAACCTGCATGACCCGTGTCAAACACACAACCTGCATGACCCGTGTCAAACACAACCTGCACAAACCGACTGTAGAAAACCTACGAGAAAAGATTGCTAATCGAGCTTGGTTGTAGCTACCTGCGTGCTCATCGTTGCAGAAGTTATACAGATCAGCTGTTTTTGTCAACGAAACACGCCATCAAAACAAGGAGGATTGTCTGAGGAGATGGCAGCAAGTTTCGAACTCTGGTTGTCCCTCGATTGCTGTGTTATCGTGGATTGCTTTCAGTATGTCGTTTTATCGAAATGTAATGTTTACATTATGGACAATTTTAGACAGGATGCCAGTTCTTTGATTGAAAAATAGATGCGGACAAGATATAAGAAACTGGATAATTTACAATAGTTGATAAAAACAGTTATAAAAAATGGATCAGTGATCGCAAGCGACATAAAGGAAACATGTTACGGCTACAAGGACTTCGCCAGGGACAAAAACTAATCGAAAATAACTAACAAATCACACACAACAAAAACTAAATAAAAACAACTAAACAGATAACACAGAACAAATCATCAGAACTGATGTCCCTGAAAACTACGGTTACATACTTTGTCCCGAACTGAATTACTCGTAGGATCAATTTTATTCTCGACTCCAGCAGATCACCAAGAACTGATGTCTGTGGTATTATCATTGCCGCTTAGCTTATCATCTAAGTTTGCTGTCGATTTCAGCAGACTCCAGCACTGAACTTGAGAGACCTACAACTGCCTTTTCCTTCCACTCTCTTCGGGATTTACATCCCAGGTGCTTGCATCACATTTTATCGTGCACTCACCATTCTTAAAATGCCACTCGAAGTGAACGGATTTCTCGTTCGTGTTGCTGGAGTTGGCTCACGTCGCTTCCACTCAGAAGTAGTACAATGCCCATGGAATTCACAGTGGTTAACCTCTCTCCAGATCTAAATTCTCTGTCTCTTGTTCCCAACTTTTATTGCCTCTTAAGCACCGCCTAAACAAAGAAGGCGGTGACCACGAGGTACTCTGCTCTTTCGCCGTTGACTGGTCAACAGTCAATTTTATTGTGAAACTCCCCATTGGAATTCTATCGGCTGCCATGTCTACTTGTCACCCTGTCATTCTGATTGTAGCAGCCTGACGTCAGATTATATGCCGCCTAACTCATCTACCTCATTCTGCACACTAGATAATACAGTAACATTAGCTGACCTAGAACCTCCACCATTTTTAGCTCAGACTTCTTCAAGACACGCCGGTCTTGCTAACCCCGAGACGATGAGAGATTGATCTCTCACTGAACTGTTCCTGTCTGAATGAAATATTGTATACTTGTCCCATCTAATTTTAGCTCCAGAGAATTAGCTGCTGGCTCTAACCTCTCTGCTCTCTGACACATACCCCTGTTACATACCACACCCTGACACATATCCCTGCTACATACCCCTCCCTGACACATACCCCTGTTACATACCACTCGCTGACACATATCCCTGTTAGATACCACTCCCTGACACATATCCCTGTTACATACCACTTTCTGACACATACCCCTGTTACATACCACTCTCTGACACATATCCCTGTTACACGTGTCCTGTGTGGAATAAGGGTATAATGTGTAGGGTAACGGTGTCTGGCTTAGGGTAAGGGTGTCGGTGTGGGCTAAGAGTGTTAGATGTGGGGTAGCGGTGTCTGGTATGGGGGAAGACTGTTCGATGTGGGGTAAGAGTGTCTGCTGTGGGGTAAAATTATTTGGCGTCGGCTAAGGGTGTCTGCTGTGGGGTAACGGTGTATGATGTGAGGTAATGGTGTCTACTGTGGGGTAAGGTGTATGGCGTGAGGTAAGGGTGTATGGCGTGGGGTAAGGGTGTCTACTGTGGGGTAAGGGTGTCTGATGTGGGGTAAGGGTGTATGGCGTGGGGTAACGGTGTATGCTGTGAGGTAAGGGTGTCTGCTGTGGGGTAATGGTGTCTACTGTGGGGTAAGGGTGTCTGCTGTGGGGTAAGGGTGTATGGCGTAGGGTAAGACCATTATTTGTGTCTACCAGTAGAATTGATCGTATTATTTCCTTCCTCTCCTGTGCTGCTTCCTATATTAGTGGGAATAACTTACAAGTCGCAATAAATCGGCATGCTAATTATAGGAAAGGACTCAATGAGTTACCTTCTGAAACTACAAAGAGTCAACCTTTCGTCACAGTTACGCAACTTAAACAATCGGTATGTGGTATGTGTTAGTCACTATCATAACATGCGACACAACTGGTGTGTTTTAGTTACTATCATAACATGCGACACAACTGATGTGTTTTAGTTACTATCATAACATGCGACACAACTGGTGTGTTTTAGTTACTATCATAACATGCGACACAACTGGTGTGTTTTAGTCACTATCATAACATGGGACACAACTGGTGTGTTTAGTCACTATCATAACATGCGACACAACTGGTGTGTTTTAGTCACTATCATAACATGGGACACAACTGCTGTGTTTTAGTCACTATCCTTCAGTTTCTTCCTACTTACTTCTTCTATAACAGCTTGTTGGAGTCTATTTTCTTTGTCCCTTCTTGCTTAAACCATTTGATAAGAGTTTCACCTTTCCTTTTAACTTAACTTAACGTCTTTATACTGGTTTAGAAGACCCTGCAGAGTCTGTATACAACCAGTTACATTTACATCACCTTGCTCTAAAAGCTATGCGCATCCAGTTTATTCTTAAATGCATTAACTGTCCCTGCCTCCACTACCTCCCCTGGCAATGCATTCCAAGCAGACACCACTCTCTGACTAAAAAAATATTTCCTAATATCTAACCTGGACCTCTCTTTAGTCAGCTTGTAGCTATGCCCTCGTGTTATTGTAGGTGGCTAAATTTAAAAAAAAACTTGTTATAGTCTAATTTATCGATTCCTCTGATCATCTTATAAACCTGTATTGAGTCACCACGAATTCTTCTCTCTTCGAGACACTGTAGACCGGCTTTTCTGAGTCGTTCCTCATAACTGTAATTCTGGAATCCCACTATCATCTTTGTCGCTCTTTTTTGTATTCTTTCTAGCATGTTTATGTCCTCTCTATGATAAAGACTCCACACCTGTACACAGTACTCCAATCTAGGTCTAACTAAAGCTTTATACAGTTTGACGATCACTTCCTTGCTCCTATGTTTAATATTTCCTTTTATCATACCTAACATTGCATTTGCCTTTTTCACTGCTACCTTAACTTGCTCACTCACCTTTCCTGTATGATCTATTATAACCCCTAGGTCCCTTTCCTTATCTATCTTTCTAATATTGTTTTCTCCCATTCTGTAATTATGTTCCATATTGGATCTACCCATGTGGATGACTGTACATTTATCTACATTAAACTCCATTTGCCAGCTTACAGACCATTCTCGAATTTTATCTAAATCCGACATCAATATATCCACTTCCGCTTTAGATGTCCAAATCATTTATATATATCAAGAACAAAATTGGTCCCAAAACCGAGCCCTGTGGCACACCACTTTTCACTTCACTCCACTCAGAGTACTCCTTATTTATGCTCACCCTCTGCCTTCTTCCCGTTAACCAATTTTCAATGCATTTGGCAACTTCCCCACCTATTCCATGTGATTTTTTTCATTTTCGAAATAATCTTTGATGAGGTACTCTATCAAAGGCCTTTGCAAAGTCTAGATAAATAACATCCACTGGCTCCCCTTTATCTATGATTTTAGTAACCTCCTCCATGAATTCTAATAGATTTGTTAAGCATGATCTCCCTCTAGTAAACCCATGCTGACTATTTCTAATTAGATTACATTTTTTCTAAATGCATTACCATGTTTTCTTTGATTATTGACTCTAACAATTTACAGACTATGCTCGTTAAACTCACCGGTCTATAATTTGCCGGATCTGATTTTTTCCCTTTTTTTTAATAAGGGGATCACTCCTGCATCTCTCCAATCCCGCGGAACAATCCCTTTTGTAAGTGATTGAGAACATAATATAGCCAATGGTTTTGCTAGTTGGTCTCTAATTTCATACAGCAATTTTGGGTGAATACCATCTTGACCTGGACATTTATTCACTTTCAACCCCTCCAATTTTTAAAAAACCATTTCCTCTGTAATACAGATTGATGACATTACGTGCCTTTCAACTACATACCTGGTCGTATTGGGACTTGCTTATTCAATATAACGTTCGAAAATTTGATAGAAGAGATAACAAAGTAAGACAAGAAATTTTTAAAAATCTTCAGTTCTCGTCATTCAAATAATAAATGACAGCAAGGATACACTTGAGGAAGACTTCAAAGAAGCCAATTTGCAAAAACAAAAAAAAAACAAAAAAATCACACAAGAACTCGGACCAGCAACCAGCAACACACAGGCGGGCCAGCATCATACAGACGTACCAGCAACCAGCAACACACATACGGACCAGCAACACACAGACGGACCAGCAATACACAGACGGACCAGCAGCCAGCAACACACGGACGGGCCAGCAACACACAGACGGACCAGCAACCAGCAATACACAGACGGGCCAGCAACACACAGACGGACCAGCAACCAGCAACACGCAGACGTACCAGCAGCCAGCAAAATACAGACGGACCAGCAACACACAGACGGGCCAGCAATACACAGACGGACCAGCAGCCAGCAACACACAGACGGACCAGCAACACACAGACGGACCAGCAACCAGCAACACACAGACGGACCAGCAACACACACACGAGCCAGAAACACACAGACGGACCAGCAACACACAGACGGACCAGCAACCAGCAACACACAGACAGGTCATCAACACACAGACGGACCAGCAACACAGACGGGCCAGCAACACACAGACGAGCCAGCAACACACAGACGGACCAGCAACACACAGACGGACCAGCAACCAGCAATACACAGACGGGCCAGCAACCAGCAACACACAGACGGGCCAGCAACCAGCAACACACAGACAGGCCTGCAACACACAGACGGGCCAGCAACACACAGACGGACCAGCAACCAGCAACACACAAACGGACCAGCAACACACAAACGGACCAGCAACACACAGACGGGCCAGCAACACACAGACGGACCAGCAACACACAGACGGGCCAGCAATACACAGACGGACCAGCAACCAGCTACACACAGACGGATCAGCAACACACAGACGGACCAGCAACCAGCAACACACAGACGGGCCAGCAACACACAGACGGACCAGAAACCAGAAACACACAGACGGGCCAGGATCACACAGACGGACCAGCAACATGCAACACACAGACGGACCAGCAACCAGCAACACACAGACGGACCAGCAACACACAGACGGACCAGAAACACACAGACGGACCAGCAACACACAAACGGACCAGCAACACACAGACGGGCCAGCAACACACAGACGGACCAGAAAAACACAGACGGGCCAGCAACACACAAACGGAACAGCAAACAGCAAAACACAGACCGCCCAGCAACACACAGACGGACCAGCAACACACAGACGGGCCAGCAACACACAGACGGACCAGCAACCAGCAACACACAGGCGGGCCAGCATCATACAGACGGACCAGCAACCAGCAACACACATACGGACCAGCAACACACAGACTGACCAGCAATACACAGACGGACCAGCAGCCAGCAACACACGGACGGGCCAGCAACACACAGACGGACCAGCAACCAGCAATACACAGACGGGCCAGCAACACCCAGACGGACCAGCAACCAGCAACACACAGACGGACGCGCAGCCAGCAACACACAGACGGACCAGCAACACCCAGACGGACCAGCAACCAGCAACACACAGACGGACCAGCAACACACGCACGAGCCAGCAACACACAGACGGACCAGCAACACAGACGGACCAGCAACCAGCAACACACAGACAGGTCATAAAGACACAGACGGACCAGCAACACAGACGGGCCAGCAACACACAGACGAGCCAGCAACACACAGACGGACCAGCAACACACAGACGGACCAGCAACCAGCAACACACAGACGGGCCAGCAACACACAGACGGGCCAGCAACACACAGACGAACCAGAAATCAGCAACACACAGACGGACCAACAACACACAGACGGGCCAGCAACACACAGACGGACCAGCAACACACAGACGGGCCAGCAACACACAGACTGACCAGCAACACACAGATGGACCAGCAACCAGCAACACACAGACGGGCCAGCAACACACAGACAGACCAGCAACACACAGACCGCCCAGCAACACACAGACGGACCAGCAACACACAGACGGACCAGCAGCACACAGACGGACCAGCAACCAGCAACACACAGGCGGGCCAGCATCATACAGACGGACCAGCAACCAGCAACACACATACGGACCAGCAACACACAGACTGACCAGCAATACACAGACGGACCAGGAGCCAGCAACACACGGACGGGCCAGCAACACACAGACGGACCAGCAACCAGCAATACACAGACGGGCCAGCAACACCCAGACGGACCAGCAACCAGCAACACACAGACGGACGCGCAGCCAGCAACACACAGACGGACCAGCAACACCCAGACGGACCAGCAACCAGCAACACACAGACGGACCAGCAACACACACACGAGCCAGCAACACACAGACGGACCAGCAACACAGACGGACCAGCAACCAGCAACACACAGACAGGTCATAAACACACAGACGGACCAGCAACACAGACGGGCCAGCAACACACAGACGGACCAGCAACCAGCAACACACAGACGGACGCGCAGCCAGCAACACACAGACGGACCAGCAACACACAGACGGACCAGCAACCAGCAACACACAGACGGGCCAGCAACACACAGACGGGCCAGCAACACACAGACGGACCAGAAATCAGCAACACACAGACGGACCAACAACACACAGACGGGCCAGCAACACACAGACGGACCAGCAACACACAGACGGGCCAGCAACACACAGACTGACCAGCAACACACAGATGAACCAGCAACCAGCAACACACAGACGGGCCAGCAACACACAGACAGACCAGCAACACACAGACGGGCCAGCAACACACAGACTGACCAGCAAAACAACGGGCCAGCAGCACACAGACGGGCCAGCAACCAGCAACACACAGACGGGCAAACAACACACAGACGGACCAGCAACACACAGACGGGCCAGGAACACACAGACGGGTCAGCAACACACAGACGGACCAGCAACCAGCAACACACAGACGGACCAGCAACCAGCAACACACAGACCGACCAACAACACACAGACGGGCCAGGAACACACATACGGACCAGCAACACACAGACGGACCAGCAACACACATACGGACCAGCAACACACAGACGGACCAGCAACACACAGACCGACCAACAACACACAGACGGACCAGCAACACACAGACGGACCAGCTACCAGCAACACACATACCGACCAACAACACACAGACGGACCAGCAACCAGCAACACACAGACGGACCAGCAACCAGCAACACACAGACAGACCAGCAACACACAGACGGACCAGCAACACACAGACGGGCCAGCAATACATAGACGGACCAGCAGCCAGCAACACACAGACGGACCAGCTACACACAGACGGACCAGATACCAGCCACACACAGACGGACCAGCAACACACAGACGGGCCAGCAACACACAGACGGACCAGCAACACACAGACGGACCAGCAACCAGCAACACACAGACGGGCCATCAACACACAGACGGACCAGCAACACACACGGGCCAGCAATACACAGACGGGCCAGCAACACACAGACGGGCCAGCAACACACAGACGGACCAGCAACCAGCAACACACAGACGGACAAACAACACACAGACGGGCCAGCAACACACAGACGGACCAGCAACCAGCAATACACAGACGGGCCAGCAACACACAGACGGACCAGCAACCAGCAACAGACAGACGGACCAGCAACCAGCAAAATACAGACGGACCAGCAACAAACAGACGGGCCAGCAATACACAGACGGACCAGCAGCCAGCAACACACAGACGGACCAGAAACACACAGACGGACCAGCAACCAGCAACACACAGACGGACCAGCAACACACACACGAGCCAGCAACACACAGACGGACCAGCAACACACAGACGGACCAGCAACCAGCAACACACAGACAGGTCATCAACACACAGAAGGACCAGCAACACAGACGGGCCAGCAACACACAGACGAGCCAGCAACACACAGACGGACCAGCAACACACAGACGGACCAGCAACCAGCAACACACAGACGGGCCAGCAACACACAGACGGGCCAGCAACACACAGACGGACCAGAAATCAGCAACACACAGACGGACCAACAACACACAGACGGGCCAGCAACACACAGACGGACCAGCAGCCAGCAACACACAGACGGACCAGCAACACACAGACGGGCCAGCAACACACAGACTGACCAGCAACACACAGATGGACCAGCAACCAGCAACACACAGACGGGCCAGCAACACACAGACAGACCAGCAACACACAGACGGGCCAGCAACACACAGACGGGCCAGCAACACACAGACGGACCAGCAAAACACAGACGGGCCAGCAACACACAGACGGGCCAGCAACCAGCAACACACAGACGGGCCAGCAACACACAGACGGACCAGCAACACACAGACGGGCCAGGAACACACAGACGGGTCAGCAACAAACAGACGGACCAGCAACCAGCAACACACAGAGGGACCAGCAACACACAGAAGGGCCAGCAGCACACAGACGGACCAGCAACCAGCAACACACAGACGGGCCAGTAACACACAGACGGGCCAGCAACACACAGACGGGCCAGCAACTAGCAACACACAGACGGGCAAGCAAAACACAGACGGGCGAGAAACACACAGACGGACCAGCAACACATGGCCGACCAGCAACACACAGACGGACCAGCAACACACAGACGGGCCAGCAACACACAGACGGAGTAGCAACACACAAACGGATCAACAACACACAGACGGGCCAGCAACACACAGACGGACTAGCAACACACAGACGGGCCAACAACACACAGACGGACCAGCAACCAGCAACACACAGACAGGCCAGCAACACACAGACGGACCATAAACCAGCAACACACAGACGGGCCAGCAATACACAGACGGGCCAGCAACACACAGACGGACCAGCAACCAGCAACACACAGACGGACCAGCAACACACAGACGGGCCAGCAACACACAGACGGACCAGCAACCAGCAACACACAGACGGACCAGCAACCAGCAACACACAGACGGGCCAGCAACACACAGACGGACCAGCAAAACACAGACTGACCAGCATCCAGCAACACACAGACGGACCAGCAACACACAGACGGACCAGCAACCAGCAACACACAGACGGACCAGCAACACACAGACGGACCAGAAACACACAGACGGACCAGCAACCAGCAACACACAGACGGGCCAGCAACACACAGACGGACCAGCAAAACACAGACGGTCCAGCAAGCAGCAACACACAGACGAACCAGCAACACACAGACGGACCAAGACCACACAGACGGACCAGCAATACACAGACGGACCAGCAACCAGCAACACACAGACCGACCAACAACACACAGACGGGCCAGGAACACACATACGGACACGCAACACACAGACGGACCAGCAACACACAGACGGACCAGCAACACACAGACCGACCAACAACACACAGACGGACCAGCAATCAGCAACACACAGACGGACCAGCAACCAGCACAATACAGACGGACCAGCAACACACAGACGGGCCAGCAATACATAGACGGACCAGCAGCCAGCAACACACAGACGGACCAGCTACACACAGACGGACCAGAAACCAGCAATACACAGACGGACCAGCAACACACAGACGGGCCAGCAACACACAGACGGACCAGCAACACACAGACGGACCAGCAACCAGCAACACACAGACGGGCCATCAACACACAGATGGACACGCAACACAGACGGGCCAGCAACACACAGACGGGCCAGCAACACACAGACGGATCAGCAACACACAGACGGACCAGCAACCAGCAACACACAGACGGGCCAGCAATACACAGACGGGCCAGCAACACACAGACGGACCAGCAACCAGCAACACACAGATGGACCAACAACACACAGACGGGCCAGCAACACACAGACGGACCAGCAACCAGCAACACACAGACGGGCCAGCAACACACAGACGGGCCAGCAACACACAGACGGACCAGAAATCAGCAACACACAGACGGACCAACAACACACAGACGGGCCAGCAACACACAGACGGACCAGCAGCCAGCAACACACAGACGGACCAGCAACACACAGACGGGCCAGCAACACACAGACTGACCAGCAACACACAGATGGACCAGCAACCAGCAACACACAGACGGGCCAGCAACACACAGACAGACCAGCAACACACAGACGGGCTAGCAACACACAGACGGGCCAGCAACACACAGACGGACCAGCAAAACACAGACGGGCCAGCAACACACAGACGGGCCAGCAACCAGCAACACACAGACGGGCCAGCAACACACAGACGGACCAGCAACACACAGACGGGCCAGGAACACACAGACGGGTCAGCAACACACAGACGGACCGGCAACCAGCAACACACAGACGGACCAGCAACACACAGAAGGGCCAGCAGCACACAGACGGACCAGCAACCAGCAACACACAGACGGGCCAGTAACACACAGACGGGCCAGCAACACACAGACGGGCCAGCAATTAGCAACACACAGACGGGCAAGCAAAACACAGACGGGCGAGCAACACACAGACGGACCAGCAACACATGGCCGACCAGCAACACAAAGACGGACCAGCAACACACAGACGGGCAAGCAAAACACAGACGGGCGAGCAACACACAGACGGGCCAGCAACACACAGACGGAGTAGCAACACACAAACGGATCAACAACACACAGACGGGCCAGCAACACACAGACGGACCAGCAACACACAGACGGGCCAACAACACACAGACGGACCAGCAACCAGCAACACACAGACAGGCCAGCAACACACAGACGGACCAGAAACCAGCAACACACAGACGGGCCAGCAATACACAGACGGGCCAGCAACACACAGACGGACCAGCAACCAGCAACACACAGACGGACCAGCAACACACAGACGGGCCAGCAACACACAGACGGACCAGCAACCAGCAACACACAGACGGGCCAGCAACAAGCAACACACAGACGGGCAAGCAACACACAGACGGACCAGCAACCAGAAACACACAGACGGGCCAGCAACACACAGACGGACCAGCAAAACACAGACTGACCAGCATCCAGCAACACACAGACGGACCAGCAACACACAGACGGACCAGCAACCAGCAACACACAGACGGACCAGCAACACACAGACGGACCAGAAACACACAGACGGACCAGCAACCAGCAACACACAGACGGGCCAGCAACACACAGACGGACCAGCAAAACACAGACGGTCCAGCAAGCAGCAACACACAGACGGGCCAGCAACACACAGACGGACCAAGACCACACAGACAAACCAGCAATACACAGACGGACCAGCAACCAGCAACACACAGACCGACCAACAACACACAGACGGGCCAGGAACACACATACGGACACGCAACACACAGACGGACCAGCAACACACAGACGGACCAGCAACACACAGACGGACCAGCAACACACAGACCGACCAACAACACACAGACGGACCAGCAACCAGCAACACACAGACGGACCAGCAACCAGCAACACACAGACGGGCCAGCAACACACAGACGGACCAACAACACACAGACGGACCAGCAACACACAGACGGACCAGCAACCAGCAACACACAGACCGACCAACAACACACAGACGGGCCAGGAACACACATACGGACACGCAACACACAGACGGACCAGCAACACACAGACGGACCAGCAACACACAGACCGACCAACAACACACAGACGGACCAGCAACACACAGACGGACCATCAACCAGCAACACACATACCGACCAACAACACACAGACGGACCAGCAACCAGCAACACACAGACGGACCAGCAACCAGCACAATACAGACGGACCAGCAACACACAGACGGGCCAGCAATACATAGACGGACCAGCAGCCAGCAACACACAGACGGACCAGCTACACACAGACGGACCAGCAACCAGCAACACACAGACGGGCCATCAACACACAGACGGACACGCAACACAGACGGGCCAGCAACACACAGACGGGCCAGCAACACACAGACGGATCAGCAACACACAGACGGACCAGCAACCAGCAACACACAGACGGGCCAGCAATACACAGACGGGCCAGCAACACACAGACGGACCAGCAACCAGCAACACACAGACGGGCCAGCAACACACAGACGGGCCAGCAGACAGCAACACACAGACGGACCAGCAACACACAGACGGGCCAGCAACACACAGACGGACCAGCAACACACAGACGGACAAGCAACCAGCAACACACAGACGGGCCAGCAACACACAGTTAGACCAGCAACACACAGCCGGGCCAGCAACACACAGACGGGCCAGCAACACACAGACGGACCAGCAAAACACAGACGGGCCAGCAACACACAGACGGGCCAGCAACCAGCAACACACAGACGGGCCAGTAAAACATAGACGGGCCAGGAACACACAGACGGGCGAGGAACACACAGACGGGCCAGCAACACACAGACGGATCAGCAACCAGCAACACACAGAAGGGCCAGCAACACACAGACCGACCAGCAACACACAGACGGGCCCCTAACACACAAACGGGCCAGCAACACACAGACGGGCCTGCAAATAGCAACACACAGATGGGCAAGCAAAACACAGACGGGCCAGCAAAACACAGACGGACCAGCAACCCACGGCCGACCAGCAACACACAGACGGACCAGAAACACACAGACGGGCCAGCAACACACAGACGGACCAGCAACACACAGACGGGCCAGGAACACACAGACGGGCCAGCAACACACAGACGGACCAGCAACCAGCAACACACAAACGGACCAGCAACACACAAACGGGCCAGCAACACACAGACGGACCATCAACACACAGACGGACCAGCAACACAGACGGGCCAGGAACACACAGACGGGCCAGCAACACACAGACGGACCAGCAACCAGCAACACACAGACGGACCAGCAACACACATACGGGCCAGCAACACACAGACGGACCAGCAACACACAGACGGACCAGCAACCAGCAACACACAGACGGGCCATCAACACACAGACGGATTAGCAACACAGACGGGCCAGCAACACACAGACGGGCCAGCAACACACAGACGGACCAGCAACACACAGACGGACCAGCAACCAGCAACACACAGACGGGCCAGCAATACACAGACGGGCCAGCAACACACAGACGGACCAGCAACCAGCAACACACAGACGGACCAACAACACACAGAGGGGCCAGCAACACAAAGACGGGCCAGCAGCCAGCAACACACAGACGGACCAGCAACACACAGACGGGCCAGCAACACACAGACGGACCAGCAACACACAGACGGACCAGCAACCAGCAACACACAGACGGGCCAGCAACACACAGACAGACCAGCAACACACAGACGGGCCAGCAACACACAGACGGGCCAACAACACACAGACGGACCAGCAAAACACAGACGGGCCAGCAACACACAGACGGGCCAGCAACCAGCAACACACAGACCGGCCAGCAACACACAGACGGGCCAGGAACACACAGACGGGCCAGGAACACACAGACGGGCCAGCAACACACAGACGGACCAGCAACCAGCAACACACAGAAGGGCCAGCAACACATAGACGGACCAGCAACCAGCAACACACAGACGGGCCAGTAACACACAGACGGGCCAGCAACACACAGACGGGCCCGCAACTAGCAACACACAGACGGGCAAGCAAAACACAGACGGGCCAGCAACACACAGACGGACCAGCAACCCACGGCCGACCAGCAACACACAGACGGGCCAGCAACACACAGACGGACCAGCAACACACAGACGGGCCAGGAACACACAGACGGGCCAGCAACACACAGACGGACCAGCAACCAGCAACATACAGACGGACCAGCAACCAGCAACACACAGAAGGGCCAGCAACACACAGACGGACCAGCAACCAGCAACACACAGACGGGCCAGCAACACACAGACGGGCCAGCAACTAGCAACACACAAACGGGCAAGCAAAACACAGACGGACCAGCAACACATAGACGGACCAGCAACACACGGCCGACCAGCAACACACAGACGGACCAGCAACACACAGACGGGCCAGCAACACACAGATGGAGTAGCAACACACAAAATGGCCAACAACACACAGACGGGCCAGCAACACACAGACGGACCAGCAACACAGACGGGCCAACAACACACAGACGGACCAGCAATCAGCAACACACAGACAGGCCAGCAACACACAGACGGACCAGAAACCAGCATCACACAGACGGGCCAGCAACCAGCAACACACAGACGGGCCAGCAACACACCGACGGACCAGCAACACACAGACGGGCCAGCAACACACAGACGGACCAGCAACCAGCAACACACAGACGGACCAGCAACACACAGACGGACCAGCAACACACAGACGGGCCAGCAACACACAGACGGACCAGCAACCAGCAACACACAGACGGGCCAGCAACCAGCAACACACAGACGGGCCAGCAACACACAGACGGACCAGCAACACACAGACGGGCCAGCAACACACAGACGGACCAGCAACCAGCAACACACAGACGGACCAGCAACACACAGACGGACCAGCATCCAGCAACACACAGACGGACTAGCAACACACAGACGGACCAGCAACCAGCAACACACAGACGGACCAGCAACACACAGACGGACAAGCAACACACAGACGGACCAGCAACACACAGACCGACCAACAACACACAGACGGACCAGCAACACACAGACGGACCAGCAACCAGCAACACACATACCGACCAACAACACACAGACGGACCAGCAACCAGCAACACACAGACGGACCAGCAACCAGCAACACAAGACCGACCAACAACACACAGACGGACCAGTAACACACAGACGGACCAGCAACACACAGACGGACCAGACGTTTTCGACGTTACAATCCAAAGCGCATATCTCCTGTTGGGCAGAAGCTTGTTGAGCATGAACTGGGTTTTCTTTCTATTGATTTGTAGACCAGCTACAACGTATGCTCTACCAGCTCATTCAGGCTTTTATCCTCTTCTTTGACATCGTGGTCCATGACGATGACTATGTCATCAGCGAACTTTGAATGAGTAAGAATTTCTCCGTCTATGTTTATGCCCCTATTCTCCCAGTCCATGTGTTATAGACCTCCTCAAGCGCTGCTGTAAACAGGTTTGGTGATGTTGTATCACCCTGTTGGACGCCACGTTGTATCGGTATGGTGATTGGTCTATAGAAGAGGGTGGTATCCGTTGTGTTAATAAATAACACGGGAACGGAAAGTCGCAGAGAGCTGAAAATAGTCGCTTTAGTTGGTCGGTGGAATTTCATGTCAATAGAGCCACAGGTCGCCGAGTTTTTAGAAAGACTGACAACGAAATACATGCGTTTTGGTTATTAAAATACATCTATTTTGTTGGGTAATTCTCATAGAAGCAGTTTCGATACACCTGGGAGTACTGAACATGTGCTGTCCTTTTCATCGCCGAAAGTGTCCACGAAAGCAAGAAACTCCGTCGCTATTGCAGCGGCTCCGAATGTCCGTTGTCCAGAGTTCAAGTACAAGGGCAGGTGAGCAAAAAGGTGACACTGGAGCAGAAAGTACCCCAAGGGGGAGTACTGTCACCCACACTTTTCCTGGTGTATATAAACAACATCACAGAGAATATACCAAGAAGAGTCCACAGCTCCATGTTTGCAGACGATCTGGCTATGTGGACATCTGAAGAAAATCTCACCGTAGCAAACAATTGGATGCAGCAGGCCCTAACATCGTTGGAGGAGTGGGCGAACTCATGGCTGGTAAAAATAAATGAGGAAGAAAACAACATGTACGATTATCTCGCTTTCAAATAAACCCCAGAACACCCAAATAAGTCTTAACGGCAAATATCTGCGGACAAGCGACAACCCAAACTACTTGGGAGTCACATTTGATAGGCGCATGACATGGAACAGTCAGATCGAGACAAACCGAATGAGAGCCAGACAAAGAATGGCAATCATGAAGAAAATTTCTGGGACACACTGGAGAGCAGACGAAAGAATACCAAAGAAACTGTACACTGGAAGAGTGAGACCAGTTCTCGAGTATGGCATTGCGGCATGGACAACAGCAGCAAAGGCAAACTTTGATAAAATTAGCAAACTTCAAAACCAAGCCATGAGAGTTATAACAGGTGGCATGAAGTCAACGCCAATTGTAGAACTTGAAAAGATTACAATTCTGCAATCCATGACCGACAGAAGAGACTGCAGAGCCCAGCACCAAGCAGAGAAACTCAGAAGACTGACAGACCATCCAATGCATATGAGACTAAATAGATTTGGAAATGGGAAACTAAAGCGGAGAAACTTTGCAGAAATAGCCAAAGCAAAAATGAGCGAAGACCCTATGAACACCGTAACAACACCAAAGCCCATCCCTACTGTACGCAAACCCACATGGAAGCAGCATATCATTCCAGAGGTGGTAGGAAATATACCAGGTATTGGAAACAAGAACAGCCAGCCTGAAAAAGAAAGAAGAGACATACCTCTGACGTACATAGCGGAAAACTACCCAAGCATGGACTGGACCCATGCATACACGGACGTTTCTGTAACAAACACAACACAGAATAGAGGGGCAGGGGTATTCATGAGCCTACCAAATGGTAGAAAAATAACAAATTCTCAAGCAATTTCAGAGCGGAGGCAGAGGTACTGAAGGCTGCAGTAGAAGCAATACTCACAGACGAAAGCAATGAATGCCAGATAGTCCTGTTCACAGATGTACTGGAAGTGGTCACAGCACTAAAAATCCAGAAAAATACTTAACTTAATGATTTAAGAGCAGTACTCTGTCAACTATACCAGCAGTCCGCACCAAAAAGAGTAGTGGTACAGTGGGTTCCATCCCACTGTAACATCCAAGGCAACGAGGAGGCAGACAGACTGGCAAAAGAAGGTGCAAGACTACCACAACCAGATACTAGTGTGACCTACGAAGAGTCCAAAAGGCTTATTAGGGCCAGATACATGGCCAAATGGGAAACAGAACATACTGGCTTCAGAAAAAAATTACGCCTACTACCAGCTGAACAGACTCTGCTCAGGCCACAACAGACTGAATGCCCGTGTGGTACAGGGAAAATGATCGCTGAACATCTGCTGCAAAATTGCCCGACGTACGAGGACCAGAGAAGGCACATGTGACCATCACCAGTGGCAACACTAGACAAGCTCTATGGCAGTGTCGACAGCCTCAGGATGACAGCTGCTTTCTTCGAACAAATTCAAGGTGACGTCTGACAGCGTACGAAGAAGAAGAAGAAGAATGTCCGGTGTGTTAAATTGTGTTCGTAGGGAACGGAAATCCAGCTGACGACTTTATAGGTCCACGCTCCCCATATATACATAGGCCGCTCTCCCCGTATATACATAGGCCGCTCTCCCCATATATACATAGCCCACGCTCCCCATATATACATAGCCCACGCTCTCCATACATACATAGGCCACTCTCCCAATATATACATAGCCCACGCTCCCCATATATACATAGCCCACGCTCCCCATATATACATAGCCCAGGCTCTCCATATATACATAGGCCGCTCTCCCCATATATACATAGGCCGCTCTCCCCATATATACATAGGCCACGCTCCCCATATATACATAGCCCACGCTCCCCATATATAATCCCGATATAAAGTGTGATAACGGGCCGTAATATCAATTAAACAGAATATCAGGGAGTTTGAGAAATGGTGCATGCACATACACCTCTCTACCTTTAGCCATTTGAGATTCTATTAAAAAAATAAAAACACTCGCACACAAAAAACAGAGCTTGTTGAATTCCTTGTTGATATGTATTGCACGCTATTCGGGAAACTTGCGTGGAACATTTCATTTGCATTTAGATAGTGTTTATGTCTCAGTAACAAATACATTTGTTAAAGAAGAAGGCAAACTAAAAATACATGGAATTCTATTAATGTATTGCTTGGAAAGGAATAATCCATCTTTTTCGTCGTGGTATTAGAATAGAGCCATTAGAACAAGCTACTGTACATTCACTTCATTATTGGCGTGTGAGGGTAATGGAGGATGAAAGTAGTTATAAAAGACAGTCCCTGCAGATTCTAGTGAGCAAGTCAACACAATGAAATATAACAGACAACAACACCATTAATTTAAAAAAAACACCAGAGACGTGGGAAGTAGAAAGTCCACGCCAGTCAATATGATACAATGCTCGTGTATATGTAAAAGGGAAAGCTATGAACTATGACCGAACACTTTGGATGCCAATATTTTGACCTCGAGAGTGTGCGTTCAAATCCTCAGAAATGGATATGTTTTATGGTATCTGTAGTCAAATTAAAAACAACATCTGGTATCAAATGCTCGGATAAGCAAACATGTATTTCTTGTATTCCGGCCATTAAGAATGAATAAAGAATGTTCAAATGATTTTCATAGAAGAGTCCCAACTCGAGATGAGGAGATATCATTGACTTACTTCGAGAACAGAAGCAATATATGTCAGTGAGAAAGGCAGAACACCAAAACACAGAGATATCTACATTTATTCAATAAGAGATACAAACAAGAATATTTTACCCATACATCGATGCAGTGATCTATAGTCTGTTCTCTACTATTTCCAAGACGCGAATGTTGTTAGCAAGTAGGGATAGAACAAATTGAATAGAGACAGGAAGGATAAGCGAGAATCCAAGTCACACAATCTCAGTATTTTGCTTATAGCCTTTCTGTGTCCGTTATTTCCAGTCTATTACAGATCAGTCGAAATTTTTTTCAACAGTGCAGTGCTGATACTTACGTGAAAACTTAAGGGCCCCGACTTAACATTTAGAGAATGAATAAGAAAGGTTGGCAGGTTGAACTGTATCAAAGACTCTTAGATGTGATAGAGTTTCCACCTCACAATGAGAATGTACGTGCAGATAACGTGGTCATACAACTTTCAACGTTTCTTTGAACTTCTGCATCAACGGGCAATAATCAACAAGTTTGGTCCACATCATTCATGTTTTCACTTTAACTGGGGAACGGGGGGCGGTATGGACGGGAGAACCCGGGGGGGGGGGGGGGCAGGCAGAGTCCAGCATGATATTAAAAGTGTGACGCAATGTACTCAGCGACCTGAAAATAAACCTGTCATAATTACTCGAGTCTTTCAAATTTATTGTCTGAGCTGCTGAATTATGTTTTAAAACGAAATCTGTTTGATTGTAAATTGTAATTACATCAATCAACAATTCAATCAATTAAAACTATTTAGCTTACTGTGGCGCATATGTCCTCAAATAACAACTTGTAAATCTGTCCTGCTCTCTTCCCCAACATAGACCACGTCTGTCCTGCACTCTTCACCAACATAGACCACGTCTGTCCTGCTCTCTTCACCAACATAGACCACGTCTGTCCTGCTCTCTTCACCAACATAGACCACGTCTGTCCTGCTCTCTTCACCAACATAGACCACGTCTGTCCTGCTCTCTTCCCCAACATAGACCACGTCTGTCCTGCTCTCTTCCCCAACATAGACCACGTCTGTCCTGCACTCTTCACCAACAAAGATCACGTCTGTCCTGCACTCTTCACCAACAAAGATCACGTCTGTCCTGCTTCCCTAATGTTAGATTCCAGTATTCTTTTTATATTCTTTTTCGAGTTTGTTTTGGCCACCCCTACTCATCTTACCATGAGTTTGTTTTGGCCGCCCCTACTCATCTTACCATGAGTTTGTTTTGGCCGCCCCTACTCATCTTACCATGAGTTTGTTTTGGCCACCCCTACTCATCTTACCATGAGTTTGTTTTGGCCGCCCCTACTCATCTTACCCTGAGTTTGTTTTGGCCGCCCCTACTCATCTTACCCTTCGAGTTTGTTTTGGCCGCCCCTACTCATCTTACCCTTCGAGTTTGTTTTGGCCGCCCCTACTCATCTTACCCTGAGTTTGATTTGGCCGCCCCTACTCATCTTACCCTGAGTTTGTTTTGGCCGCCCCTACTCATCTTACCTTGAGTTTGTTTTGGCCACCCCTACTCATCTTACCCTGAGTTTCACAACAATGTCTGTCTTGCAATAAAGCCCAACTCATTTCTCAAGCTATGTTCTATCGAGAATAAGCGTCTTGTCTTGATGTCACGTTCCATTGAGATCTGACTAGATCTTTCCAGCAGGTCGACATTGGTAACCTTACTGTACTATTTAAAACTAGGTATTCTGTGCAGATCTGTATATGAGCGTTAGTACCTGCTTAGCTAACGAATTTGTTGTCCTCAAACTTCATGGACATATAATGGTATCTACTTGAGGTGTCAGTTGAAAATGTGTATCTTCCTGTTGGAATATTCCTTTGTAGTTTCACAATCCTTCAAATGCAATGAATGCCCCTCTCACTTTTGGTATTCTTAATTTACCGGATATCCTTTTCTGTTTCCCCTACTCACCATCTTGACTATGCTGCTTTGCCTAAGTAAATAAACAAGTCCACCTCTTAGAGTGTGCTTTGTCCCAACATAAGATGAATATTGTCAGCTGGGTGTTTAAAAAAACACCAAGTTTACCTCGTGCCTACGTTCTACTAACGTTAGATTCACTTTAAAACATACTCACACAAGATGATATTGACAAGTATGTTAGTCCCGAGATACCAGATCAAAGTATGAATCCAAAATTAGTTGTAACAAAATGAGCTCTGCGGTACGTTATAAACCGATCACCACGCATGAGAGACGGTGATAGTTGTAAAAGTTTTCCCCAAATTTTTTTTTATAGATTCAGCCGAAGAAAATATTAATGGGTAACTTATTTTCAGAAAAAGAATTGAAATTTCTGTAAAAAATTGAAATTATGATGTCGATAATCAGTGGGTCGTTCCGTACATTCCCTAGGTATTAAATAAATGAAATGCATGTGACAATGTTAAAGCTTGCACAACTGCTGAAGGTGTTAAATATCTTTACAAATGTCCATGAAAGGGACATAATGTTGCATCAGTTAAAATTGAAAAGGAAAGTATTCCTGAAATAATTAAACGCGATCAGATATTTATATTTTTTTATGGCAGATATTTTAGTACATACGGAGATCTTTGACGAGTAAATAGGTTTGACGTTGTTAGATATGTCTCCTGCTGTAACAAGATTGGCAGTTCATTTACCACAACATCAACAAGTATGTAACAGGAAGGACAATACGAACGGACCTGCAGCAAGAGTATGTACAGAGCAAGCAGTTCTAGCAGCAGGAGCATGTACAGAGCAAGCAGTTCTAGCAGCAGGAGCATGTACAGAGCAAGCAGTTCTAGCAGCAGGAGCATGTACAGAGCAAGCAGTTCTAGCAGCAGGAGCATGTACAGAGCAAGCAGTTCTAGCAGCAGGAGCATGTACAGAGCAAGCAGTTCTAGCAGCAGGAGCATATACAGAGCAAGCAGTTCTAGCAGCAGAAGTATGTACAGAGCAAACAGTGCTAGCAGCAGAAATATGTACTTAACATGAATATAAACCTTAACAAATCAGGCGCACTGCGTCCATCGGATGAAAAAGAACTCCACAGGTATGTGAATTCATTGGTGCACTTCCCCGTGTGACCATGGACAACAATGCTGTGAGGACCAGGGTCGGAGCAAAGGTTCTGAATTTTCATCTTGGCCCAGGATATTGATAGACACAAGTTTGATGTTTCGAGATCCAGTTTCTCGAGAGACTGTTGCAGAGCTGCGTTGTCCTTGCCGACAAGGACTATGTCATCAACATAGGTGCTGCCTGTGATGTGCGTTTGGTCCACGACAATGGTCCAGATGGTAGGAGTCAAGGCGGTGTAGAATCCAGTCGATGGTTCGGCAGAAAAAGTCAGGGGCAAGGACACAACCCTGCCTAACCCCAGAAGATGTTGGAAGAGAGAGTGCCACCTAGGCGGACTCTGGCACGGGTGTTCGCGTGTAGCTCCCTTATCAAGTTCAGCTTTCCAGATAGCTGACCTATCGACCGAATCGAATGCAGCCTTTAGATCCACATAAGCAGCGCAGAGCGAGCGGTTGAATGCACGGTACAGCTCAGCCAGGAGCCGGAGAGTATATGGAGAACTGAAACTTATTCTGAAACTTTGAACTCAGCATAACGATAAGATGAATGATGATTATATAAATAGCAATTCTGAAGAGACTGGATCGCTCAATGCTCTTGCATAAATCGAAGAGCTACTAGATGTATATCGTGTGAGTCTAACAAATTTCAACTTTTATTTGTAAATATACTGTTATTTGTTTCCATTTTAAACAGCCGTGATATTTTATAATCAATAGAAATAGAAGAGCTACTCACTCTGTTTCTTAAATATCCCTTATTCTAAATGTGACCAGATTCTTGCAGCAGCAAATCAAATACGCCAGATGTGAAAGCACTAATGCATTCAAAATGTGACCAGATTCTTGCAGCAGCAAATCAAATACGCCAGATGTGAAAGCACTAATGCATTCAAAATGAGTGGTATGTGATGAAGATGCAATGACTCATGGGCACGCCTTCTTGACTGAAGACATACTACTTTCGGACGTGACGAGATGTAACCCGCCATTTAGAGATACAATCATATGACTGTGAGGTGAGGTTAGTCAAGTACTACCTGTCAAATCATATGATTGTGAGGTGAGTTTAGTCGAGTACTACCTGTCAAATCATGTGATTGTGAGGTGAGTTTAGTCGAGTACTACCTGTAAAATCATGTGATTGTGAGGTGAGTTTAGTCGAGTACTACCTGTAAAATCATGTGATTGTGAGGTGAGTTTGGTCGAGTACTACCTGTCAAATCATGTGATTGTGAGGTGAGTTTGATCAAGTACTACCTGTCAAATAATGTGATTGTGAGGTGAGAATGATCAAGTACTACCTGTCAAATGTGATTGTGAGGTGAGTTTAGTCAAGTACTACCTGTAAAATCATGTGATTGTGAGGTGAGTTTGGTCGACTACTACCTGTCAAATCATGTGATTGTGAGGTGAGTTTGGTCGATTACTAGCTGTCAAATCATGTGATTGTGATTTGCGTTTGGTCGAGTACTACCTGTCAAATCATGTGATTGTGAGGTGAGTAGTTGAGTACTACCTGTCAAATCATGTGATTGTGAGGTGAGTAGTTGAGTACTACCTGTCAAATCATGTGATTATAAGGTGAGTTTGATCAACTATTACCTGTAAAATTATGTGATTGTGAGGTGAGTTTGGTCGAGTACTACCTGTCAAATCATGTGATTGTGAGGTGAGTTTGGTCGAGTACTACCTGTGAAATCGTGTGATTGTGAGGTGAGTTTGGTCGAGTACTAACTGTCAAATCATGTTATTGTGAGGTGATATTGGTCGAGTACTACCTAATGAGGGGGTTCGCGATCTCTGACAGCTGCTAGTTGTTTAAAACAACATCGACTTTGGTTTATATTCCTTGAAATGAAACTATCCAGAATCATGGGTGTCAGGAGACTGATAGAGAATTCGAAGATTAATGTTGGAAGTTTTAGGTGAGGGCAACAATTGAAAACAAAAACAATTACTCGAAAGATGTTATCTACAGATTATAGATCCTATTGTGCTGCATATATTGTGCTGACCCTCACGAGAGAGGTGCTTCAAGCGGTTAGAGCTAGCGCTGGAAGTGATGCTGGACCCTCACGATGGGGGTGCTTCAAGCGGTTAGAGCTAGCGCTGGAAGTGACGCTGGACCCTCACGATAGGGGTGCTTCAAGCGGTTAGAGCTAGCGCTGGAAGTGACGCTGGACCCTCACGATGGGGGTGCTTCAAGCGGTTAGAGCTAGCGCTGGAAGTGATGCTGGACCCTCACGATGGGGGTGCTTCACGCGGTTAGTGCTAGTGCTGGAAGTGACGCTGGACCCTCACGATGGGGGTGCTTCAAGCGGTTAGTGCTAGCGCTGGAACTTCCCAAGTGTCAGGCATTATGCCAAAATCTTTCAGTGACGGAACTAAATCCTCTTATGTTGGATCGCATACCTGGACATGAGAGACTTTATAAAGCGCAGATGAGACGGACCAGCTAGCATACCCAGAGGAATCCCAGAACCGCACAATATCAACTTAAATGCATATAAACACAATTTGGTGCTATAATTAAGTAATGGATAATTTAGCACTTTCAAAATGCGTGTATAATGGGACGCGACTGGCAGTTACACGATTACAAAACACCTAAATTGAAGCGAAAGCTATCAATTTAAATAATTCTGAAGTCCTTCTCATTCCTAGAATTCCACTTATTCTTTCAGATATAAACATGCCTTTTACACTTCAAAGAACAGAATTCCCAGTTACATTATCATTTTCTATCAGTATCAATAGTTCACATGGAGAAATATTTCACACAATTTGCTTCTACCTCCAACAACCAACATTTAGCCCTGGACAATTATATATGGGTCTCTCCAGAGTGAGATTACTCTTTTCGCTAACAATTGTGTCACCAAATCGTATAAAAAATTGTGTTTATCAAGAAATTCTTTCAACTTTTTTTTTCTTGATACATAAATAGCACTTCCAATGATTAACTTGACATAATTCATGGGATGTGCGATGTTTTTATTTGATTTTCTTAAAATAAATTGTCAATTTTTAGTTTCCATTGGATCTGATATCATATGTATACTTGCATTATTTTAAGCATACGTTTCTTTGCAGGGTCACCTGTTACCACTTTGGATAATTGTTGTATTTTCCACTACATTTAAATTAACTTCCTGCAATTGAATAGATGGCAAGGAACATGCGCTTCAATTGCCGACAGTGTATTTAGTTTCTATTGAAAGAATTTAATTTAAAGAAATTCAAAGTGCGTAGTGTTTAATGTCATTTGAAAAAATATAAATTTGACAAGTAAATGTTAAGTAATCTTACTCATTGTGGGCATTCAATTTCATAATCATGAAAAATGTCAATGTCATATTCAACACGGATTTGTCCATTTCCAATTTGAGAAAATTTTGAACAGATGGTGACCAAAATTATTCCACTATAGATGCAATGTCAGTTCTGCAAGGCTCAAAAAGGATAAACTGACAAAGCTATTTTTTCTGTACTGTTTCTGCACTCACTGTCATGAACAGAAACATTTGCAAAATACCAAACTACGATTGTTTTAAATTGGAAAGAAATGTGTGCATTATTTGTATTGTTATTTGATTCCCATAATTCCTAATTTTTGTATCTTAATCACCTGGTTTTGGAGTAAGTTATCTTCTAACGTGATATTGAAAAATGATAACAATAGTAAAACTGCTTTCAATGTAACAATGTTCTTACATGTTGTGAGGTGTCACTAGTAGTACAGATATTTAGTACGGGTCAACAAGTCCTTCAAATGTTTCGTTCCGTTAAGTTAGACTTGATCTAACATTTGAGTTATTTCTCAAAAAACATTTCTAGCTTTTCCTAACCAAAAACAACTGCTTGCACTTCCGAGCGTTTATGTGACAGAATTCTTAGTCCGCTTTGTCTGGCTACACAATAGGTGGAGGCTAAAAGTGGCGGTTGTCGAATAGAAGACTGCAGTCAGGGATGAAGTGTTAGAGACGTAAGTGTATTAAGATCCAGCTTTTCATGAGGTGCGATAGCCTGTTTTCCCTAATTGTAAGTCAAGAACACGTTTACGGCTGCGTCGCCATGAGCGTGACGATAACGAGGCTCGATCCCGGCACATTTGCCATGACAAGCAAGCGCCATATCCTTGTGCTACTCGGCCTTTCACGTTCAAGTTTACTGATTTGTAAATGGGTACATGATTAAGCTAGGGTAGAAAAGACACCAAGGAAGGGTATTAACAACCAGACTGAAACAGCTGTGACCTCCATCAATGAAGTCTGGAACACTCCATCCTCGACAGCATTGTCTTCTATGATACTAACTTTTATTTACTCTGTGTACAAATAATTCAATTTAAGCGGGGTGGGGGAGGGGGAGGCGTGTTTGCAGCGAAGGGGTTAGTCTCAAGCATCACCACCTAAACACGCATCGGATTCAGCAAGCTAGAGCTCCTGTAAAAATTAGGCTCATTTGAATAAATATGGGTGCTTGAGTCAGAAGCATTGGACAAAAAGGTTACAAATAAGCACACGGCGTACTGTAGATACATCTAAAGTGGGCCATCACGTACTCCCCTTAGTAAACAAGGCATTTGCTATATGGCTAAAAATAAACATAAGGCATACTTCCTTAGTAAACAAGGCATTGGCTATATGGCTAAAAATAAGCATAAGGCATACTCCCCTTAGTAAACAAGGCAAGAAAAAAATTCATTGAATTTATGTAAGAAAGATGCATTTAATGTATAATAAATAGTGCACGTATCAATGGTTACGTGAGAAATATCTTCATCGGTTCACTACTTGACAGCTATAAGACATACTTCAACGATGGCTATAGAGTAACAAGTAGAGAAGGGAGGATTAATTTGCCGAGGAGGGTAGCGATGATGTTCAAGAAGAATGGAGACGCTGATGTGGGAGGATTGAAACGGTGCTGAGGAAGAGTATAGAAGATGCTGAAGAAGAGTACATAGGATACAGAGGGAGGGTAGAGACAATTCTAGTGAGGGAAGAGAGGCTGGTGGAGGTGGGTGCTGAAGGGTAAACAGAGCTATGGGGAGGGTTGAGGCAGTTCTTGAGGGTTCTGGGAAAGGTCGAGAGAGTTGTGGAAAGAGCTGAGAGCGTTCAGTGGTGGGGGGGGGGGGGGGGGAGCTGAGAGAGTTCTGGGGAACGTTGAGAAAGTTCTGGGGAGAGGTGAGAGAGTTATGAGGAGAACTGGGAGAGTTATGAGGAGAACTGGGAGAGTTATGAGGAGAACTGGGAGAGTTATGAGGAGAACTGGGAGAGTTATGAGGAGAACTGGGAGAGTTATGAGGAGAACTGGGAGAGTTATGAGGAGAACTGGGAGAGTTATGAGGAGAACTGGGAGAGTTATGAGGAGAACTGGGAGAGTTATGAGGAGAACTGGGAGAGTTATGAGGAGAACTGGGAGAGTTATGAGGAGAACTGAGAGAGTTATGAGGAGAACTGGGAGAGTTATGAGGAGAACTAGGAGAGTTATGAGGAGAACTGGGAGAGTTATGAGGAGAACTGGGAGAGTTATGAGGAGAACTGGGAGAGTTATGAGGAGAACTGGGAGAGTTATGAGGAGAACTGGGAGAGTTATGAGGAGCGCTGAGAAAGTTCTGGGGGAGAGCTGAGAGAGTTCTAGGGAGAGCTGGGAAAGTTATGATGAGAGCTGAGAGAGTTATGGGAAAGGTTGAGAGAGTTCAGAGGAGAGTTTAGTGAGTTATGATGAGAGCTGAGATAGTTCTGAAGAAGGTTTGGAGAGTTCTGAGCAGAGCTGAGACTATGGGAAAGGTTGAGACAGTTCTGAGGAGAGAGAGCTTTGAGGAGAGTTGAGAGAGTTCTAGGGAGAGCTGAAAGAGTTCTGGGGAGAACTGACATAGTTCTGGAGAGGTTAAAGAGGGAGCCGAGGAGTCTTGGTGTGACTCCCAGAAAGTGTATCGATGTTGATGTATCGCTTGGTCCTTGATTATTTTAGGGAAGGACGGAATGTGTAAATGTTAAGATCACTTACATGGAGAGGCGGGGGGTAGCTAGAAGGTTAAGAATTCTTTGTGTTGCGTGAACAGCCCCACAATAAAGCTGGAGAATACTTCCAAAGTTATTATTATAGAAGAAAAGAACAATGCTTGGCTGGAACATGAAAGGCCGATGTTATTGAGAGAATCAACCGTTTACTGCTTAAGATCCTCATTGAAGGTAACAAATAATATTGTGACATCTTCTTAGTAACGCGCATGTCTATCAGGGGGGTCTTTCTTGGTGATAGCCAAGTGGAAATCTTTTTCTATGAAAACGAGAGTTCCAGATGCTTGGTCTTGGAAACAACGCGAACAATCAACATAACAGAGGATTTCTTTGTTAGTGACATCTACGGGGAAGAGATATTCAACAAGCTAGAGTACTGGAGGATTGCCAGAGTGATTACAGGGTATGAAAGACTAAACCCACTGTAACTTTGCAAGTATGTGGCTACTAAAGAGGATTGTGTATGGGAATAACAATATCATTACGCAACACCGTATTCAAACCGCCGAATTGATTGACTGGAGCATGGGAGGAAAACACAGTGAATCAGCTGGCAGTAGTCTGTGACTAATAACTGGTTGCTAATGACAGGGTCAGCGAATTAGAACTGATCAAGGTCCTAATCCACTAAGTGGCGGCCCTAAAACAACCTACTGGTTCCGTGCAGCCTGGCTGAGAGAAAAGGGACGGCAAGCCCTTACTGTTGCTGAAGCCAGATGTGTCGGACCGAAAGGGGCAGATCATTCTGGTCCGATATAAACTATGACACAACGTAAAATAAAACATCCTTTACAGAAGAAACGGAGAAGACGAAGAAAATGAAAAAGAAGAAGAAGAAGAAAAAGAAGAAGAATAGGAAGAAGTAGAAGAAGAAGAAGAAACAGTAGAAGAAGAAGATTCACTTGGAGCGAAAAACAAGTAAATTAGAATGCAAGATAGACACACTGTTATCAAACTAACCTGGTTAAAATGGCAACGTAAAGTAGTGACAGAAAAGCATATAGAGTGCTTTGGCCCATGATTCATGTAAGGAGTCATCTGCTTCATAGGGAGCGATAGGGAGAAGAGCACTAAAGGATCAGCGCAAAAGTCAGGTATTCAATGACACCGGAAATTGGAATAGGCTGGCAAGACTTGTTAAAAAATGAAGACCTAAGGGCAAGATGTCAACCATTGGAGTAACAAATCAATCGTAGGAAATGGGGTTGGATAGGACTCTTGTTACGGATTGCACCATCAAATATGGTATGACAGTCTCTTGTACGGAATCCACAGGGGAAGAATAAGAAAGATAGACTAAGAAATACACGGAGAAAAGATTGTGAAAATGAACTTCGGCCTTTGGACCTCAAACTGGAAAGATGTAGAAAAGGCAACTCAAGATCGAACGTATTTGAGTAGGGTTGTCAATGGCCTAGATCCCGAAAGTAGCGATGGGCATTGATGATGATGGCCAATGTTACACAACATGTCATGTTTGCAGCAGCTGTCATTGTTCGAGTTCGCTTGTGCTCGGTTAACTCTTGACAACGTTTCTTTGGTAGTGGGTTAATGTGGCTCTTATTGCATCCCGAGGTGTACTTCAAAAGGTGGACTTGGACCACTGTGGCTAAAGTGAAATGCAAGACTCCTAATTAAGCTCACCGCTATGGGGATGCCAGTGTGGAACCTCGCTGCCCAGACTGCTGGGACATCTGTTTCCAGGAGCACGAGCGAGGATGTTTGTCAGTATGTGATACGTGACCCAGATTGCATGTCGCTCTCCTATGCTCGCAGGGAAAGTTGACCAACAGTCTTCATTGTCGTCACTGTTATCTTGCTGTTTGATCACCAGGGTCGTCTGAGCAGCAGAGTGGCAGAGCCCTAGCTTCTCACAGTAGAAATAGGAGGTTCTATCTCCACGATCGACACCCTCCAGTCGACCCGATTGGAAAGGGGTACATGGCTTACTGTTTAGGACAGGCAAACAATGAGGGAAGGAGCTGGCCACCCCGTCTAATAAACAGACTGTGATTTTGAACAATAAAGATCCTAATACTTTATCCTCGACAGCAATTGGAACGGCAGATGTGGACTCGGTCCTCATGATGTTTGTTTGTTTACGACGTTACTTGGGACTACCTTTCATTAAATCCCTGGGCAAAAGTAGGACACTTACAGGCACTCCTCTTATATTACAATAAAAGTGCGCCCTCTTGATCTTAGCGGTTGTAATTGGTGGGATCCTGACCAAATCACCCCTACTGTGCCGTTGATCAAGTAAATTTTGGCCTAGCGCCATACTCCTAAAGTGCCATACGGGGTCTAAATGTATCTTGACTTTTCATTTACTTAAACTTGACATACTATAATTCAATTGAAATGGAAACTTATCCCATTGTTCATCACCATATTCTCGTTGGCCTTCCCACTCTTCTATGTGGGCTCCAGTTCAACCCATGTCTAGTTTTAGTGTTCGACTAAGTTTTGAGAACATGTCTTATACCAAACTTTATACTTGGGCCAAAGGGCAGGAGTCCACAGGACGATGGATCAATAGACAAACAACCATACTTTATACTTGGGCCAAAGGACAGGAGCCCACATGACGCTGAATCAATAGAGAACCAACCATACCTTATACTTGGGCCAAAGGGCAGGAGCTCACAGAACGCTGTATCAATAACCGATCAACCAAACTTTATACGTTGACATACCTCCTATAGGTGATTGGGGGGGGGGGGGGAGGGGGGGAGGGCGGAGGCAGGGGGGGGACGTCTTATAGCAAGACCTCCCCCATTGATAGGTTAGCAGTCACCAGCGCCGTCAAAGACAGCATGCAAGCCTTAAACTACCGTGTAGGCTAAATGTCAATACAGAAAAACCTGAAGCCTAGACACCCCAGAGCTGCACCGTCCCTAGGCATGTCAGCCACAAGACAGAAATCACACACACACACGTACTACTAATTGTAAATTCTGAGTTTGAAAGGCACACCAAGAAAGGCACACCAAGAAAGGGACACCAAGATAGGCACACCAAGAAAGGCACACCTAGAAAGGCACACCAAGATAGGCACACCAAGAAAGGCACACCAAGATAGGCACACCAAGAAAGGCACATCAAGATAGGCACACCAAGATAGGCACACCAAGAAAGGCACACCAAGATAGGCACACCAAGAAAGGCACACCAAGATAGGCACAAGGCTACACCTTATGAGGGCTGGCCAGTGGCAGCAGACATTGCCTAACTGAATACCACAATTCCAATACCTCACGCGCTCTACTCGATCTCCATATGAGTTGGATGCTGTCACATCTCTCACACAAGTCTATTAACAACATTAACACTCGCCTGTTGATACCAACACTCGCCTGTTGGTACTAAGACACGCCTGTTGGTACTAAGACACGCCTATTGGTACTAAGACACGCCTATTGGTACTAAGACTCGCATATTGGTACTAAGACTGGCAGATTGGTACTAAGACACGCCTATTGGTACTAAGACTCGCATATTGGTACTAAGACTCGCAGATTGGTACTAAGACACGCCTATTGGTACTAAGACACGCCTATTGGTATTAACACGCGCCTATTGGTACTAAGACACGCATATTGGTATTAACACGCGCCTATTGGTACTAAGACACGCATATTGGTATTAACACGCGCCTATTGGTACTAAGACACGCATATTGGTACTAAGACACGCATATTGGTACTAAGACTCGCCTATTGGTACTAAGACTCGCCTATTGACAACATGAACACAAATAATAGAGACGCAGAGGGTCGGGCGTTCTGGACTTCAATATCTTGACCACCAAAGGGACACGTGTTCAAACCTCGGTAAGGCGTAGGTATTTCAATAATAAAAAGTGCAACATAAAAACAGAGTCTGAGTGTGGCACCTGTAGGGGCAAGGGGTGTCTAATACACATTCTTAAAATTTCTCATTTTGCCCCCACAAATGCGAATGAACGTTGATGCAATAGTTATGTAGAAAGCTGGGTGCACATCTGGAGGGGGTTCGGTGGGAAGGAGGGGGGGGGGGGTGGTAGACGCGGTTGTGTGTGTGTTTGGGCGGGGGGAGGTGGTATGTATATTGTCCTCTCCCACATTCTCTACGCTTTCTAACTTGTGTTAATCGGAAAAGAAAATAGATTAGAAAAAGGAAATAGGGGAGGCGACCAGGGAATTGGCGTAAGGAGTCGGCATGCAACAAATATAAAATAGGTAGACAGTCTAGTTTGTGTAAGAACAGTAGAACATGAAGGAATAAAAGATTGTGATGATGGTGGAATGATGAAAGTCATATCATCATACAGAAAAGATGAAAAACATGCGATAAAGAGCAAACACATGACAATGAAGCTGTAAATCAATAATCAGGCAATTAGAAATCAATCAGCTATTATGAATCTATCATTATGACGTTTGCTTTCCTTGCTGATACACGGTTTGGGAAGAATTTATAGGGTTGAAGAAATTAAGGCAGCTTGCCCTGACAATCACCGCACAGTGTGTAGATACGCTTAGATACCCTAATAGAAACATAAAAGTCTTTTGTCTTACGTGGGCTGTAACCCTTGTCTAGTGATTACGATAACTGTATGATTACAAATCTCCCGGCCATTAATTTCTACTGGATTACCAACCGACATCTGTAGTTATGTGGAAACAACTCTGAACAAGTACCCGAGTTAGGTAACAAACGTAACGACCAGAAGTTTTTATCAGCCACCGAGCAAAAGAAGTGAAAACTTTAAAATGCGTACTCTACATATTTCAACACTAGCATATGTATTCGTAGACTATGTCAATGAACGTGGCATGATACATATTAACAGACAAACAGTAATAGTATTAATAAGTTAATTGTGATTGATAATATAATAACAACGACTAGAACAAAAAATATATATAAGCATATACTGATTCAGGAGACTGGATAATGAAACGAAATAATGATAACATTAATATTGACCATGAAGAGATAGAATAATAGAGGCGGGCTAGAGGAATTAGGCCCACAAATAACATGTTAATGAATGTGTTGAAAGAAGAGAAGGCTACAAAGGGCCACATATTCAGGCCAAAATCATAAAAATGTCCGTATAATAAAAGTGTTTTAGTTTAACCGGACTTGTGCCTGCTCTGACTTAAACCAAACCATATCAAGTAACAGAAAATGTCTTCTGAACAAACAACCAAAAATATAGCTGAGTCAAATCAGAAGCCACGTGCTTTGGGGGAGGGAAGAGGAAAAAAACCAGAAGAAGATGAGTAAAAGTGATAGAACGCTATTATAAGTTGCCGGTTTCATGTCGACATCTACTTCTTATGATGCCCAGTGAGATTAAACTAAGGATGTATCTTTTTGCTTCATCGCGTCCAATGTCCTGATTATTGGTTGTCTTTCTTCCTAAATCAGGGTCTCGTCAGAGCCACCCTGTTTGCTATAGAAGATAACTTGGGGCTAAAATATCATCTTGCTGCTGATGGACAGGTTTATGTCTCCACGCCACGTTACACTTACTACATTTCATCAAAATGAACACCCTTAAGACAATCTATGTCTTCAAGCGGACAACCACCACAGATAGTTATATATAGAATGCTACAAACGTTCCAGTCTGGAAGTCTTCTCATGCAAGGGTTTGAAAAGTGTCTGCTGCTAAAAGATGTGTCATAAACTCGCTTACATTAGAATGCAAATTGTGTTAAGGGACGTCAACTCTGCACATATCGCTATTCAACTTTTGACAGAGATATTTATCGAATGTTTTTTTTCTGGTATTTCTTCTTTTTAAAATATGCAATATTTTCGTTGTCTTAAACACACTCTCCCATCACCATACATCCACCACAACCCCCTCTCCTCCAGCCCCCCACCCCACACACACACAAACAGTTAAACTGACTTTTATTTCGATATTCTGCTCTGTTGATACCCAAATGTATACACTGACCAATGTAATTAGACGTTCCATCTCAAAAAAATGAAAAGGCAAATGCCGCCGTCCATGGCAGACGATGATGGCATACTATTATTTGCTAGCGCTATTTTTAGTAAGGATTAACTGCGCTACGTTTTATCCTCACTCTTTCGTCTCGAGCCGCCCGACCCCCAGTGGCAAGTCAAGGACAATACGACTAGGGGGCGACTACGAGATGCAGGGCACTCCGCATCAAGCACCCGTGAAAAAGACGGCGGAGTTCGAAGTCGAACCCACACCATCTGATCACGAGGCAGACGGCTTAACCACTTCGCCACGGAATCCTCAACATACCATCTATAGGGTAGAAAACAATGTAACTCATGATATTGTAGTGTCAACAATTCGCACAAGAGAAACGTCTGATAAGTGTGGATAAGGTCTCTTGGTTTGAAAGAAGCCTACAAACAATACCCCATACATGATACAGCAATGAAAGAGGGAATAGTTCGGGGATTGGAAGAAGAAATTAAGATGCATTAATACACACAAACACACACTTATACACACGCGCACCTGCACACACACACACACACATGCACATGCACGTGTACACACTCATGCACACACACAAATATGCACACACTCATGTACACACTCATGCACACACACACACACACACAAGCGAATACACACACACATACACATGCACACAGACTAGCAAATGCACCCACACACACACATACATACACAAAAAAAACACACACACACAAACGAATGCACATCTATCAAAATATATTCATAATTGGCTTGAAACTAAGGACCTTTTATTAAAAAAGGTTATTTAATATTAAATGAGCCAACCTTTCTTTTTCCCATTGATTTGCCCTTTCGTTTCAAATAGCCTCTTCCGTAGACAAGAAATATGCACGTTTTAGTGTAATCATCATGCACCCATAACTACACACACACACATATACATCCCCACATAGGTCTATGAATAAATGCATATTTGCCTTGCAATAAAGGGACATTTCTCCAAATAAAGAGACTCTTACATGATGGAGTCGATAGACTCCAGCTCGTTTGATCTAAATGGGGATACAATCACGTCCTCGAATGATGTACAGTTCTATGGAACATCTGCTTCCTTGAACGCCTGAATAAAATGCTTGGTTTATTGTTTTCTTCCAGTAATTCTATTCCTCACTGAATCACCCGAACGGAACCAAAATCACACAAGGGCACGTTCGTGCATATAAAGTGGTTGAAATCACTGGAAATAAATAAATTAGATTTTTTTTTTTATCTTGTGCACTCGGCCTAGTGAAAAGATGACTCTATCAACCAAAAAGCGCTGTGAATCTCCAGATTCTAGTAGAAATAGCATTAAGAAATTAATTAACTACTGCGCTGCATTATCAGAATGTTCCATTCTTGGGACTGGCATTCAGCAAGTGTAGGATGAATAGGGAGATAAAAGATCTAAAGAACAAGAATAACAACATGGAACAAACATGGGCCATCTCGTATTTATCGAAGCTTTCATCGAGATGACTTCTTCCAAGAGGTCATAATAAAAATCGGGCGATTGAATAAGACTTGATCTCTTCAGTCATATCATGAAGATGCTGTGTGCAAAGCGATCGATCCATTAAAAAGGTCTCTAGGATGGCCAGATCGGTTACATCTAAGAGGCGGCGGTGGCGTGCCTAAAGGGCGGTAAGTTGATGAAAAAGGAAGGAAAACATAGAGGCCCTTTAACGACCACTCTTTTCTCAACAGCCAGGATAGCATTTGTGTTTGACATTGCTCTTATCCAAATATGGGCAATGAATAAGCATGTGATCTTAACTGCGAACCGGGGGCGCTAGATTCTGGTTCTTTGAGATAAAACTTCAAGCTGGTCATTGTCCCCTTCGATTGTACAACACCCCTGCGATTATTCTCTTCAGGACCTAAAAAATGATCGATACTCAGACACCTCTTTATTTACCTAAAAAAAAAATAGTAGTTTTCTGACCAATCCAGACGTCAGTCCGGCGTCATTATAGCGGTACACTTTTTAATCTGTTTTCTCTACTAAAACTGGCAGTGGAGCTTCACAAACCAGAAGTGTTAGCTAGCGCTAAGCCTATGGAAACATTTCTCATTTGTTAGTCCAGTCGAGGGTTTCTACGTGAGGCGACAACTTCTTTAGGAAGTCCGTTTCGTTTAGCTCGCTTCTCTGCCGCGTCTTAGGTGCTTAAGCTGCAATGATGGCGCTGTTAAGTCCGATTTTATATTCGTCCCTACCATCTGTTCGGTTATTAATACACAATAGCATTGAATCATCAGATATAGGTATGTGCACATGGTGGAATAAACTGACGGCAGTTACAAACGGAGATTAATGAGTAAAGTAGAAATAGGTAGACCAGGACTCCATGACGCAACATAACAACGTAGCTAAACGTGCACTGGAATGGGACCCAGAAAAGCAAGATGGATCGGGGAGTGGGTGGAAGTGGGAGGGAGATGCAAACATACTCTGTGAAGATAAATAGAAGAGGAAGCCAAAGTGACTGGAAACTAATTAACAGAATCCAAGAAGGCGGTCCAAAATGAAATTCCGTGGTGTGTTTTTGGCACCAACTTTCGTGGATTTGAAAGGAAAAACATGCAGCGGCCATATGTGTACCTGAACAACGGATGACGATTTACGAATATCCAGAAACTATCAATCGACATTTGACTCAACTTTATCCTTTCCTTTTTTATCTTCTTCGATTCTTTCTATTCATCTTCTATTCTTTGCCATTTTTGTAATTAACTTTAATTTTAAAAGAACTTAAATAATCTTTATTTAGAAATCTAAGAAATATAGCAATTTTATCTAAAATGTCAACAACATTTCGAATACCGGTTCAATACACAACAAAACAATAACCACACAATTCAAAAACAAAATAGCTAAAAGTAAAAGTTGCATATTATAGCTTAGATCAGTCTATCTAACTAAAACTTCCATTGTTGTTTCCATCTGCAGAAAAGCACACAGTAAACAACAACAATTTGGTATGGTCTCGCGTGAGATGATGGTTCTCACGTTAGTAAACGCTATGTACACAGGCACACCTCTCATATTCACCCGTTTGAGAGAGCTCAGTTTCCCAAAGAGCTGATCCGATACTTCGACTCAAATGAGACTGTTTAAAGATTAATTCCGCAAGAATTATTCTCACACAGTGACAGACGAGTCGAACTTAGTTCGTCGTCAGGGATTCCAAAATTGAATTAAAGGCAAGACGTCTCGTTTCGTTTTTTGCAACGAAAGGTTTGGATCATCCATTTCTATTTTCAACCGTCTAAATCCCGTCTTTTTTACTCATTTAAAGAGTTTAGGCTTTCTGTGTCATTAGGGCCTGGTGGTAATATCAGCCTTAAATGCTGAGTCATGTGTTCTGTTTAGAGCCTGAAACGTGCTTTCATTGTCTACAAAAACAATGCAGTATGTATCTGTTATTGACCCATTTGTGGTCTGCTTCTTTCAGTAAATGAAGTAGCAGAGGTTACTGCCTATTGCTTGTCTAAACCAAATAATATGGCGTGTCACGCGTTACCAGATTTATGCCCCATAGTATCAATTCATGTTCCGCATTTCATTTTGCTTCAAATGAGTTACAGGTCATATATCACTAACATTTCTTCTACTATGTGTGAAAGTTAATGGTTAATTTGAAAATATAAACGGAACACTAGTGTAGAAACGTAGTGGAGACGTCAAATCTTGGACTTTAAGAGAATAACAAGTTTGGACATAATGTTTTTAATAGGAGTAAACTTTGACAAGAGGTTCGGCGGCCATGATGATTGAACTAGAAAAAAACACATACATCATTGATAACCTTTTGAAATCAAACTGCGTAGACGAGAGCAAGAAAACTATTGAAAATTAAATGCAGCCAGACAATCGTTGATGTGGATGCGGCATTTGATTTGATTAAAACAGGGCACTTGCCAAGGGACGTAGGTTGTTGATTGTACAGTTACGAGTTATCTCCCTTATTTGATATGTGTTTGCATTAGCCAGGCATTAACCATTTCCATCCTGTATTTCTAGTTATGACATGCTTATTATGTATAATATTCAAAGATAGTGTCAGGACCAACATTGATAAACATGATGAGTGTTATCTCTATTAAGAATTCTACAGTACTTTGTTTTGCTGTGTTCTTGACCTTGAGTGTCAGCCAATCGTATGAAGAAACGCGCTGATATTTATGTTTGCATAACCAATCATTTCTGCTCTCAATATTGCCTCAACGATTTCCAATTTTCGTATCAAACAACGTTTTTAATTTTCTTCCATATTATTCCTAAAAATAACAAATTCCAGAACTACGGCCGATTAAGGATGTTGAAATGAATGTGAAAGAAATCTTATGCTGGGAATGTACTCACACAGATAACAGCACGCTAAGAACTTTTTGTAACAACAAAAGATTAATGCGCCTTTTTCAGTTGCCGACCAAATGTGCCTAGTCTTGTCTATAATTTTGATGCTGTGGGATTTTTGAAATACCATTATTTCAACATATTAATAACATTTGCTTGTGGATCATGTGACCCAATGCTTGCGACACCCGCCTGTTGACAATGACGGTAGCGAATCGTATCTCTGGATAGGGCATTTGTTGTTTTTCTGTTGGGGGGAAATAAACAAACAAAACTAGCACACGACATGGCGACAATACCGGCGAAACTGCATGTAGTCCTCATTCTTTAAAATTTTACGACCACCCCAGCAATGGGGACAAAGTCTTGCCACAGAATATAGATATATACACATACGCACACGTATTTAGTATGACGTGTGCTGGTTATCGCTAGATTCTGTATCCTAGCAGTTTTGTTTGTTCTTACAGTGTATTCTAACCTCCCTTTTCACAGCACATGTCTAATATGAGTTACCAGGCTATTTCAATGTGTAACAATCTTCCTTGGCTCATTAACCTCCGTCTGGGAAGTCTTTGTAGGTTCTCTAGCTATCCAGGGGATTCTTAACATGTTCCTATAAAACCACATCTTTGGGGCTTTGAGTAATGTTGACTTGTTCTGTTGACTGTCCATGATTCAGTCTTACAAGATAAGATCAGCTCTATGGAACATAAATAAGTTTTTTGTTATGGTAGGTTCATAATTTGTTGAGGATGATACATTCTGGAATATTGTTTTTCAATTAACTTACCCCGTCGATCCCTTTGTTGAATCATAGGTTCAACACTGCATTTGACTGCAAGTCTAGCTTTTCGGAAATCCTAATTCCAGTAATTTAACTTAACTTAACATCTTTATACTGGTTTAGAAGACTCTACAGAGTCTGTATACAACCAATTTCTTGGAGGGTGATTTTTACCGATGTGCGAGCCCCTCTTAATAGACTCAAACATTAGAGCTAAGTAAACCGGCAGGCAGTTGGACGCCATCTTTAGTTGCTCTCTAACAAAACACACAGGGAAAGGGGCATTGTCCGGGCAGCGGTCGTTAAGTATTTGCTTTTCCATTTCCCACTGCCGAGACATTGTTAACGTGCTTGACACCGAACACGGGAGTCCGATCTCACTACCCAGAGACCAGGGACCGATATCACTACCCAGAGACCAGGAGTGCGATCTCACTACCAAGAGACCAGGGGTCCGATCTCACTACCCAGAGACCAGGGGTCCGATATCACTACCCAGAGACCAGGGATCCCATCTCACTACCCAGAGACCAGGAGTCCGATCTCACTACCCAGAGACCAGGGGTCCGATCTCACTACCCAGAGACCAGGAGTCCGATCTCACTACCCAGAGACCTGGAGTCCGATTTCACTACCCAGAGACCAGGGGTCCGATCTCACTACCCAGAGACCAGGAGTCCGATCTCACTACCCAGAGACCAGGGGTCCGATCTCACTACCAAGAGACCAGGAGTGCGATCTCATTACCCAGAGACCAGGGGTCCGATCTCACTACCCAGAGACCAGGGGTCCGATCTCACTACCCAGAGACCAGGGGTCCGATCTCACTACCAAGAGACCAGGGGTCCCATCTCACTACCCAGAGACCAGGAGTGCGATCTCACTACCAAGAGACCAGGGATCCCATCTCCCTACCCAGAGACCAGGGGTCCGATCTCACTACCCAGAGACCAGGGGTCCGATCTCACTACCCAGAGATCAGGGGTCTGATCTCACTACCAAGAGACCAGGAGTCCGATCTCACTACCCAGAGATCAGGGGTCCGATCTCACTACCCAGAGACCAGGGGTCCGATCTCACTACCCAGAGACCAGGGGTCCGATCTCCCTACCCAGAGACCAGGGGTCCGATCTCACTACCCAGAGACCAGGGGTCCGATCTCACTACCCAGAGACCAGGGGTCCGATCTCACTACCCAGAGACCAGGAGTCCGATCTCACTACCCAGAGACCAAGGGAATTTTTACCAGAAGCTCCACATGAACAAAATTGTGGTCTCCACCGTGATTCGAAAACGCGACATCCGGCATCCGAGGCAGATACCTTACTTCGAGACCACTGAGTCCCCTGATTTGTTAAATCCTAGATCCAACAGCATTTGGCTCTGCTAATTAGCTTTTAAGAAAACCTGATTCCAGTCATTTACAGTTCAGTTTTATAGAAATGGTTTTCAACTAAATAATACATGTGATAAAATGTGCAAACATGTGAATGTATACACAATTAATTCCAATGTAATCGTTGTCGTATGCTTCGAAACATTTAAGTGCATTTTTCCTTGTGATCAGAATATGGCAATGATACTACAGAAAATGTTTGATCCTATTTTATGCAGGGTTGCCAGTCCTGGCAAATTTGACATAGTCTTGCTTAATTTCACTGATCGCTGACTTAAGATAATCGCAAGTACTAGCCAAATTTTTCTGTCTAAATTTGGCTAATTTGACAAATGACATGAACACACGCAAAACTAATATTTCTTAAACATAAATCCTATTTCCTTTTTTTTGACTGCGACATTATAACTGTAACGACTTTAGTCTAATAGAATCGAATAGCTGTGAAAATAGACACAATTTTCGTCTCATAATTTCGTTGTAATAATTTTCTGCGAACTTGTTGAATATCTCTCGCGTACGTGTGGGGAGGAATACCAAAGTTTGGTCAGGCGAAACATACTGATCAGACAAGGTCAGGCAAAACATACTCATCAGACAAGGTCAGGCAAAACATACTGATTAGACAAGGTCAGGCAAAACATACTGTTCAGACAAGTTAGAGTCAGTAAAAACATATTGGTCAAGACCCTCACCTTGGCTTTCTCGTATCCCTCCCTGGAAGCGGGCTGTTTTCATGGCAGCTTGGCTAACGATGTGAGAGATCGACGTGATCCCCGTAGTAGTGAGTGATACGCAGATAAAACCAAGTATAGCACAACCACCATGATGACTCCGGTTCACCCCCAACAGCAAGCTCGGGATGTGAAAAAAGCTACTGCAACCCGCCACTAAACGTCCTTTCCAGGGCGCACAAAAGAATAGTCTACTCAAGGTGGGCATATATATATATATAACAACATATATATATATATATATATATATATATATATATATATATATATATATATATATATATATATATATATAAGCGGTTGTTTGTGTTGGTGCGTATGGTTGGTGAACGGATGGCTGGGCGTCAACTGTCCGGGGGCTAAATCTCGCTGACAACCCTGAGAACGGATGGCTGGGCTTCAACTGTCCGGTGGCTAAATCTCGCTGACAACCCTGGGAACGGATGGCTGGGCTTCAACTGTCCGGTGGCTAAATCTCGCTGACAACCCTGGGAACGGATGGCTGGGCTTCAACTGTCCGGTGGCTAAATCTCGCTGACAACCCTGGGAACGGATGGCTGGGCTTCAACTGTCCGGTGGCTAAATCTCGCTGACAACCCTGGGAACGGATGGCTGGGCTTCAACTGTCCGGTGGCTAAATCTCGCTGACAACCCTGGGAACGGATGGCTGGGCTTCAACTGTCCGGTGGCTAAATCTCGCTGACAACCCTGGTGTTAGATAGTCCCAGTTCTTATTCAGCGCTGCTCTTTGCATTATTTTTTATTATTATTATTATTATTATTATTATTATTAATATATTTGTCAGTGGAGATTTGGATTCATAGTTGTTATTTGTGTACTGTGACCTCTCTATAAATATTTAACGAATTTCAATGTTTCTCTTCTCTTCCTAAGAATCGACGTCATTGCTCTTCGGGAACACTCATAGGTGCCCAGTCTCTCTCAGCAAATGGCGAAGAGTATGATGCTGGAGGCTCCTGCTGAAGGTTTATTGCTGTCTCAATGGCAGACTTCAAAATGTCACCCCTATCCAGATTTCAAGGCAAAGCAAAGGCAAAGGCCGCCGTCCATCGTAGACGATGAGGGCATAATTGATTTTGCTAGCGCTAGTTTTAGTAAGGATTAAGTGCACTACTTTTTATCCTCACTCGCTCGTCTCGAGCCGCCCGACCCCAGGGACAAGTCAAGGACAAGACGACTATAGGGCGACTACGAGATGCACGGACTCCGCATCAAGCGCCCGTGAAAAAGACGGCGTCCGGAGTCGAACCCACACCACCTGATCACGAGGCCGACGGCTTTACCACTTCGCCACAGAATCCTCTATCCATATCTAGTGTGCCAAAAATTGGTGTTTGTGAAGTCAAGATGTCCGCTCCTTGTCCGGAAGCCCAGCATGAGCACGATCAAAGATACCCACCGACCGCTGCAGCTTTCTACAGCTGCCTTCCACTCATGCTCGAGCCAGCCCTTCTGTACATCCCCAAGTAAGGTTTGGAAGTCTGGCACGATCACTGCCCCAGTTAATGAGGTCTCAGAAAGCCATCTCAGTCGCAGTCACTACTTCCATCTCCATTCTCGTCCTGAAGGTTGTTGTTCTGTATACCCGCCCTGGTTATCGACGACCAAACCCTCTCACTCTGTCAGAGAAGCCCCCCCTTGTCAGAGATCGCATTCCGTAGCACCGGTTCATCATTATATATGAAGGCATCACTATTCTGAGTGTTATCATGAATAAGCTAGTTAACTTTCAATTTTTCTCTCACCTAGCACTGCTCTTTACATTCCCTGCCTAGAGTTAAGATGACTCTGTGGTAGTATGGCATACTATACCAGTGTGAACCCATTCTTCCCCCTAAACTATGTTATTGTCCATCGCAAGCGATGATGACCACATCAGACGGTTTTGTCTTAATAATGTGATGTGCGTTGTATTTAGGTTATAAAGAGGAAGAAACTGCGCTGGTCATCAATCTAATTCTCTTTTGATGAGTTACATTGGATCAGTGGCAAGACTATCTTCTCCCGCAGTCAGAATGAAGCAAAGAGATCCATTAACATTAAAAATGAATGGAGAATTACTAATAAAAGAGGATACCCCAGTTTGTCTGTGAGTAACACTGGACAGACAGTTGAAATTTGGCAGCCACATCTGCAATGTTAGAGGTAAAGCAACGAAGCGATTGAGCTTAATCAAAAGACTTGCTAGTTCAAATTGGGAGGCTGATAACCAAACCCTTCGATAATTATATGTACAACAGGTGATAGACTACAGCCTTCTCATATAGACCAATGTGAGTAAAAATAACATCTCATCTATTGACCGGTTGCAGAATAAATCTCAAAATAATTTTTGTGGGTATGAGATCAACACCTACACCGGCGTGCGAAATAGAGGCCAACATAGAACCGCTAGATATCAGGAGAAAGGGGGCCCTGACTGAAGCGGTAGAGAGATACAAGAAAATGTCCATCCAGATGGGTTACAAATAGGCACTTGGAAGCAAAATAGAAGATCGAAGCAATTGTCCTCACCGGATGTAGCAGAAGAGGAAAGTCATATTCATAATTTACCAGAGGAGAGAGAAACGGAAAATAAGTTTTTTGGACCACCACCTTGGAAAAATCTTCGCCTGCCAGTCATAAAAACACACCTCACAGAACAGGTGGCCAACAAGAAAACTAATATCCCGAAGACATGTGCCTTGGAGACGGTATCTAGCTACCAAAAAATCGGGAATTCTGGTCTATACGGGTGGATCAGCATTCAAATCTACCATCTTTGCAGGGTATGGTATCCATATGAAATACCCGTGTGGGTACATAAACGCGTTTTTCGATTCATGCGGTAAAAACCGTTCAAACGAAGAAGCGGATTCCGAGGCTATGAAAACAGCAGTTGAGATGTTACACCAACGGTTTGACGGTGGTGAATTGTTGTCGATGGACTTTGGGATTTTTAATGACTCCAAGTCGGTTCTGGAGGCGCTGAAGAACATCCAATACAAAGAAAAGGAGCTATTCATGGTGGAGCGGGCGATCAACAACATCATCACCGTCCACGGGATAAATGTCACATTGCAATATATTCCTGGACAAAGTGGGCTACTAGGGATCGAGATAACCGACATATTGGCAAAAACAGGAGCCTCAAAACAACAATTGGATAGACCCTGCAGTAACCACACAGTAAACGAATTATTAAGAATAATATTCGGAAATTCTGGATGAACAGATGAGCGACGAGAGCCACAGGTTGCAGGGTATTTAGCGAAATGTCACAGCCATAACAGTAACGATGACATAAATAAACTACATAGAAGAGAAGTCTCATCTTTCAGTTCCGTACAGGACATACCAGAATCAATAGCCACTTAAACCGCATCAATCCCCAGCACCGGCCCTTATGCAGACATTGCTCTCATCCTGATGAAACAGTTCGACACCTACTCATTGAGTGCAAGACCTTTGCGGACATGAGGAAAAGATTCTTACAAGCAATGTCGACATTTGCCAACACACTGTACGGATCAGGGACACAACTGAAGAAGACCTACATCTATATAACAATGGCATTGAGCTGCCAAGAGCAAGCGCGATTAGCAGCTATGGGATAACAACAACAACAACAACAAGCAAGTAAATGAGAGATGAACGGTTATCTAGAGAAATGTACAGTAATGTGTATACATTGTGCTCCATCAATGGTTGCACCAATGATAGGATTTATACACATGGTGCTCCATCAGTGATTGGAACAATTAATTGATTTATACACAGTGTGATACATCGGGGGTTGGATCAATTAAAGTATTTGTACACATGGTGTTCTATCAGTTGTTGGATCAATGTAAGGATATGTACACATGGTGTCCATCAGTGGTTGAAACAATTAATTGATTTGTACACATGGTGCTCCATCCGTGATTGGAACAATTCAATTGATTTGTACACATTGTGCTGAATAAATGGTTGGATCAATGAAAGGATTTGTACACATGGTGCTACATCGGGGGTTGGATCAATGAAAGAATTTGTATCATTGGTGAAGAAAGAAAACGATAACGCAACAAGGGCACATTGCTCTCATCATCGTGAAGAAATGGTTGGAGACTGTGCAAGACGGACTTGTTAAAATGGTGATCTGCATCATAAGTTGTCCACTTACATCTAAGCTTATTTGAATAGGTTATGTGAATAACTTGGAGCAAATCATGCGAATCGTCTGCTACATACAGATGCAAGATGACTATCGACAAAAGGGTTGTCTCGACTTTTAAAGCTCACCTAATGAGAATGCATCCTGACCAACTACCCCTGTGCGCCTATAAGGCACGATGCTTCGGGTTTTCGCAATTGTGGCAGACCGAAAATGAGATGGATAGGAAATGCTGCAGATATTCTAAATGACGACCACTTCAGCGATACGTCTAGTCGTGGACAAAAAGCTACGGCTCCCCACGGCGTCTCATGGCACAAGGGCATAAGACAAGATGATATTCTGTTTTAACCCTTGAACTGCAAGACAAGTTTTGAAATTAAATTACTTAACTTAACTTAACGTCTTTATACTGGTTCAGAAGACTTAACAGAGTCTGTATACAGCCAGTTTCATTTACATTACTCTGCTCTAAAAGCTATGCGCATCCAATTTATTCTTAAATGCATTAATTGTCACTGCCTCTACTACCTCCTGTGGCAGTGCATTCCAAGCATTCACCACTTTCTGACTAAAAAAATATTTCCTAATATCTAATCTGGACCTCCTTTTAGTTAATTTGTAGCTATGCCCTCTTGTTATTGTAGGTAGGTGGTTCTGTTTTGAAAAAAAAATAAAATGTTACAGTCACCTGGAATTCTTCTCTCTTCTAGACACTGCAGGCCGGTTTTTCAGTCTTTCCTCATAACTGTAATTCTGGAATCCTCCTATCAACGGTGTCGCTCTTTTTTGTATCCTTTCCAGCATGTTTATATCCCATGACAAGAACTCCACGCCTGAACACAGTACTCCAATCTAGGTCTAACTAATGCTTTATACAGTTTAACTTTCATATCCTTCCTCCTATATTTAATATTTCTTTTTATCATACCTGACATTGCATTTTCCTTTTTCACTGCTAATTGCACCTGCTCACTCATCTTATCTGTATGATTTATTATAACTCCTAGGTCCCTTTCCCTATCAATCTTTCTAATATTGTTCTCGCCCAATCTGTAATTATGTTCCATATTGGATCTACCCATGTGGATGACTGTACATTTATCTACATTAAACTCCATTTGCCAGCTCGCAGACCATTCTCGAATGTTATCTAAATCCGACCTCAATATATCGACTTCTGCTTTAGATGAGACACTACTGTATAGTTTTGTGTTATCCGCGAATTTTGCAATCATGGATCCCATATCAATGTACAAATCGTTTATATATATCAAGAACAAAATAGGTCCCAAAACCGAGCCCTGTGGCACTCCACTTTTTACTTTACACCACTCAGAGTACTCCTTATTTATGCCCACCCTCTGCCTTCTTCCCGTTAACCAACTTTCAATTTTTTCCCATCCACTTTCATTTTTGTTATCAGATGATAAATCATCTTAGATCGTTATATTAACTGAATTTGTACAGTATAATAAAACAGATGACACTTGACCAGCAAACTTATCTTACGTTGTGGATATCTTTCAATAATGAAACAAGATTAATTCCAGCAAGTAGGGCAAATTTTGACAAATATTTTAGCTTCACTGACAAAATCAATGCTCTGAGGGAGGCAGGCAACAAAGAAAATGGAAATCATAGCACTTATATTGGAACATCCTGAAGTACTGCAAGAATATACTAGCTTAAGAAACTCACTTACAGCAACTGCGTACTCAGCACTGGTCCACGGCCACTGACCTTCACACAGAGCTATGTAGAAGCCATTAAGAACTCTCCACTACAGCAAGCTATAACCAGAGAACTGGTATTCGTGTTTAGACAATAAAAACATGGCGAACGAGAAGAATAAGATGGCGAAGAAGAAAAAGACTTAATAAAATATATTTCAATTATTTTAGTGACACACGTCCTTTCCAAGGAAGAAGTTCTAAAGATATATGACTTGAGGGTGACCTCAGTGAATGAAGGTTTCAAACCCCTATTTCAACACCTCATCCCCGACAGTAGTGCCTGCTATAGGACTGCCTTGACCTTATCGTACCTTTTCGTTATGTACTGGCAGAAGAAAATGTGGACATGTTTGACAATCCCGAATGAACACAACTAAATCAAGAGGAAGATGAAGCAAACAGCAGCCAATGTTTCAACCAAAAGGTCTTCGTCATGGACAGAAAACACCACAGATGGGACTAAACAAGGAATAAATGGAACGAACAATAATTAGTTTGGCTTTGGGGAAAAGATGTGATTGAAATAATAGAACATGAAATCAAGGAACATGTGATGGCGGCAACAACATTACAATCAATCAATCAAGCAATCAAAGCAATCAGTCAATCAATCAATCAAAAACGTTCATCCCAATGTCGAGCACATGTCTTAAAAAGATACACGCAATGTCCTCTTGTCCTTCTCCATTAGTTACAGCTCTGTGCAGGTCCTCTTGTCCTGTGCCATTAGTTACAGCTCTGTGCAGGTCCTCTTGTCCTGTGCCATTAGTTACAGCTCTGTGCAGGTCCTCTTGTCCTGTGCCATTAGTTACAGCTCTGTAAGGTCCTCTTGTCCTGTGCCATTAGTTACAGCTATGTGAGGTCCTCTTGTCCTGTGCCATTAGTTACAGCTCTGTAAGGTCCTCTTGTCCTGTGCCATTAGTTACAGCTCTGTAAGGTCCTCTTGTCCTGGGCCATTAGTTACAGCTCTGTAAGGTCCTCTTGTCCTGTGCCATTAGTTACAGCTCTGTAATGAAAGCTCCTCTCAGCTTTTGTTTTATTATCAAAATAATAATAATAATAATAATAACAATAATAATAACAATAATAATAATAATAACAATAATAATAACAATAATAATAATAATAACAATAATAATAACAATAATAATAATAATAACAATAATAATAACAATAATAATAATAATAATAACAATAATAATAACAATAATAATAATAATAATAACAATAATAATAACAATAATAATAATAATAATAACAATAATAATAACAATAATAATAACAATAATAATAATAATAATAATAATAATAATAATAACAATAGTAATAAATACAATAATAATAATAATAATAATAATAATAACAATAATAATAACAATAATAATAATAATAACAATAATAATAACAATAATAATAATAATAACAATAATAATAACAATAATAATAATAATAACAATAATAATAACAATAATAATAATAATAATAACAATAACAATAATAATAACAATAATAATAGTTGCCTATCGCAAGTGAAGATGGTGATAGCATCATACTATTGCTATGGAAAGTGTTTTCTGATGGTTGTGGAATATAGTTGTGAGTTTTGTTTTTTTCTTTCTAACAGCCCGCTTTCGCTTAGACTCCGCGATGGCTATACTCTCTGTGATATGAGCACCTTTTGTGATACTAGCGTCTCTGGTGGTACGGTCTTGTGTAAGCCTCTCCCAGAAGGTGACATATATATTGAAGCTTTTCAGAGACACTTCCGCCCCTTGCCCCTCGGTGAGCGTCTGCCTGTTGTGAGCTCAACGAATAACAGCTGCTTGTGGATGCCCTCATCTGACATGCCAACACCATGACCCGTCTGTCTTAACTGAGACAATTTCAGAAATACATGCATGCTCAACTTGTCAGTATTGCTAAGAATTTCAGAGCTAGGCACTTTGTCCTGTCACATTGTCCTGTCACCTCGCCCTGTCACCTTGTGCTGTCACCTTGTCCTGTCACCTTGTGCTGTCACCTTGTCCTGTCACCTTGTCCTGCCAGCTTGTCCTATCACCTTGTCCTGTCACTTTGTCCTGCCATCTGATCATAAGCAGCCTATGCAGACAGCTCAAGTGAAAGCGATTGAGCTGTTTGGCATGTCTGCTATACACTGTCCATGTCTCACAGGTATGCCGGAGAGTGGATAACACCACATCAATATACACATTTATCTTGGTGGCGACACTAATACCTTATCGGTTCCAGACGCCTGCTTGGAGCCTCTCATTAATATTACTAACAAGATATACGAATGATCCCACATCTTGTAGGAGTGTGTCTCAAAACACAATATCAACGTATTTAGTTATATTCCTTCTTTCCGTATATTTTCAGTCCAAATTTATGTCACCTATCATCGAGCGTATATATTTTATTTTGCATCTAATCGATATGGGACAGAAGAACCAAGATCATCAAGTTGTTCTGTCAGATTCAATTGAATTCTATTCGTGTTGTGGATGTTGCTGCCTTCTTGCACATATATCTAGCATATCAAATATCAGAGATGCAGTAAACTGAAAGTAAAATGTAAAATCTTAGAGAGCAAATGTATGAGCCAGTTTTACGCAATCCCATCAGACCCATAATTGACGGAAAGGTTGAACACACTTGAAGACGATAACGTGAACAGTAGGAAGAATAAATAAACACGTGCACGGGAAGTGACCTTTCGGGAATACAGCCATATTTAACTCCCTGTTTTACCCACAAGCTGTTTCTATTGGGTAACCAGTTCCGACAACTTCAGCCCTTTCCTATCAGCCTACCATTACGGTATTTACTGCCATTTATGACTTCTGACTAGGGATTTCATAGAATATTACTACAGTTCTATTGTTTCTGCATCCGCCACGCACTGTGTTGGCTAGGATTATATTTGAATCCCCCGCCACTAGAACTGGACATTGATGTACCCGATGATCGGATCTGTGTCTCCTCGTATAACTGGCAGATCTCCCAACTGTCTAGCCATCAGTCTCCCCCCCCCCCACCCCAACGATTAACTGGCAGATCTCCCAACTGTCTAGCCATCAGTCTCCCCCCCCCCACCCCAACGATTAACTGGCAGATCTCCCAACTGTCTAGCCATCAGTCTCCCCCCTTCCCCCCCCCCCTCGATTAACTGGCAGATCTCCCAACTTTCTAGCCATCAGTCTCCCCCCCCCCCATCCTCTCCCCCCCCCCCTCGATTAACTGTCAGATCTCTCAACTGTTCGGCTATCAGTCTCTCCCCCTCCCTCCCCCTCGATTAACTGGCAGATCTCCCAACTTTCTAGCCATCAGTCTCCCCCCCCCTAATCCTCTCCCCCCCCCCCCCCTCGATTAACTGTCATATATCTCAACTGCCTGGGAATCAGTTACTCTCCCCGCCCTTCCCCTTCAATTAACTGGCAGATATCCTGTGGCCATTAGTTACTCCACCCTCGATCAAATGACAGATATCCCAACTGCCTGGCCATCAGTTGCCCCACTTTTGTCAGTAAACGGTTGAGAAAATTCTGTTATCTGCAGTCCATATCTAGATCGTCTCACATTTGCATGTGCCCCAATATGTTATCTTTGAAATGCCTTATGCTTTTTCCAAAGGTCGTATCTGTTGTGGTTAGGCGATAATATCTTTCCGTAACTTGATACCTCTAGTACTGTTTATCAAATCAATGATGCTGTCGAGTTATAGACATGCCATGATGTTCAATTATCGAATATCTTCAATATTTATCATCAGTTACCTCTATTTCCGACGGTATTATCATTTTGCGTTAAAACAATAATCTTTATACAGCAATACCACCATTGTTGGTGGCTCCTTTCTTGTCTCTCTGATGTCTCATGCACACTGGCCTTTCTCTGCACTCCTTATCTGTCTTATACGTCTCTTGTACTTTGACCTCTCTCTGCACTCTTTACCTGTTTGATGTCTCTTGTACTTTGACCTCTCTCTGCACTCCTTACCTGTTTGATGTCTCTTGTACTTTGACCTCTCGCTGCATCTCCTTACCTGTCTGATGTCTCTTGTACTTTGACCTCTCTCTGTACCTCCTTATCTGTTTGATGTCTCTTGTACTTTGACCTCTCTCTGTACCTCCTTACCTGTTTGATGTCTCTTGTACTTTGACCTCTCTCTGCACTCCTTACCTGTTTGATGTCTCTTGTACTTTGACCTCTCTCTGTACCTCCTTATCTGTTTGATGTCTCTTGTACTTTGACCTCTCGCCGCACCTCCTTACCTGTTTAATAAACCTCTTGTACTTTAACACTCCTCTGCACCCCTTATTTCAGTTTACAGTGTCCATACTATATTTATTATTATCCTGTAGAATCACATTTCTGTGATCTATATTGCTATTTGTGTTCCGTTTTGTATTATCCATGTTTAGTTTCTACACGACATAATTGGCGCTATATAAAACACAGACCGATTCTCCATTTAGAGTATTTTAAAAATGGTTCACTCATCTGTCCTTATGCTTCTAATAATTGCAGATTATCCGCCCTCACTTGTCTGTCAATGATGTATTGTGCTCTTGATTTTTCTTTGATAGTAATCCTGTTCTGTCGCTGTAGCCACTTGATCGATGTGGTTTCTTTTATCCCTCTCTGGCACTGTTGTTCACTGTTCCATTGAGCTCCTAGTATAATGTGCGCAGTTGTATTTTTCTCCTTGTTTCTCGCAGTAATTGGTTTTCTGTTTGAGAGTCCTCCTTCCTTCTCTAATGTGATATGCGTTCTCTTAGGGTAATGTATGTCGACCCAGTTTACTCTTGATCCTTGTGGATCCTGGAAAGTAACTAATAGGCTTACTGTAACCACGTAAGCATGTCTTTGTTGTTGCTGTTCTTTGAAACAACTCGAACTGAGTTCATTTCAACTCTTTGACGATGTTTCTTTAGTTGCGGGTTACAGTTACTCTTTTTACGTCCCGAAGCGTACTTGAAAAGGTTCTGATGGCCCGTGAGACTTCTTAGCAGGCTCACTATTTTGGGGTTTACAGTGTCAATCCCTACCTCGTTGGCCAGACTGCTGTGACACGGCATGTTTCTAGGAACACGTGGACAAAAGATGGGGGTCTTATTCATTGTTTCTCCTGACCCTGATGCTACTCCTCTCTCCCACCTTGTTCAGAAAGCTTCACCTGGCCCTGATGCTACTCCTCTCTCCCACCTTGTTCAGTATGTCTCACCTGACCCTGATGCTACTCCTCTCTCCCACCTTGTTCAGTATGTCTCACCTGACCCTGATGTTTTTCCTTTCTCCCACCTTGTTCAGTATGTCTCACCTGACCCTGATGCTACTCCTCTCTCCCTCCTTGATCAGAAAGCTTCACCTGGTCCTGATGTTACTCCTTTCTCCCACCTTGACCAGTATGTCTTACCTGGCCGTGATGTTACTATTCTCTCCCACCTTGACCAGTATGTCTCACCTGACCCTGATGTTTTTCCTTTCTCCCACCTTGTTCAGTATGTCTCACCTGACCCTGATGCTACTCCTCTCTCCCACCTTGTTCAGTATGTCTCACCTGACCCTGATGCTACTCCTCTCTCCCTCCTTGATCAGAAAGCTTCACCTGGCCCTGATGCTACTCCTCTCTCCCACCTTGTTCAGTATGTCTCACCTGACCCTGATGCTACTCCTCTCTCCCACCTTGTTCAGTATGTCTCACCTGACCCTGATGTTTTTCCTTTCTCCCACCTTGTTCAGTATGTCTCACCTGACCCTGATGCTACTCCTCTCTCCCACCTTGTTCAGTATGTCTCACCTGACCCTGATGTTTTTCCTTTCTCCCACCTTGTTCAGTATGTCTCACCTGACCCTGATGCTACTCCTCTCTCCCTCCTTGATCAGAAAGCTTCACCTGGTCCTGATGCTACTCCTCTCTCCCACCTTGTTCAGTATGTCTCACCTGACCCTGATGTTTTTCCTTTCTCCCACCTTGTTCAGTATGTCTCACCTGACCCTGATGCTACTCCTCTCTCCCACCTTGTTCAGTATGTCTCACCTGACCCTGATGCTACTCCTCTCTCCCTCCTTGATCAGAAAGCTTCACCTGGCCCTGATGCTACTCCTCTCTCCCACCTTGTTCAGTATGTCTCACCTGACCCTGATGCTACTCCTCTCTCCCACCTTGTTCAGTATGTCTCACCTGACCCTGATGTTTTTCCTTTCTCCCACCTTGTTCAGTATGTCTCACCTGACCCTGATGCTACTCCTCTCTCCCACCTTGTTCAGTATGTCTCACCTGACCCTGATGTTTTTCCTTTCTCCCACCTTGTTCAGTATGTCTCACCTGACCCTGATGCTACTCCTCTCTCCCACCTTGTTCAGTATGTCTCACCTGACCCTGATGCTACTCCTCTCTCCCTCCTTGATCAGAAAGCTTCACCTGGCCCTGATGCTACTCCTCTCTCCCACCTTGTTCAGTATGTCTCACCTGACCCTGATGCTACTCCTCTCTCCCACCTTGTTCAGTATGTCTCACCTGACCCTGATGTTTTTCCTCTCTCCCACCTTGTTCAGTATGTCTCACCTGACCCTGATGTTTTTCCTTTCTCCCACCTTGTTCAGTATGTCTCACCTGACCCTGATGCTACTCCTCTCTCCCACCTTGTTCAGTATGTCTCACCTGACCCTGATGCTACTCCTCTCTCCCTCCTTGATCAGAAAGCTTCACCTGGCCCTGATGCTACTCCTCTCTCCCACCTTGTTCAGTATGTCTCACCTGACCCTGATGCTACTCCTCTCTCCCACCTTGTTCAGTATGTCTCACCTGACCCTGATGTTTTTCCTTTCTCCCACCTTGTTCAGTATGTCTCACCTGACCCTGATGCTACTCCTCTCTCCCACCTTGTTCAGTATGTCTCACCTGACCCTGATGTTTTTCCTTTCTCCCACCTTGTTCAGTATGTCTCACCTGACCCTGATGCTACTCCTCTCTCCCTCCTTGATCAGAAAGCTTCACCTGGCCCTGATGCTACTCCTCTCTCCCACCTTGTTCAGTATGTCTCACCTGACCCTGATGCTACTCCTCTCTCCCACCTTGTTCAGTATGTCTCACCTGACCCTGATGTTTTTCCTTTCTCCCACCTTGTTCAGTATGTCTCACCTGACCCTGATGCTACTCCTCTCTCCCACCTTGTTCAGTATGTCTCACCTGACCCTGATGTTTTTCCTTTCTCCCACCTTGTTCAGTATGTCTCACCTGACCCTGATGCTACTCCTCTCTCCCTCCTTGATCAGAAAGCTTCACCTGGTCCTGATGCTACTCCTCTCTCCCACCTTGTTCAGTATGTCTCACCTGACCCTGATGTTTTTCCTTTCTCCCACCTTGTTCAGTATGTCTCACCTGACCCTGATGCTACTCCTCTCTCCCACCTTGTTCAGTATGTCTCACCTGACCCTGATGTTTTTCCTTTCTCCCACCTTGTTCAGTATGTCTCACCTGACCCTGATGCTACTCCTCTCTCCCTCCTTGATCAGAAAGCTTCACCTGGTCCTGATGTTACTCCTTTCTCCCACCTTGACCAGTATGTCTTACCTGGCCGTGATGTTACTATTCTCTCCCACCTTGACCAGTATGTCTCACCTGACTCTGATGTTACTTCTTTCTCCCACCTTGACCAGTATGTTTCAGCCTACGTGACCCTTCTAGACGCTTTCTGTTCCTCTAGTTTAGCTCATGATGTCATTGAGTCATGCATGTTGCTTCACAACTTCAAGGTAGTGGACTCGAGGGAGGGTCCTCAAGGTATTGGCTGGAATCCGTAAGAGTATGATGCTGGGATCCTAAAACATATGAACCATCGTTCTTAATAGCATAAACAAGGGAACATGTAGGGTATGGGTCAGAGATCATCGGCGGTGTGAGCCAGGGAACATGAAGGTATTGGGTCAGAGATCCTCGGCGGTGTGAGTCAGGGAACATGTTAAGTATGGGTCAGAGATCCTCGGCGGTATAAGCCAGGGAACATATTAGGTATGGGTCAGAGATCCTCGGGGGTATGAACCAGGGAACATGTTAGGTATGGGTTAGAGATCCTCGGCGGTGTGAGCCAGGGAACATGTTAGGTATGGGTCAGAGATACTCGGTGGTATGAACCAGGGAACATGTTAGGTATGGTCAGAGATCCTCGGCGGTATGAACCAGGGAACATGTTAGGTATGGGTTAGAGATCCTCAGCGGTATAAGCCAGGGAACATGTTAGGTATGGGTCAGAGATCCTCGGCGGTATGAACCAGGGAACATGTTAGGTATGGGTTAGAGATCCTCAGCGGTATAAGCCAGGGAACATATTAGGTAGGGGTCAGAGATCCTCGGCGGTATGAACCAGAATCAACAAGGATATTAATCTGGGATCTTCATGGGATCTTCAAGTAAATGTGCCAGGGATCCTCAAATGTAAGAATCATGGATTCTAAAGGATATGAGCTAGGAAACTTCAATGGCGTGAGTCAGTTATCTTCAATGGTAAGTTAGGATACCCAAGGGTATTAGACAGGGATTGCCAAGGGTAAGTTGGGATCTTCAAGGTCATAGACAGGGATCGGCAAGGGTGATTTAGGATCCACAAGGGAATTTGACAGAGATACCGAGATGTCAAAGGGTTTGAGTTAGAGATCCTCAAAAGGGAGAGATGGATTCTAAAGGGTATTAGCCCGGGATCCTTCAGCACACGAGCCAGGAATCCTCAAGCTTAGGCTTCAACGAACGTCCCATGGGTTTTAAAACTTGTCATTTGAATGTAGATGTAACTTGGCTTTCGTGTCATTGATTGTGAGACTTTTGCGAGTTGCATTGGTAACGTGTTCTTTCTATTTCTGACGTGGTCTTCCCATTTGTGACGGGCTATTCCCATGTGTGACGTGTTCTTTCCATTTATGACGTGCTCTTCCAATTTTGACGTGCTCTTCCAATTTATGACGTGCTCTTCCAGTTTGTGAAGTATTCTTCCCATTTGTGACATATTCTTCCGATTTGTGACATGTTCTTCCCCCTTTGTGACGCGTTTTTTTCTGCTTTGTTCTTGCAACCTTTAATATTATTTTATGGTCCATAGAAGCAGGGGGTGATTTGATAATCCATCTTCAGTTTTACTGTACCGCAATGCAAGCAATTTGTAAAATTTGTATCTACTTTTTCCTTTTTTGACGCCCATCTGACAAGTACCAATTTTGCCTTGCACTTATGTGTAAGGAGATATTGTTCATATGAAGGCCAAATTATTTACTTTAAAATAAATGACATATATTTATCCATTGATGTTTTATGTTTCCTTTACTGTTTTTCTCCAAAATCAATTCACTACTGCTGCTTTCACTACGCGTTTTTGTGTCCGATCAGCAAAATTTCGAAGACGGTTGTTTATCTACAGTAGAAAACACATTGTTTGGCCAGATAATCAGGAAGTCGTTTCCACTGTAAAGGCGCATCACATTTGTGTCCCATTCAGATAAAGAAGAGACGAAACAGATGCTAAAAAAAACACACAACTTAGACTGGAATATAGTATCTGTTCATGAATGGCATTTACACTTTTGGTGTGGTCTGGGATTTCAAGTACATTACCATGGATATGTTAGGCGCAGATATCGCCGTAGAACAGAAACATAAACGAAAAATATGTTACGACCAATAGGCCTTTAACTGATACAAAGAACCAATACTATTGAAAAGACTAGTAAATCATAACAGCAAAATAGAACATAAAATAAAGAGGTACGAGTTGACACATATTACAGCACATTTCTGATTCACGCGTGAGTTTCGCTTTAGGTAAGGACCTACAAATCTGTTATCGTTGCTGTTAAATTCTGTTATCGTTGCTGTTAAAATCTGTTATCGTTGCTGTTAACATCTGTTATTATTGCTGTTAAAATTTGTTATCGTTGCTGTTAAAATCTGTTATCGTTGTTGTTAACATTTGTTAGTCGTTTTCATCTGTGTTGTTATGTCTTCCCTGTGAGATTCTGTTGGTCGTAATGTAGGTTTGATGTTATGTTTCTGTCCCGTCCTGCTATTTGAACCATGCTTTTCCGTGTTTTAATACTTTTAATTTAGATTTTCAGGGAGGCACAACATGCTGACCAGGATGTCAGGCACAATACACTGACAAAGACCACAATCTCTCTTCCATGCAGCGTTCCCTGGAAAAAGACTGTTTTCAAGGCAACCTAGAAGATGACATGTGAATCGATGTGATCCCCGTAGTAGTGAGCATAGCAAAACCGTCTAGACGACCACGATCCACCTACATCAGCATACTCGTGATGTAAGGAAATATACTACAGCACCGCTAATTAACGTTCAGGGCGTACAACAAAGTAAACTTACTCATGGTGGGCATTTATCAACAACAACAACAACAACAAGAAGAAGAAGAACGATTGAGGTTTTCTGTATCGTTGAAGATTCGACTAAGTTTCGTCTAGGACGAAATGTGCTCAACCGTTGACCGAGAGAAGATGCGACAAGAACAAGACATCGGAACATATCTGGAGTGTTATGCGTCAGTGACGCTGGTATCATCCATCGTCACACTGGCCGGTAATGGTGGGCCAGGAGGAGACCAGTAAGGCTGACCAGTTGAAGCTGTCTCAGGGAAACTTAGGACACATTCAATATAACGATGGAGATATTACAGACAAGTATGGTGTGGCGTGGGTACGTGGGGTGTGTGTGGTGTGACGTGAGTATGTGTGGTGTGGCGTGGGTACGTGGGGTGTGTGTGGTGTGGCGTGGGTACGTGGGGTGTGTGTGGTGTGGCGTGGGTACGTGGGGTGTGTGTGATGGGGCGTGGGTACGTGGGGTGTGTGGGGTGTGCGTGGGTACGTGGGGTGTGTGTGGAGTGGCGTGGGTACGTGGAGTGTATGTGGTGTTTGTAGTGTATATGAATGGGAAGTGTGTGGAGAGTGTGATGTGTGTAGAGAGTGTGATGTGTGTGTAGAGTGTGTAGAGTGTGATGTGTGTGCAGAGTGTGATGTGTGCGCAGAGTGTGATGTGTGTGTAGAGTGTAATGTGTGTGATGTGTGTGGTGTATGTGATGTGTGTGGTGTATGTGATGTGTGCAGAGTATGTGATGTGTGTAGTGTATGTGATGTGTGTAGAGTATGTGATGTGTTTGGTGTATGTGATGTGTGTGGTGTATGTGATGTGTGTGGTGTATGTAATGTGTGTTGTGTATATGATGTGTGTGATGTATATGATGTATGTGTGTAGAGTGTGATGTGTGTGGAGAGTTTGATGTGTGCGTAGAGTGTGTTGTGTGTGTAGAGTGTAATGTGTGTGGTATATGTGATGTGTGTGGTGTATGTGATGTGTGTGGTACATGTTTGACGTGAATGTGATGTGTGTGTGGAGAGTATGATGTGTGTGTAGAGTGTGGTGTGTGTGATGTGTGTGTAGAGTGTAATGTACGCGGTATATGCGATGTGTGTGGAGATTGTTATGTATGTGTAAAGTGTGATGTGTGTGTAGCGTGTGATGTGTGTGGAGAGTGCGATGTGTGCGTAGAGTGTGATGTATGTGTAGAGTGTAATGTGTGTGGTATATGTGATGTGTGTGGTGTATGTGATGTGTGGGGAGAGTGCGATGTGTGCGTAGAGTGTGATGTGTGTGTAGAGTGTAATGTGTGTGGTTTATGTGATGTGTGTGGTGTATGTTATGTGTGGGGTGTTTGTGATGTGTGTGGTGTATGTAATGTGTGTGGTGTATATGATGTGTGTGGTGTATATGATGTGTGTGTGTAGAGTGTGATGTGTGTGGAGAGTGTGATGTGTGCGTAGTGTGATGTGTGTGTAGAGTATAATGTGTGTGGTATATGTGATGTGTGGGAAGAGTATTATGTGTGCGTAAAGTGTGATGTGTGTGTATAGTGCGATGTGTGTGTAGAGTGTGATGTGTGTGTAGAGTGCGATGTGTGCGTAGAATGTGATGTGTGTGTAGAGTGTAATGTGTGTGATGTGTGGGGTGTATGTGATGTGTGTGGTGTATTTGATGTGTGTGGTGTATGTGATGTGTGGTGTATATGATGTGTGTGTGTGTAGAGTGTGACGTGTGTGGAGAGTGTGATGTGTGCGTAGAGTGTGATGTGTGTGTAGAGTGTAATGCGTGTGGTATATGTGATGTGTGCAGAGTATGTGATGTGTGTAGTGTATGTGATGTGTGTAGAGTATGTGATGTGTGTGGTGTATGTGATGTGTGTGGTGTATGTGATGTGTGTGGTGTATGTAATGTGTGTTGTGTATATGATGTGTGTGATGTATATGATGTATGTGTGTAGAGTGTGATGTGTGTGGAGAGTTTGATGTGTGCGTAGAGTGTGTTGTGTGTGTAGAGTGTAATGTGTGTGGTATATGTGATGTGTGTGGTGTATGTGATGTGTGTGGTACATGTTTGACGTGAATGTGATGTGTGTGTGGAGAGTATGATGTGTGTGTAGAGTGTGGTGTGTGTGATGTGTGTGTAGAGTGTAATGTACGCGGTATATGTGATGTGTGTGGAGATTGTTATGTATGCGTAAAGTGTGATGTGTGTGTAGCGTGTGTTGTGTGTGGAGAGTGCGATGTGTGCGTAGAGTGTGATGTATGTGTAGAGTGTAATGTGTGTGGTGTATGTGATGTGTGTGGTTTATGTGATGTGTGTGGTGTATGTTATGTGTGGGGTGTTTGTGATGTGTGTGGTGTATGTAATGTGTGTGGTGTATATGATGTGTGAATTGTATATGATGTGTGTGTGTAGAGTGTGATGTGTGTGGAGAGTGTGATGTGTGTGGAGAGTGTGATGTGTGCGTAGAGTGTGATGTGTGTGTAGAGTATAATGTGTGTGGTATATGTGATGTGTGGGGAGAGTATTATGTGTGCGTAAAGTGTGATGTGTGTGTATAGTGCGATGTGTGTGTAGAGTGTGATGTGTGTGTAGAGTGCGATGTGTGCGTAGAATGTGATGTGTGTGTAGAGTGTAATGTGTGTGATGTGTGTGGTGTATGTGATGTGTGTGGTGTATTTGATGTGTGTGGTGTATGTGATGTGTGGTGTATATGATGTGTGTGTGTAGAGTGTGACGTGTGTGGAGAGTGTGATGTGTGCGTAGAGTGTGATGTGTGTGTAGAGTGTAATGCGTGTGGTATATGTGATGTGTGTGGTGTATGTGATGTGTGTGGTATATGTGATGTGTGTGGTGTATGTGATGTGTGCAGAGTATGTGATGTGTATGGTGCATATGATGTGTGTGGTGTATATGATGTGTGTAATGTGTGCAGTGTAAAGTGTATTTGTGTTCGTGTGCGAATGCATGCGTGCATCATGTATGTATACATATATTTGTATGTATGTTTGTATGGATGCATGTAGGTATGTGTGTGTGTGTGTGGGTGAGTGTGTGTATGTGTGTACGGGCGTGCGTGCATGCGTGTGTGTATGTATGTATGCATGTATATGTATTTATACATGTAAACATGATGTTGGTTCGCTAAGTTCAATCATTTGGGGAAACGTACAACTCAGTCTGTACATACACAAACAATCAGCTACAAAACAATCAATCACATGAAACAAATGTAGGTAACATTATGGTATCTAAGATTGTGAACGTCAACACTAGGTTGCGCATCACTGATACAAAGTCATACCTAGGAAGCGCGTCACTGATACAAAGTCATACCTAGGAAGCGCGTCACTGATACAAAATCATACCTAGAAAACGCGTCACTGATACAAAGTCATACCTAGGAAGCGCACGCCACTGGTACAAAGTTTCTAAGACATCTCATCGGCACACAATTTCAAACGTTCTTGAACTTTTTGAACACAACGAATGTAACGTTAAAATAACAGAACATATCTTTTTTTCTGTTTACGCCCACTTTGCTTGAAGATATCGTGTGATCTAACCTGTGTATCTTTACACTTTCATGGACTGTTCTTCTAATGTTGTAGACATGCATGGACTGTTTTTCTAATGCTGTAGACATACAAGGACTGTTTCTCTAATGCTGTAGACATGCATGGACTGTTTCTCTAATGTTGTAGACACGCATGGACTGCTCTTCTAATGTTGTAGACACGCATAGACTGTTCTTCTAATGTTGTAGACATTGCATGGACTGTTTTTCTAATGCTGTAGATATGCATGGACTGTTTATCTAATGCTGTAGATATGCATGGACTTTTTCTCTAATACCGTAGACACGAATGGACTGTTTCTGTATTACTTTAAGTTAACTTCATTATAATGGTTTAAAAGACTCCACATAGTCTATACACAACTAGTTTATATCATTCTAAAAATGACTGTTTTCATTAAATCTATTCTTGAATGCATTAACTGACCCTGCCTCCACCACATCCTGTAGCAATGCATTCCAAGCATTCGCCACTCTCTGAATGAAAAAAATGTTTCATAATATCCAATCTGGACCTGATTTTAAATAATTTCAAGCTATGCCCTCTAGTTCCTGTAGTCGGTTGAAGCTATGCCCTCTAGTTCCTGTAGTCGGTTGAAGCTATGCCCTCTAGTTCCTGTAGTCGGTTGAAGCTATGCCCTCTAGTTCCTGTAGTCGGTTGAAGCTATGCCCTCTAGTTCCTGTAGTCGGTTGAAGCTATGCCCTCTAGTTCCTGTAGTAGGTTGAAGCTATGCCCTCTAGTTCCTGTAGTCGGTTGAAGCTATGCCCTCTAGTTCCTGTAGCCGGTTGAAGCTATGCCCTCTAGTTCCTGTAGTCGGTTGAAGCTATGCCCTCTAGTTCCTGTAGTCGGTTGAAACTATGCCCTCTAGTTCCTGTAGTCGGTTGAAGCTATACCCTCTAGTTCCTGTAGTCGGTTGAAGCTATGCCCTCTAGTTCCTGTAGTCGGTTGAAGCTATGCCCTCTAGTTCCTGTAGTCGGTTGAAGCTATGCCCTCTAGTTCCTGTAGTCGGTTGAAGCTATGCCCTCTAGTTCCTGTAGTCAGTTGAAGCTATGCCCGCTAGTTCCTGTAGTCGGTTGAAGCTATGCCCTCTAGTTCCTGTAGTCGGTTGAAGCTATGCCCTCTAGTTCCTGTAGTCGGTTGAAGCTATGCCCTCTAGTTCCTGTAGTCGGTTGAAGCTATGCCCTCTAGTTCCTGTAGTCGGTTGAAGCTATGCCCTCTAGTTCCTGTAGTCGGTTGAAGCTATGCCCTCTAGTTCCTGTAGCCGGTTGAAGCTATGCCCTCTAGTTCCTGTAGTCGGTTGAAGCTATGCCCTCTAGTTCCTGTAGTCGGTTGAAGCTATGCCCTCTAGTTCCTGTAGTCGGTTGAAGCTATGCCCTCTAGTTCCTGTAGTCGGTTGAAGCTATGACCTCTAGTTCCTGTAGTCGGTTGAAGCTACGCCCTCTAGTTCCTGTAGTCGGTTGAAGCTATGCCCTCTAGTTCCTGTAGTCGGTTGAAGCTATGCCCTCTAGTTCCTGTAGTCGGTTGAAGCTATGCCCTCTAGTTCCTGTAGTCGGTTGAAGCTATGCCCTCTAGTTCCTGTAGTCGGTTGAAGCTACGACCTCTAGTTCCTGTAGTCGGTTGAAGCTACGCCCTCTAGTTCCTGTAGTCGGTTGAAGCTATGCCCTCTAGTTCCTGTAGTCGGTTGAAGCTATGCCCTCTAGTTCCTGTAGTCGGTTGAAGCTATGCCCTCAAGTTCCTGTAGTCGCTTGAAGCTATGCCCTCTAGTTCCTGTAGTCGGTTGAAGCTATGCCCTCTAGTTCCTGTAGTCGGTTGAAGCTATGCCCTCTAGTTCCTGTAGTCGGTTGAAGCTATGCCCTCTAGTTCCTGTAGTCGGTTGAAGCTATGCCCTCTAGTTCCTGTAGTCGGTTGAAGCTATGCCCTCTAGTTCCTGTAGTCGGTTGAAGCTATGCCCTCTAGTTCCTGTAGTCGGTTGAAGCTATGCCCTCTAGTTCCTGTAGTCGGTTGAAGCTATGCCCTCTAGTTCCTGTAATCGGTTGAAGCTATGCCCTCTAGTTCCTGTAGTCGGTTGAGCTTTGAAAATCTTGCTGTACTCTAATTGATCCTTTCCATTGATTCATTTATAAACCTGTATTAAGTCACATCGAATTCTTTTCTTTTCTAGACATAGCAGACCAGTTTTTCTAAGTCTCCTCGTAACTAAAAGGCAAAGACAAAGGCCGCCGTCCATCGTAGACGATGATGGCATAATTAATTTTGCTAAATATTTTTAGTAAGGATTAACTGCGCTACTTTTTTATCTTTACTCTCTCGTCTCGTGCCGCCCGACCCCAGTGGCAAGTCAAAGGACAAGACGACTAGGGGACAACTATGAGATGCAGGGGACTCCGCATCAAGCACCCATGAAAAAAACGGCGGAGTCCAGAGTCGAACCAACACCACCTGGTCAAGAGGCCGACGACTTAACCACTTCGCCACGGAATCCCCTCGTCATAACTATAATTCTGGAATCTCACGATCATTTTTGTAGCGCTTCTGTGTATACTTTTTGTCATGTCTTTATCCACTCTGTGATACGGACCTGAATACAGTACACCAATTTCGGTCTCACCAATGATTTATATAGTTTGACTATCACTTCCTTGCTTAGATATGTAATGTTTATTTTAATCATACCCAGCATTACTTGAGCCTTTTTCACAGCCCCCTGGATCTGCTCTCGTACCTAACACATATGATCTATTTTAACACCTAGGTCCCTTTCCTTTTCTATTTGTCTAATATTGCTCACTCCCATAATGTAATTATTGTTCATATTATATGATGAATATAATGTGAATAACTGTACATTTGTCTACATTAAACTCAATCTGCCAGTTCACAGACCATTTATGCTTAGTAGCTAAATCTGATCTCAATAGATCTACTTCTGCTGGAGAAGAGATCTTGCTACATAATTTTGGATCATCCGCAAATTTTGCCATCATGGATACGATATCATTATCCAAATCATTTATATATATCAAGAATAAAATTGGTTCCAATACCGATCCCTGAGGCACTCCACTTTTAACATCACACCAGTCAGAGAACTCCTTATTTATGCTGACTCCCTGCCTTCTGCCTGTTTACCAATGTTCTATTCAATTGGCAACTCCTTCATGTGATTTCAATTTCCGAAACAATCTTTGATAAGGTACTCTATCAAAGGCCTTTGCAAAATCCTGATTAATAATATCTACTGGTTTTCCAACATCCAACAATTTAGTAACCTATTCCATGAATTCTAAAAGATTTGTTAAGCATGATCTCCCCTGAGTAAAACCATGCTGACTCTTGATGAGATTAAACTTGTCTAAATGAATAGGAATCTAGTCTTTGATAATAGACTATAAAATATTGCAGAGTATGCTTGTAAAACTCACTGGCTTATGATTGCCTGGATCTGATTTCTTGCCCGTTTTTGTAACAAGGGCATCCCACCTGCATCTTTCCAATCCCTTAGAAAAATCCCCGTATCAAAAGTTTGAGAATAACGTTTTGGTTTTGCAAGCAAGTATCTAAAATCAAATAGCAATTGTGGATGAATCCCATCATAACCAGGACTTTTATCCACTTTTAACCTATCCAATATTTAAAAAAAAACATTTCCTCAGTAATGTAGATCGAGTGTAATCCCTGTGTATATGTCCCTTTGGAAGATATCTACGGACTCTGGGATCTTGGACAGTCTTCTTTAGTGAAGACTTAGCTGAAGTAACGATTAAGTAGATTTGCAGTTTACAATTTTCTCTTATTATATTTCCCGTACTATCTTGGAGTAGGCCTACGGTGTCTTTTGTTCTTTGTTTATGTCTAACATGGGAAAAACAAACGCTTGTTATCAGTTTTGATATTTTCAGCAAGAGTTTTTTTAAAGTCAATCTTTGCAGATCTATTTACTTTATTAGATTTTGTTTGTATTTCTAAATATTATAAATATGTTTCATTAGACTTTCCATCATCTACATCTTTTTTCCAAGCTTTATTCTTAACTCTTCTACACTTAACCACGGATCGAGTTATCCATTTTTTCCTTTTGGGGTTCAATCTCCCACTTGAAAACAATTCATTTTTCAGGTGATCATGGAAGGAATTGAATTTATCCAAATCTTTCTGCACATCTACGCCAGTGAAAATATCTATCCATACTATATGGCTTGCTGCATCTATCAACTTTTGTACATCTGTTCTAGAATAGTCGTAAGTTATTGGACATATTCTATCATCTTTCATAGCTACAAGATCCCAACGGACAATTTGATGGTCACTTGAGCCGAATAGTTCACCAACTGTAACATTTTCTATCATATTTTTCTTTGCAGAAAATATTACGTCTAGTGTATTTCTGCCTCTTGTACAGTCACCGACATGTTGAAATACAATTGTTTTCGCTATGCATTTAACAAATGGATGGAATTCCATAAGTGATTCCGTCTTCTGCCAATTATTTTCTGGAAAGTTGAAACCCCATTAATAATAATTTCTCTGCACTGAGTATTACTATAGCTTGAACGAGATCTGTATCCTCATCTTTAGTACTTGATGGAAGCAGGTAGGATATTCCAACCAACCTTTGTGTTCACCTACGCATATGATTTATCCCCCTACGCTTTCAATAATGACGCCAGAAGATATGGCCCCCCTGATGGTTATGGTAACGGAGTTATTACAGTATTATAAAACACCCCGGTCATAAGTGCCTTATTGAGGACAATGACGTACTGGCACGATGGACGGAGTACTGTTCCGAGTTATACAACTATGAGGGACGGAACGAACCTGGGAAAACAATCCCTCCAACACCAACAACTATAGAAGATAACCAACTGATAACGAAGGAAGAGGTAGCTGCAGCGGTAAAGACGTTGAGGAGAGGTAAGGCGGCTGGCGTGGACAAAAAAACCAGCAGAGCTCTTACAGGCAGGTGGGGAGGTAGTGGTCGTTGTCTGGCCCACATCTGCAACAAAATATGGGCGACAGGAAACTGGCCGGACTTATGGACAAAATCAATGGTTATTCCGTTACCTAAGTCTGGAAACATAAAGCTGTGCCAAAATTACAGAACAATAAGCCTCATCAGCCACCCTAGCAAGGTCATGCTTAGATTAATCCTCGACCCATTTAAACACCAAACAGAGAAAATCATTGCTGAGGAGCATGCATGGTTCAGACAGGTAAGAATCACTACAGAACAGATATTTAATTTAAGGCAGCTAAGCGAGAAATATCTAGAACAGCCGCCAAAACTATCATGTTTTTGGTGGTTTTAAGAAGGTGTTTGATAGGGTTGGCATAAAGTGCTATGGGCAACTATGAGAATGTTTACAATCAACGGAACTATTATAAAGGTCCTTGAACACCTGTATGGCAAGGCGTCCAGCGCAGTTCTTGTGAATGGGACGCGCGGGGACTGGTTTTGCACATCAGTTGGTGTGAGACAGGGTTGTACACTCTCTCCAACTCTTTTCAATATATTCCTTGAGGGAATTATGAGGCACTTGGAGGTCACGTTAGTACTATCTAGATAGGGAGGGGGGGGGGGGGCAAACGATTACCAACCTTAGTTTTGCAGATGACATCGATGGGTTGGCGGGTTCAGAAGCAGAACTCTAGGAATGGGTCAGAAGGCTCGATGAAACAGCTTTTGACTATGGTATGGAGATAAACGCTGAAAAGACAAAATTAATGACCAACAACGCCGAGGGCTTCAACAGTATGATAAAAGCTAATGGCCAGGAACTCGGAGTGGTTGACCGTTTTAAATATCTGGATTCGATTGTCAGTGATAAAGGATCAATATGTGAGGTGTTAGCCACAATAGTACAGAAAATAGTGGCGTTTGCAAGGCTTAAAAAAATCTGGCAAGATAAACGGGTTTGTACTATGCACGAAAATCAGATTAATGCGTACATTGGTCCTGTTAATATTCCTCTATGATTGTGAGACATGGACAGTTACAGCTGACCTTTAGCGAAGGATTCAGGCCTTGGAGATGAGATGTTTCCGGAGACTTTTAAACGTCACGGACAAAGATCGAGTTACAAATGAGAAAGTATGAGATAGAATTACAACAGCAATAGGGCCTTTTGAAGACCTCTTGGCATCTGTCAAAAGAAGGAAACTCGCTTGGTACGGTCACATATCGAGATCAAATGGTCTTACAAATTCGATCCTGCACTGAAAGGTGCAAAGCAGACGACGAAGAGGCCGTCTCTAAAAGAGGTGAGAGGACAACATAAAAGAATGGACCAATGTACGACCAGAAGAGGCACAGGCAGTGGCCGCTGACAGAGAAGAGTGGCGTGGGGTTATGAGGATAACTTCATGTGTGCCCCAACGACCTCACCGGTTACGGGATCACTTTCCTGACTTGAATAAAACACCCCTTCCCTTAAGCTTGTCTCCAACTATCAGATTCCTCCAAAACATTGTATAACTCTCTAGCGCTAGTTCACTATCTCCAATGTCCTCGTATGTCCATCTTTCTGTTAACCCTATTAAACCTTTCTTTTCTTTCTCTACATATATTTCCAATTCCTCTCGTCTATTTACTATGCTTCTAACATTTGTATAAAAACATTTTAGAGTTCTGTGTTGTTTTTCCAGTTTATGATTTCGATTTTTTAGTTGAATTACTGACACGTTGTTACTACTGCCACTCATTCCTGAACATTGTAACGGTCGTTCCAAACGCTGTTTCTGTATATTTATACTACTACCTCTCCGTCCTCTAGGGTATGTAGATTTTCTTGTCTTGTGTCTACTGCTTGCTCTGATCAGCATAACACACTGCCATTTCAGAATACGGAGGTGTTACCGGAGACGGAGTAGGTAACTTCAGCCCCAGTGTAAGTAGGTCAGCACATGTGTAATATCTAGTAGGTTCAGAGCTGTAGCCAAACTGACCGGCTGTCACCATGTTTCATGGCCTTTATTTAAGGAGCCGCGTAGCGCAGTGGTTAGTGCTCTGGCTCCCGGGTCGACCGAGCCTTAAATGAGTACCGGTTCAGTCCTGGAAGTAAAAGCGGCGAGTGAGAGGAGAGGGCTACCGCCCTCATATAGCCGAGCCTTTGAAATGTGAGATCGCTAACACCTCTACGGCACTGATTTGAAACAAGGTTAATGGCTCCAAACACGGTAAGTTCAGACGTTTGCACTGGGTCGATAAGAAACAATACAATCACATGGCAACCGAAACCCTACCTCGAACAGCTGAGTGATGACCTTGCCAGAATACTCGAATAGAAAACACCACAAAACTAACTAGCCACTAATCTAATGGAAAAATACAACGGGGTGATGTGGAAAGAGGCAGAATTTGTCATCTAAACATAAATTCCAGTCAAATTCGTATCCTGATGTCAGCCCTGAAGGACTAGCACCAGAGTAAATTCAGACTCACAGCCGGTAAGGCGCCATCTTGAACTTCCGGTTCATTGTCCTAATGTTGAAGACATACATAGATTGTTTCTTTAATGTTGTAGAAATGCATGGTCTTTCAAATTAATAGCAGGTATTTATTTCTGTCAAATTGAATCCTTATCTGTAGCCCAGACATCATGCATTTCTGTCATTCTATGTGTGTTCGTAAAGTATTTACATTTAAGACCTGGAGATGACTATAATTAATTAAATAAATATATTTCCACTTTTATTTGATGAAATGTTCTTTGGCAAATAAATAATATTTTGTTAATAATTTCCACATTACATTGTTCATTTGTATCGCGCTTTAAAAACATTAAATCGGCGATTCTCTTTTACGGGTAAAAATAATATTTATTATATCCCTAATTGTAGAATACGCTTCAGCTTTGCAATAATTCTGCGCCTCATTAATGCACATGGACAATCGATACGATTGGCGCTTGAAAAAGAATACAGTAATACATATAGTCTGAGTTATTCGAATCGATTACTTGTTGCGCATGAAACGAAATTACAGGAATGTAGTTTGAGAGACAGCAAAATAATCGATTCTTAGTGACACATTTCTGATTCTAGATACCGACCATCCTCTCAGTACTTTCAAATATCTGTACACATTGCCTAAGCCTGGGCTATGTTATTTTTGAAAGCCTGATAATTTAGCCACTTCCACTTCGCCATTCCCTGACAGATGATGCGGATATTGACCTTTTAATGCTGAGTTTGCTTACTATAGTGCAGGCTAGTTGACTGCTTATTATTTAACAGACAAACAGTTCACTCACTAGCAGACACGAACACAAACAGACACAACGTGAAATAACAAGAGGGTGGGCAAAAGATAAGCAGGAACCAAGAATTTGCTTTCAGCAAACAGATGCTCGTGTCTGTGAAAAGAAAAAAATACAGACAAAACACATATATCCTTTAGCTGCCAATTCAATTTACGATCAACATTTCCACGAAATAAGACAAACACGAAATAAAGTGAAACGTATAACGGCATAATCTTATTCAAAAATATTCACTTACCGGAGCTCTAGCAAATGGACTCATCCACAACCAGTCCTCTGCCGATTTCGAACCTTCAGGAACACTGGCTTGTCTCTTTTCTCTGGTCCAGGTCGCTGACTCTGTTGTGGCATCTCCATTTTCCCATAATTCTCCCAGACTGAGCTCGTATTCATGATGAATGTAAGGCATGTGGAGGTTACCGCTAGATACTTCTGTTTCAAAGAACTTGGAGTTGGTAATGTCTTCAGTTGTCAATTGACCAGACAATACTTCCCTGAGAGAGACAATCTCGTGGTAACAGACGACACTTGATGAAACAAGAACTATCGTAAGGCAAGCTACAACGGCGTAGAGAATTAGGATATGTGTATTTAACGATGAAACGTTCTTTGAGGTTGTACAGTCCTGAGTCTGCATGTTGGACATCTTGGTGGTTCTTTTAACAGCAACATCCCTTCTGTCATCGTGATTACTGATACAACCAGTGGTTGCCATTTTGACATAGCCCGTGTGATGAATTTGTCTTCTCACACAAAACAAGATTGGCTTTTCTCTTTGTGGTTTTCTTTGTGGTTTTTCTCAGGAACGTTGGCAGTCAACCATTTTAAAATCTGAAATAAATAAAATAGGACGGAAATAATGATCCCTCGTCTTACTGTGCATTCTTATTTTCTCTGTCGTTTATCTCATTCCATCACAACAATTATTTATCTGTCTTGATCAATCGAATGGCTTACTGATGTCGCCATTACGGCAAAGCGGTTCATTGTTGTGGATCTCTATAGTCCGGGAGGAATGAATAACAGGCTTAGACTGTCAGAATCGGGCACCATACTGGCTAGGAATTTCACGTCTTATGTTGGCCCAGAATCGGGCCTTCTTGAGAGTACTTTTAAATGTTAAGTATTTTTTATTTTTTTATACAGACAATGGAAGTATCTGTGTCTTTCCGCATTGTCAATCTACTCCATGAATTCTAACGTAACAAGTGGGAAGTTTCTGACAGGTTCCGGCCCTAGCGACATGTTTTTGGTAGGTAACAAGTGTGCAGGAAAACACGACTCTGGATAAGGAACAAGGGGAGCAAACTTCGTGTTCTATAGACGATCATTTTCACAGGAATGAAACATTCTTTCCTTAAACAGTGTTCGGCTGATATTCAAACAGGGTTCACAATCAGTTTGGCATGCGGACAGTAACAGATGTTAACCGAATTTACCAGCGAAATAGCTTGTAATTAAGGAATGTACAGAGGCCAACACAGATGGACACAGTGAATTTATATATATATATATATATATATATATATAAAGCGTGGTCGGACCATGTAAGCAGTAGAAGCAGTGCTTGTCTTTCCCTATAACTCGTTCTCGGGTGTAAAAATGACTGCGGGAGGAAGGTGGAGTTCAGAAGAAAGATTGTGCTTTCACAAAACATATAAAGTTATTATAGTGAATAAGTCAATGCAGCGTAGGTGAAGTGGGGTAGCATTAGAAGCAAGATTTTATTTGCTTCTCGCCAATGGACAGAAACGCTTTTCTGCCACGTGGTCTTGGATAATAAAAATGTCATAGGACATTTTCCCCATTGCTGGGGTAGTCGAGGGGTTTTGAAGGCTGGGACTACCGACCGATTCGCCACTGCTGTCGCCACGTCGTATGCTGGCTATGTTTGTTTATTTTACCCCCAACAGAAAAACATTTGCCATACCGGGGATTCAAACAGCTGCCCTCCTTGTTGTCAGGAAGGCCTCGAAACCATTCAGCCATGTGATCTTGGATGATCTATTTATAAAGTTTTTACGCATGTGCATTGTCAGTTCAGTTCAGTTCATCCCGTAACCCATCAGGTCGTTGGGGCACACATGAAGACACTCCCAAAATCCCACTCCCATCCCTCTCTATCTGTCGCGGCCTGTCGTATCTCACCGGGACGAAGGCCTGACCACTCAGTGATGTTGTCCACTCATCTCTTCCTTGGACGTCCTCGCCCTCTCTGTCCCGGTACGGAACCAAGAGTACCGAGTTGGTAATTCCGTTGGACTGCATTGCGTTGCATGGTCTACTGTACAAAATCCATTGAAATATACAACAACCAATTTGAAGTTTGCGCTCGAAGCACACACTCTGTGCATTAGTGCCTACGTTGCCAAGCACACTAGAGCGTCGGGTGCAATTTTTCAGCTTTATATAAAACCAATCAAAGCCCGTCGCTCCTCTTGGTGCATAGGCCATCGACAACATCTCGCCATCGTACACGGTCCTGGTCTCCTCCCTCATAGGCCATCGACAACATCTCGCCATCGTACACGGTCCTGGTCTCCTCCCTCATAGGCCATCGACAACATCTCGCCATCGTACACGGTCCTGGTCTCCTCCCTCATAGGCCATCGACAACATCTCGCCATCGTACACGGTCCTGGTCTCCTCCCTCATAGGCCATCAACAACATCTCGCCATCGTACACGGTCCTGGTCTCCTCCCTCATAGGCCATCGACAACATCTCGCCATCGTACACGGTCCAGGTCTCCTTCCTCATAGGCTATCGACAACATCTCGCCATCGTACACGGTCCTGGTCTCCTCCATCATAGGCCATCGACAACATCTCACCATCGTACACGGTCCAGGTCTCCTCCCTCATAGGCCATCGACAACATCTCACCAGCTTACACAGTCCTGGTCTCCTCCCTCATAGCCATCGACAACATCTCGCCATCGTACACGGTCCTGGTCTCCTCCATCATAGGCCATCGACAACATCTCACCAGCTTACACGGTCCTGGTATCCTCTTTCTCCCTCCCTCCAGGTGTCATTATTTAATTTTACCTCCTCCTCACATTCTCTTCTCCGCGTATTTTTGGGTCTACCTCACACTCTTTTCTCCTGCGGATTCCATGTAAGAGCTTGTCTGGCTTTGTTAAACTCTGCCTTCCGCAGCGTATGTCCTATCCAGCCCCATTTTCTTCGCGTAATTTGTTGTTCCAGTGGCTGTTGTTGACTTCTTTCCCACAAGTCTCCATTCCTCACCATGTCCTGCCACTTTATGAACACAAGTCTTCATTCCTCACCATGTCCTGCCACTTTATGAACACAAGTCTTCATTCCTCACCATGTCCTGCCACTTTATGCCCATTATCCTTTGTAGGCATCTGTTAACGAAGGACTGGAGTCTTTGTTGTATGACCTTGATCATTCTCAATGTCTCCGCTCCATACAGCAACACCGACTTGACACTTGTCTCCGCTCCATACAGCAACACCGACTTGACACTTGTCTCCGCTCCAACAGCAACACCGACTTGACACTTGTCTCCGCTCCATACAGCAACACCGACTTGACACTTGTCTGCGCTCCAACAGCAACACCGACTTGACACTTGTCTCCGCTCCAACAGCAACACCGACTTGACACTTGTCTCCGCTCCAACAGCAACACCGACTTGACACTTGTCTCCGCTCCAACAGCAACACCGACTTGACACTTGTCTCCGCTCCAACAGCAACACCGACTTGACACTTGTCTCCGCTCCAACAGCAACACCGACTTGACACTTGTCTCTGCTCCATATAGCAACAACGACTTGACACTTGCGTTGAATATTCTAATGTTGGTGTGAATCATGATCTCTCTGGATCTCCATATGTTGTTTAGTGTCAGGAATGCTCCTCTTGCCTTTCCAATTCTGATCCTTACATCTGAACCTCCTGATGTGTCTATTGTGCTGCCTAAATAGGTCAAGGTATCCACTTCCTCCAACTGCTCTCCCTCCAGCATAATTGATTGATTGATTTTAGTGTTGAGTTTAAGGAGCTTAGTTTTCTTCATGTTGATATTCAGTCCCAGTTTGGCCGATTGTTCTTTCACCCTATAAAATTTCTCTTGCCTTTAACTATGACTGTGTGACAAAAGTACCAGATCATCTGCGTAGTCCAGGTCCTCCAATTGTGACAAAAGTGTGCACTGGCTACCAGTTTTTTTTCCCTTCGATTGATGTCTTCATTATCCAATCTATCGCCAATAAGTAAAGGAAAGGTGAGCGCAGGAATTCCTGTCTCACCCCTGTTTGCACACCGAAGCTGCCAGTCAGTACGCTTTCATGTACCACTCTACTAACTGTGTCTTTGTACATATTCTGGATGAGGGTGGTGTACTTCTCCGGTATCCCATTAATTTTTCAGCTTAGGGAAGAATAACAGATTATAAACAATATGAAAAATGACATACTTGACTGGCTTTAGTGATGATAGAGAAAATATCCAGGTGGAATTTATATGACTTGGCCATCGATACATTTGTGAAGAAGGAGTAGAGTCTAGATTTTACCTATAAGTAAAGGAATGTTTTAAAAAAATTATTTGGGATCAAGATGCTGAGCAGCGCATGAGCTGCAGTGGTCAGCGACCCATAGCTGACTGTTAGCGTCAGGGCCAGCGAACCAGAGCTGCCAAGACCCTTCTACGACTCTACGCGGTGATCCTGGATAACAGGCTGCAGCAGGGCAGACTGGCTAAGGAAAAGGGATCGAAGAGGGAATGCTAACCCGGTACTCAAAAAATGCTTGCAGAAGTCGGATGTGTTGCAGTCAAGCTGTAAACAACGACACAACGCATTCCGTTCTCTGAACTACATTCTGCTACTTAAGCCCTTTCAGGGTTTGGTAGCGGGAGATTGAGAACGAACGAAGCCAAGCCACGCCATAAATTTATTTAACACAATTTTGTTTGTAATATTTTTTTTTTGGTAGTAAAACCTTAATCCATATATCATTTTTTATTAATGAAATACTTTTTTAGGGGCCTGCTTTCAGGGGCAAAAATGAATGTTCATTACTTTTTTGTCCAACAATATAAATCAATTTAATTGTGTACTAAAATTATAATATACATTTTATGTGGACCTACAAGAATTAAAATGCATCTGAAAAAGTATTTAAAGTCGAAAAAATTTCATCGAACCAGTGCACGGAACATGTTTACCTACACACCGTCAAACCCCAACGAAATTTTCAGAGGTGCTCTCCTAACCTCCGAGTCCACCAACCGCCACTGATATATATATATATATATATATATATATATATATATATATATATATATATATATATATATATATATATATATATATATATATATATATATATTAATATTTGGAAAATTTTTTAGTGACTTCTGAACAGAGGCAGAGACCTTAAGAATTAGAGAACAAGTATTTATGATGAATGAAAGCATAGAGAAACACGAGATACTTCTCACATCGCATTATCTGTGGTGGCAGTGCTTGGAAGCCGAACAGTTTAAGATCTAATAGAACTCTGGGAGGTGCTCTCAAACTATGTTCCCGATTCAGGAAAGTGGTGATTCAGTGGATTCCTTCTCATTGCTGACATACTGGCTAAATACGGCAGACGCTGTCTCAACCTCATATGTGTTTAACTTATCGAGAGGCTATGAGGTTTACCAGGTGCAGATACAACAACAGGAGGTCAGCGGAGCATCGAAGACGGCAACAAGAGGTCAGCGGAGCATCCAGGACAGCAACAAGAGGTCAGCGGAGCATCCAAGACGGCAACAAGAGGTTAGCGAAGCATCCAAGACGGTAACAAGAGGTTAGCGGAGCATCCAGGAGGGCAACAAGAGGTCAGCGGAGCATCCAAGACGGCAACAAGAGGTTAGCGGAGCATCCAAGACGGCAACAAGAGGTCAGCCGAGCATCCAGAACGGCAACAAGAGGTTGGCGGAGCATCCAGGACGGCAACAAGAGGTCAGCGAAGGATCCATTACAGTAACAATAGGTCAGCGAAGCATCCAGGACGGCAACAAGAGGTCAGCGGAGTATCCAGGATGCAACAAGAGGTCAACGGAGCATCTAGAACGGCAACAAGAGGTCAGCGGAGCATCCAGGTCGGCAACAAGAGGTCAGCGAAGCATCCAGGACGGCAACAAGAGGTCAGCGAAGCATCCAGGACGGCAACAAGAGATCAGCGGAGCATCCAGGACAACACCATGACGCTTACTACAAGTTAAAAAGGGCCGAACAGGTGGTAATTTTTAGACTTCGCATAGACCACAATAGGTTACCATACCATCTATTCAACAAGTTCAAATTAAAACATACTGATGACTCTATCTGCACCGATAAAATGACTACTGGACGTCTGTTTCAGAAGTGTCCAACATGTAAGAGTTACAGAGAAAGCACATTTGGCCATTTGCCGTTTTACTCTAAGACAAGCTCTATGGAGGTACCGTTGACCTCCTGCGGACCACTGGTTTCTTTAGCGACATTCAAGTTGTTGCCTGAAAGAGTACGAAGATGAAGAACAAGTATTGTGTGCTAGTGTACCTGCTGATGTCTCTTCTTACAAACTTTTGTGTAACCTGCCATGGCCGTTGGCCGTTTTCGGGGACTTCCATTTCTCGTGCTTTAACCAGCTTCCTAATAACCTAGAGTTCAAGTCTGGTACACAGCTTCTACCAGTTTCTGTTTATGTTTCTAAGAATCGACGTTACTGCACTCCGGGCATACCCATAGGTGCTCAGTCTCTCTCTCATCAAATGGCGTAAGGTATGGTATGGATGCTGATGGTAAAAACGACGCCTTAATCTATCAAATAAGAACACACACACAAAACGCTAATTCATGAATTCAGCAAAGCAACACCAACATTAAAAATGTCACAGTCATGTAGCCCCAAAAACAAAACAAAAACATGTCTATAAATACAAACTTGTACCATAAAACGTAGTTTAAAAAAATGTTTACTTGTTATAAGCTGGAGTTGTTTAAAGGTGAGATCCTCATCGGATTTTCTGATTCTTTTATTCCACATTGATCTATTATATTGTTGCAAATTAGACAAATCCCATAAACAGATTTTGTTTCTTAGAATAATGACCTCATTAAGAGACGCATTTATAAATAGTGATCATAATTAAACCTGGCATACGCAGAATGATATATTTGACCTTTTTGGACACAAGTCTGCTAGATTTCTTCAGATACTAGTTCACTTCTCACAAACATGGCTACTCGTACATTCGGCACAGGCAGTTAACATAACTCACAACTCACAGACGAACACAATCAGAGGAGAGCATACGTTCCAGGAAAAGGCACAGAGAGCTAACAGAAGTGAAGCAGACTGTAACCTGATAAGCTCACATTGGGTCGTTGTTAGTTAAGTTGTCCTCAAGAGAAAAGGAAAACGGATTTAGAAACCAGAAGAAGACATACAATACACGACAGGGGTCTGTAGAAAAGTCAACAGATTCGTATTTTTCTTCATGTGTGTGTGTGTGTGTGTGGTGTAAAGTGTGTGTGTCTGTGTGTGTTGGAGCGTGTGTGTGGGTGGTGTATGTGTATGTATGTGTGTCTATGTGTGCGTGGTGTGTGTGTGTCTGTGCGTGTGCGTGTGGGCCCGGTGTATATGTATGTATGTGTGTGTATGTGTGTGTGCGTGGTGTGAGTCTGTGTGTGTGTGTGGACCCGGTGTATCAGTATGTATGTGTGTGTGTGTGTGCATGTGTGCGTGGTGTGTGTGTATTTGTGTGTGTGCATGTATGGTGTGTGTGTGTGTATACAATTACGATGTATGTTTATATCGTTAGATGTCCTCTAAAGGGGTGTTCCATCCACACTTGTATGCAACATTCTAAATACACAAGCCTTTGCAGGAAAGTTTCCAAAGTATATGTCAGTGACTCCAGGATGTATAAACCAACTGCTCCCAATAATGAGACCAGTTAGCATGCTAGTCGTGTAGTCTGGAGAAAGTCTAAATAATGGTCTAGCGTACAGACAGCCACATTGTCATATTCTCGAGAGCGAGCTGGGCATAAAGTATATAATCTAGCACGCCTGGTACAGACAGGGACAAAACACAACTGGATTTAACAACAACATGTCTGTGTTTTTCTGTTAAACATGACACGAACCTAGATTAGACTTACAAACTTTTAAAGAGACAAAAACATAAAAATATGTTTTTATCATACATTTTCCAAGCCGCTAAATAAAATTAGTTTGGTCTGGATTCAGAGATAAGCTATCCTGGGGCAGTCGATTCTTAAAAGGGTTATATGCTACATTGATACTGGTCATTACCGATATCTGAACTGGCGTTGGGTCTACATCTGATAGCTATCTCACTCTCAGCCTCTCTCTCTCGCGTGCGTGCTCATACAAACACGCACACATGCAGACGAGCGCACATGCGCATATATATATATATTTATTTATATGTAAATATACATATATATATGTATATATATATATGTATATATTTATATATATATATATTTATTTATATTTAAAAAAAATATAGTATACACATACACACATACATAAATACATATATACAAATGTACATATATACATTCGTACATAAATAAATACATACATAAATACATACATAAATAAATAAATACATACATACACACACACACACACTCACACATACATACACACACACATACATAGATACATACATAGATAGATACATGCATACATACATACATACACACACACACACAAACACAAACACACACACAAACACAAATACAAACACATACACATACACATACACATACATACATACCTACCTACCTACCTACCTACCTACGTACGTACGTACGAACGTACATACATACATACATACATACATACATACATACATACATACATACATACATACATACATACATACATACATACATACGCACATAGAGAAATGAACCCATATAAAAAGATAACCTTTTTTTTCTTCAGCCTCCTCCATGGTTAAGGAAAGCGAGTTATTTACTCTTGTCCATTTCGTGTCCTGCATTCGTTAGGGACATTCTTCTAGAGCCTTTTATGAATCCTAGCAATGTGTTTTTATAAGATTTTCTAGTATAGAACATATAAATGGATCTATCTCTACATGCGTTCTTCGAGTCGCGTGGGGAACTGAGTCAGGTCAGGCACAACATACTGACCAAGACCAGTATCTTTCTTTCATGTAGCGTGCCGTGGATACTGGCTTTTTTCAAGGGAATCTGGTCGATGAGATGTGGATCGATGTGATCCCCGTAGTTGTGAGCGTCACGCAAATGAAGCCAACCATAGCACTGCCTCCTGGAGCACTGCGATCATCTTCATCAGCACACTTGGGTGTGAGGGAAGCTACTACAACCTGCAACTCAACACTCTTTCCAGGACGCACAAAAGAGTAAACTTACTCATTATGGGCATTAAACAACAACAACAACAGCAACAACAATAATAATAGCAACAACAGCAACAACAATAACAAAAATAACAACAACAACAAAAGCAACAACAATAATAACAACAACAACAACAGCGAGTCGTGTGAAATATCATTTCATTTGTTTTTTGGATCTGATGAGCAAGAACCCGTTAAAACAGTTTGCAAATAAACGTGGAAATAAATAAGCAATCAAACCTTTGTAAATGAAACTATTTGTTCTCGGGAAACAATCACACACGTAGACAGTAAGAGATAAAATAATCCTACGATTGCGAAGAATAAAATAAGTCATACATTTATTATTACGTGGTACATGATTGACTAGATAACATTAATAATCTTAGATTGTCACAGAAAACCAAACGTCAAGGTCTGGTGAAACATATTTATCAAGATTCCAACTCACGTACAGGTCACTGTCCTTGGAATATGTTGTGTTATAAGGTGGGGATATGCACTGCGATCCCCATAATGGTGAGTTTACTAAAAAAAAATGGAGCATTGTACTATAGCTAGGAAAACCCAGGCCCACCTTTTTCAGTACGCTTCGGGATATTAGAGGAGTGACACAAAATCGTCAACCATAGTGAAATGAACTCTGCACGAAAAGCTACCGACAACTTATCCCTGAATGGATTTCCTCGAAGTATTGGACTGAATTATGTGCTCTGAATTATCAAGTCAATAATCGTCTGGATTCACCTAACTTTCAATGAATAATCAATCTAAACATGTACAGCTCCCAATCGAGCACAGGACTTCGACAAATATTATGCTAAATCGTGAAATATCCATTCAAGTTATTGAATTTCACAATTTCTACAGGATGGAATAGCCAGCCCCTTGCCCATATGCATTTAATCTCCCCTTACGATATGCATGGCAAGTTACAGTGTTACAGTCCTCTTGTTTTCGGACATAGAACACCATACTTTTAGGGTCGGAAATGTGATGGTAGAGTTGTGTAAGCAGATGGTGACCTAGTGTAACGGTGACGGTAGAGTTGTGTAAGCAGATGGTGACCTCGTGTAAAGATGACTTGGTAGGGTTATGTAAGCAGATGATGACCTCGCATGAAAGTGATTTGGTAGACTTGTGTAAGCAGATTGTGATATAGTGTGAAGGTGACTTGAAAGAGTTGTGTAAGCAGAGCGTAAACTCGTGTATATGTGACTTGGCAGAGATGTGTAAGCAGATGGTGACTTCGTATGAAAGTTACTTGGTATAGTTGTTTAAAAAGATGATGACCTCGTGTGTATGACTTGTATTACTGTCAAATTGTGAATCATAAATGACTGTCAAACTGTGGATCATAAATTAATGTAAACCTGTGTATCACAATTTGCTGTCAACCTCTGTATCAATAATTACTGTCAACCTATGTATCATAAATTACTGTCAACCTATGTATCATACATTACTGTCAACCGGAGTATCATAATTTGCTGTCAACCTGTGTATCATAAATTACTGCCAACCTGTGTATCATAAATTGCTGTCAACCCGTGTATCATAAATTATTGTCAACATGTGAATCCTATGTTACTGCCAAATCGTATATCAAATATTACTGTCAATCTGTGTATCATAAATTTATGTCAATCTGTGTATCATAGATTACTGTCAATCAGTGTATCATAAATTTATGTCAATCTGTGTATCATAGATTACTGTCACCATGTGCATTATAAATTACTGTCAACCTGTGTAGCATAGATTACTGTCACCGTGTGCAGCATAAATGACTGTCAACCTATGTATCATAAATTAATGTCAATCTATGTATCATAAATTACTATCAATCTGTGTATCATAAATTGCTGTCAATTTGTGTATCATAAATTATTGTCAGTCTGTCTTACACATTATTGTCATTCTGTGTATCATAAAGTACTGTCAATCTGTCTTATAAATTACTATCAATGTGTATCTTATAACATACTGTCAATCTGTATGTTATAAATTACTTTTATTCGTTGTCTTATAAATTACTATCAAACGTCTCACAAATTGATTACAATCTGTGTCTTATACATTACAATCAATCTATGTCCCATGCATTATTATCATACTGCCAATTATGTAATCACAAATGAATCGTATCTGAAGTATCTTCTCTTGGAGTGAAATGGTGACCAATCTGTCGCATGATATTATTATTTACTGATATGTTCCAGTTTTATTTTTGATTGGCTAGCTGCTGCTACGAGAATCCTGACAAGACACACACCTTGTTTCATCGTTACAGAACTTACAATGTTACAGAAGATAAAAAACATGATGTTGAATACTTGGCACAAATTGGTTACGAAGAAGACGGTTTGGAATTAAACCTTCAAGACAGACAGTCGCGCATGAGGTACGCCGCAACGTTTGTGGATGGTGGCGCCTGAGTACATCCACACTTGCTCACTTGATAGTACTCACTGGCCAGGTTTTGTTAGTGGCAGACGATAGAGTTAACGTGTCTGAAGTCTGAAGGAGAAGTCGTAGAAGAGTTGACGAAAGGGCCTTTGAGAAATGGGGACAAAGTTAGCTGAAGGTACAAGAGAGTCGGGAAGAAGACATGAAGATGTGGAAGACAGGCTGAGATAGGAATGTTCCAGAAAGCAGAGTCAATATTGGGAAAGAGAGAATCTGAGCGCACGCATTCTTGGTTAGCTTGGACCTGATATAAATCTGAAATGGAATGAGAAAAGAAGGAGGAGAGGAGAAACTGAGATGACGTTTGGACAGTTTTGGAGTAGAGGTAGAAAGGATGGAGCCAGTGGGTGTATTTACAAGGAGCTAGAAACTGATGTGGGATATAGAGATATAGGAGAGGTAGACAAGGCAGTACACGAGGAAGGGGTGAGTGTCATACATCTTGACCATACAATTTTGAGGAAGTGAAAGATGTGAAGATGGTGAGGATGTGTGCAGCTTGCGAGACTGATTGGATGTGTGTTTGCCTGTGAATGTGTGTGTGTATGTGTTTGTCTGAAATGTGTGCGAGTGTGCTGATGATGTTTGTGTTTGTATTAGGTTATGTTTCGAAGTGTTCGCAAGACTCCGTATCTGTGGGCACGTGTGTGGGCAAGTGTTGACTTAATCCGCACAAAGTTATTACTTGCTTCCTCAGCATGTCTGAATAAGTGCGCAGGTGAATGTGTACATATTTTGTCCGGGTTCGTGTAAGTTTGCGAGTGTTTATATATATGGTGTTTGCTTATATTAATGCGCATATCTATGTGTGTAAGTTTGTGGAGCATGTACGTGCGTGTATGTGTTATATGTTTGTGTGTGTGTGTGTGTGCAGCTAAGTGTTTATATATATATATATATATATATATATATATATATATATATATATATATATATATATACATGGTGTCCAAAAATTAACAGTACAATTTCTGTCTGTTATAATATACAATAAACAAGTGTATACATTCCCATGTTGTGTTATTTGACATAGAAACTTATCCGGTTTTTCTGTATAAAGTTTCTTGTTTGTTTGTATCAAGGGTGTTTGAATGTTTTGTTTCTATCGATAGTTTGTATTTAGTGTGTTTGTTTGTTTTGTTTCTATCAATAGTTTGTATCACGTTTGTTTGTTTGCTTTGTTTCTATCAATAGTTTGTATCAAATGTATTTGAATGTTTTGCTTCAATCAATAGTTTGTATCAAATGTATTTGAATGTTTTGCCCCAATCAATAGTCTGTATCAAGTTTATTTAAATGTTTTGTTTCTATCAATAGTTTGTATCAAGTTTATTTGAATGTTTTGTTTCTATCAATAGTTTGTATCAAGTTTATTTGAATGTTTTGTTTCTATCAATAGTCTGTATCAAGTTTATTTAAATGTTTTGTTTCTATCAATAGTCTGTATCAAGTTTATTTAAATGTTTTGTTTCTATCACTAGTTTGTACCAAGCTTTGACCAGTGGTTTGTTTTCTCTTAAAGATATTTATTTTGCGCTTGTCCAAAATGAATACGCAGAATAAAGCACAGTGTGGTGAAAGGTTTATTGACACCAAATCAGAGACATATCCAACGAAGGTTTAGAACTTATTAGAACAGAATTCCCCTACCAAGAACAACCATACGAGTTTGGTACAAGAAATTTAGAGCACAAGAAAGAAACAGGGCGGCCTCAAACGTCCGAAGAAAGTGGTGAAGTTAAACCAAATATACGCATATTGTGGTCACAAAATGCCCATTTCTCAGTTGTGCATTTAAGAGACAATTATAACGTCAATGTGTTGTGTGATCTGTTACCTGATTGGACTATTCTTCTTCGGGGAACCAACAGTGACCTCCAATACTTACCTGGACATGTTGCAACACGTTGGCTATCTGCAACTGAAAGAACAGCACCGATGCATCATTTTTCAACAAGACGGCACAGCGTTGAATTAGGTCTTGAATGTCCCCATGGCCCTGAATGAGACATTTCCAAACAAGTGGATTAACCGTAGAGGTGCAATTCATTGATCTGCTAAAGTTCCAGCCTCACATCCTGTTATTTCTTTCTTTTGGTACTCGTCAAAGATCATATGTACAATGCACGCGTGACAGATATTGACGATTCAAAAGCAAGAACTTGGTATAAACTGTTGGTTCAAACAAAACAATCAAACTGTAACAAAGTTACAAAGGTCCAACGAGTCAACGCCAGGGAAGCCCCGAAAATACCGTTCGTGGTACCCACACATAACTTGAGAACCCTGCGTGAGAGATGGGGTTCATTAAACGGGTCACTGTTCGAAATTCTTTAACAATACTCGTTTAAGACAGTTCAGCCAAAATGGTTACCTCCCCACGATTTCTACTGGGAATCCCACGACCTTTTAGGTTACATAGCAGGTAATAAACAAACTATTCTTTCTTTGGCGACACGCCAGTTAAAGGGAAGTTGAGGGAATGAACTAAAGACAAACAGAAGTCATTGGCCGAAGCCGGAAGCTTAGAATATAAGCTGGGGGATGAGGGTTCTAGAGGCAGATCAGAAAGAGCAGAGAAGAGAAGACTTCCGGGCAGTTAGTAGGTAGGATATAGACCAGAGTGAAAGCTGGGATAGACTACAGAACATAGCTAGTGAGTAACAAGAATAAAGAGATGTTGTGTGTATGTGTGCGTATGTGTGTGTCTGTATGAGTGTGTGTATGATTGTGTGCGTGTGTGTATGATTGTGTGTATGCGTGTATGTGTGTATGTATATGAGTGTGTCGGTATGAGTGTGTGTGTAGGTTTATGTCTATGAGTGTATGTGTGTGTGTGTGTGTGTATGAGTGTGTGTCTGTATGTGTGTGTTTGTGTGTGTGTGTATGTGAAACATGTATCGATAACTGACCATCGACTTATGCAATGAATAAACAAATTAGTTTCTTCAAATTAGGGCATGTTTTTAGCAATAGTATTTAGTCCACAAATCTGTAAATGTGTATGTAATAATAAACTTATAATATGTTCAATGAAGACAAACGTTTTAGGACGTAATTTACGCATACTTTATGGAAGATCAGACGATATTAGTCAGGGTCACGCAAAATATACTGATCAAACTATGTTAGTCAGGGTCAGGGAAAATATACAGATCAGACTATGTCAGTCAGGGTCAGGTGAAACATTCTGATCAGACTATGTTAGTCAGGGTCAGGCAAAATATACTGATCAGACTATGTTAGTCAGGGTCAGGTCAAACACTCTGATCACGCTATGTTAGTCAGGGTCAGGTGAAACATTCTGATCAGATTATGTTAGTCAGGGTCAGGTGAAACATACTGATCAGACTATGTTAGTCAGGGTCAGCTGAAACATACTGATCAGACTATGTTAGTCAGGGTAAGCTGATATATACTGACCAGACTATGTTAGACAGGGTAAGATGAAACATACTTATTAGAATGTTAGTCAGGGTCAGGCAAAAAATACTTATCAGACTATATTTGTCAGAGTCAGGCAAAATATACTGATCAGACTATGTTAGTCAGGGTAAGGCAAAAATATACTGAGCAGACTATGCTAGTCAGGGTAAGGAAAAATATACTGATCAGACTGTATTAGTCGCGGTCAGGTGAAATATTCTGATCAGACTATGTTAGTCAGGGTCAGGTGAAATATACTGATCAAGACTCCACCTCACTTCCAAGAAATTCTTCCAGGCTGTTTCATGGCAGTCTGGATAACGAGGTGGTAATCTGCACTGTGATCCCCATATTTGTGAGCTTACTGAGGAGCCTCGCATCGCACTACAGCCAGTATAACTTTGGTTCACCGTCTCAATTTCCCCTCGGTATGCAAGAAGAGCTCCTGCAACACGTCACCAAAGAAAGCCGTAAAGAGTACCTAACTCTAGTAAAGTCGCATTAGCAGCAGCAGCAACAACATATGCGTTATATACAGCAGCGTCTAGACATGCTGTTGTCCCTACTCTTTATAATTCACATTATCGCTCCAATGTGAAGCATTGGCTTCCACCTATAGCTGTCGCATTACAGGAAGCCCTTATCCGAACTTGGGCAGTGGCTGATTATAACGGCTATGTTTTTTTTCATGATGAAGTTATCAGTCCCAAGAACAACTCTTTTTTGTCGTCATTTACTTCATGCTTGGAAGGTGACAGTCGCCCGATTCTTTTCCACCTGGGTACTCCCCACGCGACTTAAACGCAGTTCTTTGTCATAATTTAGATGCAATTAAATATGACATTGTCTATTCTGTACATGCATATACCGGCATATAGCCAGTCTGTTCTCGCTATATTTATCATGAAATCTATATATATATAATTTATGTCTGTCCAGGAGAGAGTATAAAATTAGTATTAGGTATAAACCCCTTGATATGACATGAATGACACAATGTAATCATGCGTTTGATCTTTTTGATGCTTCATAGAAGCTAAGAAATCGGCACGAAATAGCTAGTTAACTATAGTAAAACAAAAGTCTGTAAATACAACATACAAACAGAAACTAGCGAATGCTCTTTTTAAAAATCGTACTGAATTAAAATATAACTTGGACTTTCGGTTTTGTTAAATCTGAAAGAAACACGAAACTATTCTTATAATTATTCATTGCACAGATAACCGATTTTATGGTTGGCCCGGCTGCGCAACTCTACGACTATCCATTCCATCAATACTTCAAAAAGTTGTTTTAAATTAAAGAATACAATTAGTGAAATGGAAACATCGGTTTTCACAAAGTAGCATCTATCACCGATTGTTTTCTTCACAAATCTATATGACTCACCAACCGGAAATGGTAATATATATACCTCTGCTCCAACTGAATCGCACAATTATCGCGTTCAATTTCTTTTAGCTCCAGCATCGAATTCCAGCGGGAGCTAATTATATTTATAGGACCCTCTCCATAGCTACCGACTAAGAAAGCAATCAAATACTGTAGACATACAACTGCTTGAACTAATACAAGAAGACGTATTATGTCTTGAAACTGGCAACAACAACAACAACAAAGAAAAAAAGGACATGCCATTTTCAAGAGTGATTGTCTTGATCTAGATACTGCCTTAGAGCTTCCCTTATAAGTGGCATATAAATATATCTTGAATGATTGCATGCACACAGACGTGGAGAAATCGCAGAGCATCTGCTAATTCAAGAACTGATGATAAATGACCACACAAAAAATCGACACAAATAGGTAATGGATAAGTGACCGCAAAAAAACACACAAATGAAACGAAACCCACGTTATGGCTATACACCTCTCGCATGAACAAAGAACAAACGAAAACAATGCACAAATCACACGAAAAAGCAAGATTGAATAAAAAGCACATAAACAATACAATTTCAGTTGGCAAAAATTTCACGAAAGTGGCCAATCACCATTTGCTAGTTATAACAAGCGCCAGTCATGAAAAACAAACAGACCAAACAAGAAATGGGCAATATGAATACAAGTACAATAAATAAAAATGAAAGACTGCACACGCAGAAATATTAATGAAGTCATGTACAAGATAATGGCTCAGTAACGGCAACAGAACACAACAAAACATGTTAGTAGTCACCTGACTCCGGACAGAGACTATAACCACTAAACAAACGGAAGCACAAACAAATCACAAAACCAAATAATATCAAGACACGCACGCACGCAGGCACAAAACACACACACACACACTCACACACACACACACACACACACACACACTCACACACATACACACACACACTCACACACACCCACACACCCACCCACACACACACACACACAAACACACACACACACACAAACACACACACACACACACACCCACACACACACACACACCCACCCACCCACACACACACACACACACACACACACAAACACACACACATACGCACGCGCGCACACACACACACACATACACACACAAATGCACAAACACACACACACATACACAAACATACACACAAACACACACACAAACACACACACACACACAAACACACACACACATACACACAAACACACACACACACATACACACATACACACACAAGCACACACACATACACACACAAACACACACACACACACACATACACACACAAATGCACAAACATATATATACATATCATCATCATTGGCTCTTTTCGTCTTGTCCGACGATAGTAATTGTGCTTTTAGCATAAAGCTCGAGCAGAAATACAGAGACCATATGTTGCCCATGTAGTATGGTCCCTATCTCCGTCTGCCTTGTTTGCTCCAAGGGAAAGGCGATACCAATACATTTGGAACACGGCAAGCTGCAGAAGCTGCCCGATCAGCAGACCAATGCTCTATCTGTTTGCCTGTCAGGTCTTCCCTCCTAGACCAGCCGCCATCCAAGTCTAAGGGTCTGGTCTGCCCTGCCACAACACTCAGCTGAGGTTGTCTTTCCTGGCTCTAGGATGAGGCATTGTATCCTCTTGCGTGTGTTCCCTCGTACATCGTCGGTTGTCAGGTTTGGTAGACGCTGGCCGATTTTCAGAATGATCAGAAAACAGGTTCCACAGCCATATCTGACAAAACCGGACAAGATACGCCAGTATCTTATCTGCGAGGCTTCAGATGTTTTGAAATCAAAGTTTTCCTTCTCCTAGATGAGCTGCCTTCCTAGGCTTTCAAACCACATTTGCCCGAAACTACTGGTTTTAAGGCGCCAGTGGTTCACCTTCCGTTCCTTCTCCTGTTGGTCCAAAACAGTTTTGCCGCACCAAGGCCAGGAGATGGGTAGATCCAATATGGAACATTATTACAGAATGGGCGAGAACAATATTAGAAAGATAGATCATGAAACGGACCAATGTGTTAAAATAGATCATACAGGTAAAGTGAGTGAGTAAGTTCAGGTAGCATTGAAAATGGCAAATGCAATGTTAGGTACGATAAAAAGAAATTTTAAACATAGGAGCAAGGAAGTGATAGTCAAACTGTATACAGCTTTAGTTAGACCTAGATTTGAGTACTGTGTACAGGTGTGGAGTCCTTATCATAGAGGGGATATACACATGCTGGAGAGACTACAAAGAAGAGCGACAAAGCTGATAGTGGGATTCCAGAATTACAGTTATGAGGAAAGACTCAGAAAAACCGGCCTACAGTGTCAGAAGAGAGAAGAATTCGAGGTGACAATACAGGTTTAAAAGATGATCAGAGGAATGGATAAATTAGACTATAACAATTTTTTTTCAAAATACAGCCATCCACAAGAACAAGAGGGCATAGCTACAAATTACCTAATGAAAGGTCCAGATTAGATATTAGGAAACATGTTTTTAGTCACAGAGTGGTGAATGCTTGGAATACATTGCCACGGGAGGTAGTGGAGGCGGACTCAACTAATCCATTTAAGCATAAATTGCATCCAGAGGAAGGTAATGTAAATTAAACTAGTTGTATACAGACTTTGTAGAGTCTTCTAAACCAGTATAAAGACGTTAAGTTAAGTCAAGTTAAGTATATGTATTAAGCATATATACACACATAAAAAAGGATCGTAAATATATGTGGAGACACAATAATAATATAACATATATATATATATATATATAGGCGCGGTCGGTCGATAAATGCAGTAGAATTAGTGCTTGTCTTTCTCTAGCGAATGAATCAAAACCTTTTATTAATTCCTTTAGCAGAAACAGATTTTTGACATCGTTAAAAAAATACACTTTGGTAGACTTAGTTTTAGTTTTGCGTTTAATGGTATTCCTACTCTACAAACCTATATACAAGTCACTATTCCTTACAATAGGACTTGACGTCGTCTTTAAACGTTACTGCGAAATGAAAGACGTTGCACAGCAAGCACGGAAAAGACTGCTTTCACAATTCTTATTGCGGACTTGAGTCAGGATGCCTAGAGGAAAGGGGATATGGATGTGTTTAAGTTGCATTAGAAGCAATCTGCGTCTCGTCAATAAACGAAGAGTATATTTGTCACATGATCTTGGATAAGCTATAAATAAATTATTGATGCATGCGTACTGTCAGCTGTACCAAATATATTTCAATTTACATCCTTCATTCTGTGGATGAATATTTACGTTGCCAAGCACAACAGTAAGCACCGAATGCAATTTTTCAGCATAATGAAGAATAAAAGTCTATACACACTATAGTATGAAGAATGACAGACTAACTGGCCTGGCTTTAATGATGATAGAAAAACGACAGCTTTATACTCCACGATACCGGAGGAATTTCTATGACTTGGTTAAAGATGAATTTGGGAAGATGGAACGGAGATTTGAACCTATAGGAAAGGGAATTTTTAAAAAAAATCCATTTAATTGAGGAAAATAAACTGAATTTTCATTAGTGAAATATGGTATCTTTTTTTGGAGCATCCTACAAAAATGTCAAGTTTCAGGAGTAAAAATAAAAGTTAATTTCTTCCTACAATATAGTCGGCCGTGGCGCAGTGGTTAGTACACTGACTTCACATCCAAGCATCAGAGTTCAATCTCCGTATGTTGGAGGATTTTGTTCGGATCAAACTTGCTCATGTAGCCGACCTAGCCATAGAAATTGGGTACTACAAAAAATCTGGGAAGTGAATGCTGTCGGCGTGATACTGACTAGATCATCCACTATGTGGGTCACCAAATAATAGTGAGCATAACTCCATATTTCATGTACGCCGCATTGCAGGAAACGGGATCTTGACTTGTACAACCCCTATCAATGCATACTACAATTATAATATACATTTTATATGAGCTTACAAAAGTATTTCAAAAGTATTTAAAGCCGAAACATCGAAATCAAAATAGGCCATAGAACACATCCTCAGCCTCAGACGAAATTTGTAAAGGCGCTTACATAACACTTGATTTCACCATGCGCCACTGATATATGTATATATATATATATATATATATATATATATATATATATATATATATATATATATATATATATATATATAAGGAACATAATCCAGCATTATCTGGAGATCGAACCTTGATGGCTTGACTGGGAAGTCAGGTGTGAGACTCATGGACTGTGGCCAGCAGTTGGGTGAGCACTACTCTGAGCTTTACTGATGGGAAACGGTGGTCATTGATGAGGCCTTGTGTGGGCTGCAGGTCCTGCCAATTATGGTGGAAGTTTATAGGTCGCCTACTCTGGGCCAACTTGGCAAGACTATCCACTACCTCTCAAACGGCAAAGCACCATGGGGAGATGGTATCTCACCCGAAACCATCAAATGCGGAAAATTGGTACTAGCTCAGCCGATGTTTGACCTCCTATGCTCTTCTAGGAGTAAGGTTCAGTACCACAAGATATGCGGGACGCCATCATTGTGACGATTTACAAAAACAAATGTGACCCCGGGGAATCTCGCTCCTGGGCGTTGTAGGCAAAGTTTACGCTCTCGTGTTACTCAACAGATTGATACTACTCGCCCACAGGGTGTACCCAGAATCCCAGTCTGACTTTAGAGTAGGTAGATCGACAACAACAGACATGATTTTCTCTCTTGGCCATATCCAGGAGAAGTGCAGAGAACAGGACCAGCCGCTCTTTACGATGTCTCTAGACCTCACCAAAGCCTTCGACTTGGTTAGTAGAAAGGATCTATTTTAACTCCTCGAGAAGATCGGCTGCTTAGCATGATCATTTTGTTTCACACTGATATGAAGGGCGCAGTTCTTTACCATGGATCTTCTTTAAGCTCTTTTCCAATCAACAGTGGAGAGAAGCAGGGATGTCTGCTCGCCCCTCTTTGAGATCTTCTTCTCCATGCTCCTATCCTACGCGTATGTCACATCTGTGGACGGTGTTTGTCTGCACACCAGGACATATGGACGGCTGTTTAACCTGTCCCGACTGCGTGCGAAGACAGAATTGACTCAGATGGCTCATAATAAAAAGACTTGGCGAGTATTTGTTGAAGACCTATGCTTCGCAGGGAGCTGTCAGGTCCTTCATTGATTGAATGGTAGGCGTACTCAACAATTTTGTTGGTCTTGGAATAAGATAATCCAGAAACTACAAGCATACATGAAAGCCCTGCTTAGGTAGCGAGGTCTGGGCCGGACGTCCCGCTCGTTAAAGGAAAGTGAAGTGTCTGTTATAGCCTCTCCTTTCCAGGTGTATAGATCGCCGCTGGATTCACAGTTCGGCTTGCCGTTCAGGAGTTTCCATACCAATGTCCTTTCCTACGTTCTTGTGTCCCCAGCAGCACCTTCATGAGGGGCCCCCTGTTTCATACATAGCCTGCTGTGGGGCGCGACCGAGTACCCGGCGGTATAACTGGGCGGCCAGATTAGGCCCATTAGCCTTGGTTGGCAGCCAATCTAAGAGAAGGTAAACTCTGATTCTAAACCCGGGTAGCTCATTAGCCTGTTCAGGCAGTTGGCTTAGGAGAGGAGGAACTCTGATTTTAAACCCGTAAGTCCCATGGAGTGCTGGCAAGTCTTGGGACAATGAGAGTATCATCGGATGTCTCGAGTAATTAGCGTCTGTGGGCAACGACTCCACTGCCTTGTGGAAACCTCTGTAGATGGTATGACTACGGGAATAAACCCAAACAGAAAATACGGAGTCGTAGCACCTAAGGAGGATGATTTCAAAATTGCAAACTCATTCCGGTAGCTCCGCATCTGAGCTGGTGCCAAATTAGCCATGCTTTGCATTCCTTTGGATTACACCAGCGAGGCCGAGAGGGGGATCCTGCAGTTTGGGCAGCCCAGGTTCTCCATATTCAGCGCCCAGGCTTGCGCCATGAGAGGCTACTCACAGATGCACCACGCATGGTCTGCAAAGACACCTATGGATAAAGCTTAGGTAGGGGAATTACGCAAGAATTACCCAACACATTGATATAAAAGATGCATGCTTTAGCTCACATAAAGTGCTTTGTGGCAGGACTAATTCTAGGATGACTTCGCTTTCCCTTAATATAGAACATAAGAACAGGAAGATGACGCTTTACAGTACTGACAAAGTTAAAGAAGACATACCAATAAAGGGAAGTCACTTAGTTGTCATTTATTTATTGTCTCCGTTTCGCCCCTTTCGAATCAAAAGACCACCAGCATGGTAAATGGTTAAAATAGGCAAATACTGTTGTGCTTGCTGTAGAAGTTAGATTAAAGTGATGAGGTTATTAGTCCCGTGCACAATCTTCTTTAGTTAACATTTACAACATGATTGGAGAGCAAGAATATAATTGTCTTCACGTGAGTTCGACCCACGTGATGCATTATGTCAGTTTAGTAAACTGGGCTGGTCTTCGCCACTTAAAGGAAAACAGAACTGACTATATGACACCATTCTGTCCAAGGTGACTGCATGACACCATTCTGTCAGAGCTGACTATATGACACCATTATGTCAGAGATGACTATATGACACGTTTCTGTCAGAAATTACATATGATATGGAACTACGTGTTAGAGCCATACGAGTAGGGGATGACTGCTAAGTTGGTGATCAGTACAACAGCTCTGGTCATAATATGTGCCTTACAGCAGTGGAACCACTTCATTTAAGAGCGTATCAATTGACGTCATTTGTTAGTTGATTTGTGAAACACACACAGTGACGTAGAGATGGCTGCACCCTGGTTATATCCTTGGTGTGTTCACTACAACAGCATTAATCATCTGCTATATTGGCAGCGGGCTGATGCATTCAGACGGGGAAAGCTAACAGCAGAGAAGACCAGAAAACAACGTCTGTCAATTCTTCCATTAACATCGTCAAGTCAAACAGCCGTTTAAACAAGGTGCACACACTTTTCAGGCAATCTTCATCATTTAAATACTATTTGAACAAATTCAATCTAGTTCATAAAAACAAGTGCAAGTACTATAAACTGTTGTCAAGAATTGAAAACACAGGTACGGACTTATGTGTTGCAATGTTCACATAGCGATTATGTGATGGTGTATCGCTGCCATGAGCAGCCAACTGTAAACTGAACCCAATCAATCACTCAATCAATCAATCAATCAAAACTTGTCCTACTCCCTGTGGAGAATATGTCTTTACAAATGCATGTCAAGTCATACAATGTTGACCTGCTGAAATTTATGTGGCTCAATTTTTGTGCAGGATATAATGGTTAGCTTCACGTCTAGCCCTTCCTAGTTGCATATTACTACATACCTGACAGGTTACAGCGTTTCTATTATTTGCTCCACTTTTGAGCTTCGGTAACACTCAGATAGAGTTGAACATATTGATTTCGGTAAAATAGTAATAAAGTAGTCAGACAAGTATTTATAAAAAATCGGTTATTTGTGCCAATGTAAGAATCGGTTATCTCTGACAATATAAGAATCGGTTTTGTGACAAAGTAAGAATCGGTTATCTGTGACAATATAAGAGTCGGTTTTGTGACAAAGTAAGAATCGGTTATCTGTGACAATGTAAGAATCGGTTATCTGTGACAATGTAAGAATCGGTTATCTGTGACAATGTAAGAATCGGTTATCTGTGACATTGTAAGAATCGGCTTATGTGACAACGTACGAGTCGGTTTTGTGACAATGTAAAAATCGGTTTTGTGAAAATGTAAATATCGGTTTATGTAAAAATGTAAGAATTGGTTTATGTGAGAATGTAAGAATTGGTTATTTGTATGACAATGTAAGAAAACATGTATATAGACGGAAAACACCGAAGTAACAACTTTTGACAATGTAGACGCAAACTATTCGTAAGTTGTAAAACTTGCTCTAAACTGCAAACTGTAATCGCTATTTAGTTACAAGAAAGAAAATATCAAGAATGACTCTGAATATAAAGCAAATAGCTAGGAAAACAACAAACCAGCGGATGAACACAAACTGAAAGTATCACTTGGACTTACTCTGTCATCAATTTTCCCGGCACTGTCTTTGTGCGGTGCGGTTCCGGTGCTGCAAACACAAAGCTAGCCGTGTTACTAGTTCGTAATGACCCTCGCTAACGCTCAGTGACAACCCGTTCATCGCGTCTTTGGCACTGATGATGGTCGGCCCGGCTTGCTTCTCCGGACAGCTTGATAAATACTGGTATGTCACGTCTCATTCTCTCCCTTTTCTTCGTTCTTAACATGGATCCAACAAAACATTCCCCAACACAATCATCTCAAAAATAAACAAAAGAGTTGCAACTTTAAACTTGTACCGATTCTCTAAAGCGTGCATTTCTTAAACCTACAGAAGCAAAATGCTAGCGTATTCATTAGCTTACTAACTTACAAGAAATTAGGAAAGTGCTGACGTTCCAGTCTCTTTAATTAGGTTTTTAGAAACCTAGTTTTTAAGTCTAGCTGGAGACGACCAGTAAACAAGGTTAGTTATCGCAAGTGGCGAACTGAGCAACCAAACCAGACAAACAGCTTTCTTCAACATTTCGAGTGTACGTGGCAACAATTCGCACTGGTCATCTGCAGGGTATAGTGCTTCAGTTTGTTAGATATCACCGTTGTTCACATTCTTTGAGTTCACTGATTTGCAGCCTTGTGGTTATACCCAATAGAGGAGTCAAAAGTTCTGTTCGTTTAGTTTATATAACACTGCAATACGCAGAGATATTACCAATACAATTAACGCGTTTTAACATGGTTTTTTAGCGTCTGATTAGCAGAGTCGTGGAGTGCTTTCCGATTAGAGCAAAAGTACCGGGTTTGGCCCCCGTTTTCAAATGCCAAAAGTTGGCTTTCTGTTAGTGAAGGAAAGACAAAGAGAACCTGGTCACATCACCTAATAAAAAGCTGAGACTATCACTTCACCCCCCGAATGCAGCGTCTGCTACAGGACAACTTTTGATGTTGTTAGATTGTGATATAGACAGAGCAGAAACGATGTGCCAGATAGGACGTGAATGCAATTCAAAATAAATAAAATTCAATATTGCACGAGGCTGGATCAATTTGGAGAAAACCTTTGAGTTCGTTGTCAATTTCACTTTCTCTGTATTTCTGTGGATTTTCATCTCTCTATTTCTTTCTTTCTTTCTTTCTTTCTTTCTTTCTTTCTCTCTCTCTCTCTCTCTCTCTCTCTCTGTCTGTCTTTTAATTGAGTTTTTCATCTTTCTCACTCGTTCACTCTCTCTATTATGCTATTTATTGTTGTTTTTCTGGTAATTCTATTTCTGTTAAATCTCTCTCTCTCTCTCTCTCTCTCTCTCTCTCTCTCTCTCTCTCTCTCTCTCTCTCACGTTACCGATCTCTTTATAATATTGTTTATATAATCTTACATATTACCTTTGCTCTGGTTCTCAATCACTCACTCTCAAACTTATCCGGTGTTACTAATCCACGAGTCTTCCATAATCACAATGAAATGTTAATAGTTGCCCACCACAAGAGAGGATTGTGACAGCAAAAGGCTATTGCTGCGAAATTTGTTCTCTACTGCATGTAAAGACCAATCCTGTTACGGCATACCCAGCCTCATTTAGAGCACACATGTTGGAAGCCGACAGTTGATAGCTGCAAGGATAGTTTTTTCCGGGCCGCGCGCTTTCGCGGATCTTTCGCCTTGACTATGTAATAGGGTTATCCTTCTCTTTATTATTCTTTCACTCACACTTACTCTGTGACGTATCTCACTTTTTCCAATTATTCTTCCTACAAAATATCAATATCGAAAACACTAAAACTTATGTAAATAATAAAACACAAGATAATTAATTTATTACAAATCTAGTCATTTACAACATTATCATAACTAAACTAAACTATAACTAAGTATTTCTAACTGTCAGTATGAGCTGGTTAGAATCCATATATCTATAACTCGAATCTGTTGTCTATCCTTTGCTTCCTTTGGTATCTATACATTTCACTTAGATATAAATATATGTAAATCTTGTTCTACAATTGATTAACTAAACAATCTAACTTCGTGGTCACGTGGAGCACTTCGACAGTTGGCGATGAAGTTCATCTCTGGTGGTAGTCGGCCTTGCTCTGTGGAACAAAAGCTTCTTACCAAGTTTGAGGGTGTGCTCTCTGAGTAGTTTTATGGTACATCTCACTTTTGTTTAATATCCTTTCGACAGACTTCGGGATTGTATCCCAGGGTTTGCCACCCTTTCGACAGAAACTTCGGATTTGTATACTAGGGTTTAGCACATACTTTCGACAGAGACTTCGGAATTGAAACCTCATTTTTATTTGATTAGGCAGGAGTGCAATTTCTTCAGGAACGAAGCGGATAAGCGTACCGTCGAGTTATGTCTGACATTTTATTTGCATCTGGTTTTATTGGCCCTTTATTCGCATCTCTAAACACCATGGCAGATGGTAAAGAGGTACCTCTGGCCCTCCTCCGTTGACCGGTCAGCGGTCAGTGTCGCTCTCTTGACTGCAACACTTGTAAGTCTATCTAGTTCCTCCCTCCTGAATAACTTCTTTTGCCATCTTGTCACCCTGTCAATCTAAATGTGACAACCTGGCGTCAACTTATGTTTCGCGCAATGTCTCTAACCCCTTTTCTATGACTCCAATTAATACACCAAATGGGCTCGACCATAACCCTAACCATCTTTGACAACAGTATTCAATTCACCACCCTAAATATTAACCCCCTGCTCGAGTTGCTAGTCATAATTCTGGCTTGACAATGAATACACGATATGCGAGACCGTTGTTTGAACTGTTCTTACCTGAGTTGAAATATCTTAATACTTTCCCAGCTAATTTGAGCTCTATGAGAATAAGTTACTAGCCTCAATTCCTCTGTTTCACGTGGAACTGGTACAGCTATAAGTTCTGAGATCTGAGCACCTTCGGCGAAACTAGCGCTAGGTGGTACGATCTTGTACAAGCATCTAACAGGAGGTGACATCAATATTGAAGCTTTTCAGAGACACTTTCAATGAGTCTCTCTAGCATTTCTTCTGGGAGACTGCATGTTGTGAGTTCACCGTGTAACAGATGCTTTGGGATGCGCTCACCTGGCATGCAAATAACATGTCTCGTCAATATTAGCTGAGTCAATGTCAGAAGTGTATCGATGTTCAACATGTCAGTACTGCTAAGAATTTAAGAGTTAGGCACTTTCTCCTGCCACCTGATCCCGAACAGCCTACGCAGACAGCTCAAGTGAAAACGATTGAGCTGTTTGACATGTCTGCCATTGACTGTCCATGTCTCACAGACATGCAGCAGAGTGGACAACACTAAAGCACAATCCACTTTTATTTTGGTGGTGGCACTGATGTCGTTTTGGTACCAGACGTTTTCTTAGAACTTCAAAAACACATAGCTGACCTTAGCAATTCTATTATTTGTCTAACAGTCGATATTCGCCTCCCTAGTGATGGTACTGTCTAGATAAGCTAGCGACCGCATGGAGACGTTGGTTCTGTACAATAATGTTAGGTTCGATGTACGGTCCCCAGAGACACGTTGGAAGAGCACTTCCATTTTTATAGTGTTCATCGTGAGACCAAAGTTACTGCATTCCGCCAAAAACTCCATCATGGTGGACAGTATCTTTTTTCTGAGCAAGTGTTGAGGACGCAATCGTTTGCGAATCGGAGATCTAGGATCGTGTCCTTTCCCTTTGGTGTAGGATCTCAGGCGAAATGGGATGAACAGCTGTTATGTTCTTGTCATTTCTCTTGTAGTTGACGTGCTGCCTTTATTAACTCAACTGTCCCACGAGCCGCACGAAAACCACATTGAATATCAGGGTGACCATTTAGGTGGCCAGTATTTTGCCTGCGATTGACAGCAGAGAGATACCAATGCGATTGTCTCATGATTGTCGATTGCTATTTTACTTGTACAGGTGCACAATTGTGGTATCATTCATCTCCCGTGGAACTGTTTCTGCTTCCCAAATACAACAAAAGAATGTAGCCAGTTCCTGATGAAGCACACGACTCCCTGTTTGGAATCTCTGCCGGGATGCAATCAGAACCGGGAGCTTTGCCTTTGGACATAGAGCTGATAGCCTTCCTGACCTGTGACTCGGTGGGCTTAAGGTCAAGTATCTGGTTAATAGTAGCTTGTGGCATGCTAACTATCGCTTGTGCGTTGGTGATGGACGGACAGTTGATAATGGCGTCCCAATCATTGACCCAGCTTTCCAAAATCTGAGCCTTGTCGATCAATAACGTCATACCGTCAGCACTACGAACAGGAGCTGAGTGATGGAATGTAGGGCCGCAGACAACCTTCAGCGCACAATAAAGTCGTCTCGGGCAATTGGATCAGCATACCTTTGAATCTCCACCGCTATGTCATGGAGCCAAGCATCCTGCTTGGACCCATGGCCATCTGTAGCTATCTATTACAGTTGACCACGATGGACCTGAGCTTACGTTGCACAACCGTACGTATATTGTTAAATGCAGTATTCTCGGAAGAGGAGGAGGGGCCGCTTTGGAACAGCCGAACTGGCAGCGCTTTCAACCAACATAATCTTGGTCACTGGGTCGTTTTCGTCGAATCAGTCATTTCTCCTAAAAGTCAGATAACTGAAGCACTGAAGATCAATCTATCTTACACACTGCACAGTGTCGGCTGCTCGCTAGCAGACGAATTTTCAGGTCCCTGGCTTTAGTCTATTTCTCTGTCTATCAGACACTTATCTCCCTCTTCACCTGCCTCTAGTCTAATTCTCTGTCTATCAGACACTAATCTCCCTCTTCACATGGTTCTAGTCTAATTCTCTGTCTATGAGACACTAATGTCCCTCTCCATCTGACTCTAGTCTAATTCTCTGTCTGTCAGACACTAATCTCCCGCTTCACCTTAGTCTAATTCTCTATCAGACACTGGTTAGGTCATTCTAGTGAACATATACTCGCCCTGTAGAGTCAAGACCATTTCCTTTTAGCTACCCGCGTTTGACCACCAAGCCAGTCTTATTCAGTTCTGCAGACACGAACACACGAATATGGTTGAGATTGTTGCCATCGAGTTTGAAAGGGCTGCGTTTCTAAATCTTGACGTACCTTGTCCTTTCTTGTTACTTTGACCACCTCTCTTATCACGTGGACCATCTCTCTTATTACGTGGAACACCTTTCTTATCATGTGGAACACCTTTCTTATCACGTGAACCACCTCTCTTATTACGTGGAACACCTTTCTTATCATGTGGAACACCTTTCTTATCACGTGAACCACCTCTCTTATTACGTGGAACACCTTTCTTATCATGTGGAACACCTTTCTTATCACGTGAACCACCTCTCTTATTACGTGGGCTACCTTTTTTAATTACTTGGATTGGGGTACTGAGACGCTAGTTCGGTCAGGCACAATTTACTGATCTGGACAACGCCGTCAGGGTCAGGCACAATATACTGATCTGGACGACGCGCCAGTGTCAGGCACAATATACTGATTTGGACGACGCGCCAGGGTCAGGCACAATAACTTAACTTAACGTCTTTATACTGGCTTAGAAGACCCTGCGGAGTCTGTATACAACCAGTTACATTTACATCACCTTGCTCTAAAAGCTATGCGCATCCAGTTTATTCTTAAATCCATTAACTGTCCCTGCCTCCACTACCTCCCCTGGCAATGCATTCTAAGCAGACACCACTCTCTGACTAAAAAAATATTTCCTAATATCTAATCTGGACCTCTCTTTAGTCAGCTTGTAGCTATGCCCTCGTGTTATTGTGGGTGGCTGTATTTAAAAAAAAATTTGTTATAGTCTAATTTATCCATTCCTCTGATCATCTTATAAACCTGTATTAAGCCACCACGAATTGTTCTCTCTTCGAGACACTGTAGGCCGGTTTTTCTAAGTCGTTCCTCATAACTGTAATCCTGGAATCCCACTATCATCTTTGTCCTTCTTTTTTGTATTCTTTCCAGCATGTTTATATCCCCTCTTTGAAAATTTATACTGATCTGGACGACGAGTCAGGGTCAGGCACATTATACTGATCTGGACGACGCGTCAAGGTCAGGCACAATATACTGATCTGGACGACGCGTCAGGGTCAGGCACAATATACTGATCAGGACGACGCGTCAGGGTCAGGCACAATATACTGATCAGGACGACGCGTCAGGGTCAGGCACAATATACTGACCACAATCACTGTTTCTCTTCCATGTCAGTGTCAGGCACAATATACTGACCAAAATCACTGTTTCTCTTCCATGTAGCGTTCTCTGGAAACAGGGTGTTTTCACGGCAGTCTGGCTGACCTGGCTGACGATATGTGAATGAACGCGATCCCCGTAGTACTGAGCGTCACGCAGATAAAGCCATGCTTGGTACCATCGCTTGGGAGGGGGGGGGGGCACCATCCTCCATATTCAGTACACTCGGGATGTGAGGAAAGCCACTACAACCACTTAACGCCATTGTCAGGGGGCACACAATAGTACACCTACTCATTGTGACCATTAAACAACAACACCATTACTTGGATTATCTTTCTTATTGTCTGGGTGACCTTTCTTATAGCTTGGACCACTTTTTAAAAAATATGTGGGCCATCTGTATTATTTCGTGGAGCACCTTTCTTGTTACTTGGATCATCGTCTTAAGTATCTCATATCTGAGGTTTGGAGCTGATATTTGTGGGTTGTGACTATTGTCAATATTTCACATCTGTAAGTCAAGGTAGGTGCGTAGATGAAATACATAATTCCATCTTGATTTTCTTGCACACGTCACGTTTGGCATGATAAGTCAACCAGTTACTGCTATTCAGGTGACGAACTCTTCTTTGATGATTAACTTACTCTGTCATTTAGGTCCAAGATTGAGAATGAACGAAGCCAAGCCAGCCATTTAGCTCCAAGGTATTTGAGCTGGTGATACGTCGCCTTACTGATAACTTTGCAATTATTAATTCATATCTGAAGCAATTCAGAAATTGCGTCGGTAGACAGTGACAACTTTTTTAAAACGAAAAAAAATAGACACTATCTTTAACAAGTAAGAAACAGAGACAATGCAAAGATAGCCGAGAAGAATGATTTAGTCATTTTTAGAAGTCATCCAGGGGGAACGTAATAGGTAAACAAATAGTCAGATTCATTAGACAACAACTAAATTATTGGCGAATATATACGTAAGGTATAACCTGGCTAGTCCTCGCAAAATCCTGAAGATACATCAATCATAGTTATACCAGAAAAGGTTGAATGTGTCAATCATTGTGTGTGATTGGTTTCGTTCAATCGTTTCATGGGAACATGATAATGAAACGAGATGAATATAGTCTGCAGAAAATGTTTGCCCGCCAGGAACTGACTTTCAGTGATATTCAAAATGGAGGCTCCTGGCAGAGGTCGTAATCCACGGCCTTTGTGGTAATGGAGTGTCAAGTGGCCGCGTTTCGGAAGGGATTTCGAGGATTGACGCGGGAAATGTGTCCCTGACCGTCTGTTGCAGCATCCGTCTGATGACAAAGTCCAGCAGTTCGGCCCACGGTCAGGTCTCGGTACTTAACTCGAACGACATGGCAAATTCTAGCCTCGGTTCAATACTCCAACTAATCTACAAAAGAGTTGTGATCGTAGAATGTACTTCATTTTTATCGTAAGTAATTTTTTTTTTCTTTATCCTTTTACCCAATTTAACGCCCTACTAAAATCAATTAATTAAGTAACTGGTTCATCTTCCCCCAAATTTTTACTTCAGTTTCTCAATACGTTTCTCATCCTGAAATGTTAAGGTTAGAATACATGAGGTGAAAAAAAAAACAACAGCAAATAAACAAACATCAAAAACAACACCAACAAAAATATTAAATTAAATTCTTGTTTTTCTCATAAACTGTCTTTGCTCACAACTGGCAAGTCTCGTGTCGAGAAATTGTTTCAGAAAATGTTTTTTAATTAAAAAGAGATATTGAAATTAAATGAATCAAAACGACTGGAAATATCTATCAGTGGATGAACAATTTAATAAATAACAAAATAGCATAATTGTATATTAAATCAGGCAATGGATTCGATGACTTTGTATTGGGTAGCAACGAATGGTAGATCTGTATTCTACCTAACACGTCGGTTAAAACGACTACAGAGGCGTATGCATAAGCCTAGAAACTGGAACACAAACAACCAGCCAATGGAGGTGTAATTAAACTTCTTTAGTGCAAGTTTGCTGCAATACAGTCACTATCAGTGATGGCCTCGTGCTGTTATAGGACAGGAAGTGGAAACATACATATAGATAATGTCCGACAACATCATCATGTGGCATGTCAATTCGTCATTGCGGTTATGAACCACATCTTCCAGACAACCAAATGTGCCCACTGTCTATTGGTGCAGACATGAATAATTCGTAAGTTTGCTTCAAGTGAAGCACATATTATCACTACATCTGGGCTCTTTACAGGAACCCTGTATCCAAGCATGCTTTTCAGTAGCAGTGATTGTACAGAAGAGGTTGCTAGCCATGTGTATACACTTCATTAGTCGATTTTGCGACATGGTTTGAAGTAACACGGGTACTATTCTTTTCAATAGGAGACGGCGTGGGCTAGTGGTTAAGTGACACGGCTCACAACGCGAAGGTGCTGGTTTCGATCCCCATCACAGCACCATTACTACGGGGAAGCAAACCCTTACATGTAGGACGAAGCAGACCCTTACATAATATGCATGCTGAAGTCGGATGCACTGGCCTTACAGGCGCAAAATAAAAACCACAGAGTTACGCACACCACCTTGGGGAATCGAGAAATTAGGCGAAAGCAAAAAAAAAAAACCCGGTAACGCTCGAATGAGCAGTTACGACTCGAGTGAGGTAGACCCGCTTACATCAAAATCCAAGGTAACACTCGAAATAGGTAGACCCACTTTCATCAAAGTACTGAGTACCACTTGAAGGAGGTAGACCCACTTTCATCAAAATACTGGGTACAACTTGAAGAAAGTAGACCCACTTTCATCAAAATACTGGGTACAACTTGAAGAAGGTAGACCCACTTTCCTCAAAATACTGGGTACCACACGAGTGAGGTAAAAATACATTCAATTAAAATGTTATAAAGTGCGTGCTGCACAAGTAAACATAATTATGACATATTTAAAAGAGGAAAACGTAAACCATTTAAAATATTTGATTGGAAATATTCTTTACTGCCACTCCATTTCTCACATTGATACCTCATTATTGGAGAGAAAAGTAATCGGGGCCGAGTTTACTGTATTCTCCATGCGGCCAAAATCTATTCCGAAGAGCCGCCTTGCTTAAACAAGCAAAAGGGCAAAGTCACACACTGGTCTCTTAAGTGCCTCTTCTTTAATGAAATTCGTCAAAAGGAATCGATAAGTAGACGACAGTCTTTGTCGATCCTGCCAGCGTCTTGTTTAATTTTAAGACAGAAGATACAAACCTGGAATAGGAATGCATTCGGAGAGATGCTTGTTCCACAGCAATACTAATCTAAATTGAAGTATCTGTAGTGTAAAATATTTGCTGTCGCATGTGGATTGATTCCTGCGTCAATCTGAGAGCGAGAGATGTTGATTTCAGGTTATAATCTTGACCATGAGTTACTGTTGGCTTAATGGTTTAGAAACTGGTGTTCAGGAGAATGAAACAAGGGTTCAAGACACGGGCATTTAGTTTTTTTTCTATTGGCGGTAAAATTAGAAACCTAGTCTGCACACTGCGTGGCGACTGTAGAATGAATCGGGCTTTATTATTCAGCATCATACATTCTCCATGTGGATCCCAGCAATAGCTTTGTTTAAAAAAAACATTCACATTCGAAAATTCACCCATGAAATGGGAAAACAATAAGAGAACTACAGTAAAACTGAAAATCTCGATAATTTCATAAACAAGTGTAAATTAGTTGATAGAAGGATACACTTACAAACACAGTTTAAGTTACAATCAAAATGTCTTCACCTGTAACTAACGGCGGCACAAATAGCAGAACTTAACTAATCTAAGCCACTGCGAAAATAAAAATGTGTACCTATTCTAAACGAGAAAGACTATAGGAGACTGAAGAAAGCTAAGTATTTCTTGACAATAGTGACAACAGTGGGTCAAGTGAACAAGTTACTGGACATTCTGGACTTTCTGCATTTCAACACTTGCATTTAATTACTTTCACATTCACAATGAAACCAGAAATCGTACAAGAGCTGGTATCGTATTATATACACATTTCTGTCCAATTTTAATCGTGCTATGACTCCTTTTTTTTTGCAGAATTGAAAACGGTTGACATCCCCCTAAAGTCTGTGCAAGAACAAACCCATTGGAGAGAGCAGCATAGACTATCAGTATGTATTCAAACAAAAGTGGAAGGAATACTAGGCAAGAATGGACAGAACAATATGCAACGTAGGGTAGTGGCTCCCAATGTCCTTGATGAAGAATACCCACACGACCTCTGGATCAGAGTATACTCAGATTGGTCAGCACGGAATGCAGTAAAGAATGGAGGAGCAGGAATGTACATAGAATACCCAAACAACATTACGGATACAGTTAGAGAACCAACTGGTAAATTCTGTCATACATATGATGCAGAAATCCAGGCAATCAATGTGGCAATGAGAAACTGTTGAACACCAATGTCGGTCCACAACGTGTAGTATGACATATCCACAATCAGTACTCCAAGCACTGAAGTCCGGGAAATTCCTAGATCTACAGGCTCTACAGTGGATACCTTCTCATTGTGGATTGTCAGGAAACAAGAGAGCAGAACGACTAACAAGAAGGGTGCTGCAGACGAGCAACCAGATGTGCCAGTTACATATTAACAGAAGTTAAGGATGATCAAATCAATCAGAAAGTCACCAACAGAAACACAAGACGATTACCATAAGAGGAACAGACACGAACAAACTGTTGTGTTGCGTCTTAGAACAGGTCACAACCAACTCCGCAGCCACATGTACACACAATTGAAGGTTGGCAGCTCAGCTGCGTGTATATGTGGACATGCACTCCAGACCGCAGAGCATATACTACAGAACTGCCCCGGATACAATATACAGATAAAATCCAACTGGCCCATAGAAACAACACTGGAAGAGAAACTTTACGAACCTATATGTGATCTACAAAAGACAGTGACGTTTATACAACAGACAACATTGCAGATATGGACATATTTTCTAGCGAACGAAAGAAGAAGAAGAAATTAATATTTGTTAGTTAGCTATGTTTGTCTTCAATGTGTTATTATATCTTTTAGTAACCGCCTCTAAAAGATGTTTAGACAATACTACATTTTGTATGGAACTAAATTAATTAACAAAGAATTGCAGATGTCATTACATGGCACCGGCCATTGGGCGAAAGCCTCTGGATCAAACACCATCAACAACAACAACAACAACACTATGTGATTGGTAAACTGTTCATAAGGAAATATATAGGTGCAGGATATATTTTTCGATTGATGGAGATAGTATGCATCCCCGCCTGCTCCCTGCTTGAATTGTTAATGTGTTTGCCAGTTTGGCTTTGTGGGATATTCTGCATGTGACCTTTAACAGAAATCATGTGTCCCTCTTAAAATGGTTTCGGCATTCTATAGTGTTTGAGAATTGTCCAAATCACAATGAGGTTTGTACTATCAAATGCCCTTTCAAAATCTATGGAGTTCATTACTTGAAGTGTCTACCACTCCCTTGATAATAATTTGATAATTCTGAGCGCAACAATTTGATCTGTGCAAGATCTTCATATTCGGAATCCCACCAGTTCTCTCAGTTTCCCATCTAAAGCACCTTTTATACAGTCCAGAATTATCATAGTCAGAACTTTTCTGCTCCATATCAGAAGAGTTATTCCTCGAACGGTACAACATAAAGCCGTATGTTTTTACCCTCTTTCCATCTTTCGGGAATAGTCTCTTGTTACCATACTTAGCAACTGATGTAACATCTCTGGTGGATTGGATATACGCTCTCATGCCTTCTAGGCGGATTCCATCTGGTCCTACAGTTATCCCATTCTTAAATGGTTCGAATGCTTACTCGAGCTCTTGTATTGTTGGTTGATTTATAATTACATTTGGCGGTTCCTTTACTGGTTCTTTGTCAGTTTGGGATGATAGTGGATTTATGTTATGGTTTTCTAAGGTAACAAAATTTCGTCCATCTGTCTCGCTGTTTCTCTTCGCTGCAGATTATCTGTCTTTTACTGTGTGTTGTGATATATTTTTTTTTCTTGATTGTATTCACATTATATTATACAGTGCCTTGTTTTGCGTTTAGTGAACACACATTGGACGTGTGCAATTTATGTGTTTGTGTGTGTAGAAGGTGGCCTGGGGGGGGGGGGGGGGGGGTAGAAGAGATGGTGTCTCCAATAGCCAGCTGATTGAAGTTGTAGAAGTTAACAAAACTCTCTTTTTTCTAGTTTCCGACTCCCATATCGTTTATGCCAATAGTGATTTCGTGATTACTGTTGTCTATTCCAACTTTTACATTTAGATATACAATGAGTTATCTTGGAGCTTTGTGCAGTGTTCGTTGAAACGTATGGTATAATCCTTGTTTGTTGTATTCACCATCATTGTTTGCTGACTGATGCATAACGCTGGTTGATTGTTGTTCTTCTTCCTTTTGAGTGAAATGTTGCTGCTATTACTTAGTAATATTAGTTTCCGTTCTATAAGTATAACCCTTGTTTCTTAACCTCTTCGTGTGTGTATTTTTGGTGGTTTCTCCAGTGTTTAGTGTGGCGTTTCTTGTATCGTCCCATCTGTTCTTTGCAAGATCCAAGGAGACGACTTGTAATGCTCAGTTACCTTGGCTGACCAAGGCCAAAGTTAACTTGGACTGCCTTTCCGGCCTTGTACAAGGCATTAATGTTCAGGAACCATATCTTGTTTTTTGTCGTCATCGTCAGAACATTGTGTCGGTGACCTAACTTCCATTGACTGGCTTTCATCAGGTCGAGTTACATGTCTTGGTTGTGCGTGATCCTTGAAAATCCTATCAATAGAAATGACTCTTTGAACATTCGTTGCGGTTTCTGTTACGTAGTCTGGTTCCTTATTTTGATTTTTAGCCATAATCCAACAGCAAACATAAGGGATAGTTTTGTACATTTAGACTGGAATCTCTCAAGTTGATCTGTGTGAACCTGCAGGAGCACAAGACTCCGCCAACATAGCTCGCATGATCATCAATGCACGCAAGCTGTTCCACTACATCACAGAAGTGGGTGGATGGATTAAGTGGGTATGTGTGTGTGGGTTGGTGGTTGGGTGTGTGTGTGTGTATGTATGTATGTATGTATGTATGTATGTATGTGTGCGTATGTCTGTGTGTGTGTGTGTGTGGGTGGGTGCGTGTGTGTTTGTGCGTGCGTGTGTGTGTAAATGTGTATGTGTGTGTATATATTATGCGTGTGTGTATGTATGTGTTGGAGGGGGAGGGGGGTCGCTGTTGTCAAGAGGTTCAGGCACTCGCCTCTCACAGTGATGAATGGAATCGGTGGGCGATCGAGTCCCGCAAGTTTCAAGCGACCATTTGTCTCACGGGAGGTAAAACTAGAATGCCTGCATCTCGAGTTACCTCCAGTCGTCTCGACCAATAGTTTTGACACTGGTCCAAGGTAACTCGGAACAAGAGTAAGACTGATACGTAAATGTTGTCACAGCACAGACTAGCCATCGCGGAGGAAGTGTTGGAGATTTAATTATAATAGGTCTCAATATTTTTTAATGAGCGGGGAAAGGGGACGATGAAGGAATGGCATGAGACATTTACTATTTCTTGCTGACTTGCTTTCCTAACAGTAACAGTTACACATTTACAGCTGGTTGACAAGACGATTACAAACCGACAATTTGCAGATGCTATAGATGGTCTGACAGGCACGGAAACGGAACTTGATGAGCTGATTAGTAGATTGGACAGAACAGCGCAGAGCTACGATATGGGGATAAATGCAGAGAAAATAAAGCTGATGGCTATTAACACGGAAGGGTTTACGTCTGTGATAAAAGCAAATGGTCAAGAAGTTGCACACCGGTTTAAGTATCTATGATCACTGATCAGTGACGAGGGCTCGCAGTCTGAGATAGTTGCCAGAATAGCACAGACAAAAGCGGCGCTTATGCGTTTGAAACCCAAATAGCAGGAAAAGCGCATGTAGCAACGTAAGACGTTTCCACAGTAGCTATCTAGAATGTTACTACATACATCTACATCATTCACGACACAACCACACTCAGCAAATAACTCAGTAATGGCTAACATATTTATTACAAAGAACTAGTAAAATACATCTTAACTAAGTAATCATATATTATATATATTAATATAAATATTAACTACTTCGTAGGTTGTAAGCACAAGCTTTTGAATATTGCCCCCAACTAATACAACCCAGTTTTAGCCGATACACTCCTATCTTCTTATCTGCACAAACACACTGTCACAAACTCATCTTCACGTTCGTATTCTGTGCATTTACTCACACTCAGATCCCTTCAGGCATGTACTCTTTTCATTATACATTCAGATCCCTTCAGGCAGGTGATCTTGACATTACACATTCAATCTGTTCAACGTATACTCACATGTGGTCACCCACTCAATCGATCTGCGTATATACATACTCCGAAACATACATCGTTCCCTCTGTGTCCTGCACACACCACACCCACATTCAGATCTCTTCTAGTCACGGGGTGCCCAACACACACCTTATATAGCGACTGGCCGAGACTCAAAGGCGCATGATGGTTTGGCAACCCTGCAACTCATTCCATCTCTTACACACTCGTAAAACAGCCTGATAACTAGTAGCAGCATATCAATCAATCTTCTAGAAACTCGGTGTGCTGAACTCTTAGTCTCTCTCTCTCTCTCTCTCTCTCTCTCTCTCCATGGTCAGTCTGCTTTAATTAAACTTGTCCTAGTATTATATAGTCTCAAACAGTACCATGACTGTCCAATGGTCTTCTGTGCGTTGTCTTATTCAGCCATCACTCTAGTTTGGATCTACCTCCACTTAGTTGTTAATAGAACGAATGACTCCGAATTCCTGTCACTCTCAAATGTTGCAGCAAGACCTGGTGGTATTTGTCTGTCACTAATCTCCCACTACCCAAATAGGAACACCAGAGTGATCAGTTCCTAACCCCTACCTGTACCAGACACATTCTTTCCCTTAAATCTCCGTTTTCCTTTGTCGACTTAGTGTCGAGACGGTGAGTGACCTTGGCACACATTCAGGTACCTTTGTTTCCAGAATCGCCGACCCCATCACCCCTGCCCTTAACACCCATGCTCCGGCTGGAACTGTTACACGACTCGACTTCAGCATAAAAGTTAGACTAATGTGCTTATTGATGTTCTCAATATTTGTGTATGCCTGTGAGACTTGGATCAGTACTGCGGATATCCAGTGTAGAATACATGCAATGGAAATGAGGTGCTTTAGAAGACTGCTAAAAGACTGCATGGTTCCGTACCAGGAAAGAGAAGGCGGGGTCATCTAAGGAAGAGATGGGCAGACAACATTACTGAGTGTTCACACCTTCGTCCCGGTGAGGCACGACTGGCGGCAGCACAGAGAGAGATGGCGTGGGAGTGTGGGAGTGTCTTTAAGTGTGCCCCAGCGACCTGATGGGTTACGGGCTGAACTGAACTGAGACTGCTTAGTGACGCTTCCAGGTAGCAAACCTCCCACCTTCGACCCGAGAAGCAAGCGTTCTAACCCGTCTGTCACTTCGAAAAACCTCTATAAACAGTTAAGAAAGTTGCCATGACTCCTCTCAGTGCGTCATCAATGGAGTATTGCATTCAACTGAATGAAACAGAACACCATTAAGATAAAATACTGTTGAAGGTACTTCGAGAAGAAGTTAGCCATAGTAATTTGGGACAGCCTGCAAAATGTGTGACATCATTAACAATTAGCTCCTATGGAGCACATGTTTTCAACAAATATACACCAAAGCATCCTGTTTTGGGCCATCCCTTTCAGCTCTGTCCACATTTTCTCTTTTTTATGTTTGTCTCGACCTCTCCTCTTAGTATGTGTTTTGTTATGCCTCTACTTATGTTGCCGTGTGGATTTCAGAACAAAGACTGTTTTGTAATACTACTAGTCTGGTTTTTTATGTGTGTTCTATCCAGCGACAGCACCTTCTTCGGATATCACGTTCCATTGATATATGTCTGATTCTTTCCAACAGTTCCACATTTGTGATATTATCATACCATTTTAATTTCTCTATTATATTTATTAAAGTGTGTATCTTTATTTTGGTTGGTGTTTTTGTTGCGCTTCGTGTTTCAGAGTCATTCAATAGAATGAACTTTTCATTGAAGTTGAAAATGTTTAATTTTGTGTTGGACACATTTCTTTTGATTTCCAAAATTTCACCTATGCACTGAAAGCTCCCCTTGACTTTCGTATTTTGATATCTTTATCTTTACCACCTACTTTGTCTATCTTGCTACCAAGATGTATGAAGATTCCACATCTTGTAGGAATGCGCCCCCCATCATCATATGCTTGTCCTTGGTTAAATTTTGTTCACATGAACATTAAGTTTTTCTCTGTGTATGTCATCGGGGGATGAACATTCCAACCGTCCTATGGTCACTTTATAACGAAACTACACGACTTAAAATGTGAAACTGATTGTCTACAGACTGCAGAGTCTTCTAGGGGTTGCTGGGGTTTAAAGGTAAGGCACTTACCTCTCAAAGCGATGAACGAAAACGGTGAGCGATCGAATCTCGCAAGTTTTTTTTTCAAGCGACCCCTGGTCTCAAGGTCTTGCCACTGGCCCAAGGTACTTCGGGACTAGAGAGTAAGGTTGGTGACCAGCGTAGTTTCTTACTCACTATAAATCAAATACATCGAAAGGTACATCATTATTAAGACACAACCGTCTGCTGATGCCACCATCATTGTTTGTGATGGCAACTAACTAACCAACTAACTAACCTACCAACCAACTAACCAACCTACCAACCAACTAACCAATTAATTAATCAACCAACCAACCAACTAACTAACCTATAAACCAATCAACATACAAACAAACTAACCAAGTAACTAACTAGCTAACTATCTAACTAACTAACCAATCAACTAGTCAGCCAACCAACCAACTAACCAACCAATCAACCAACCAATTAACTAACTAACTAACTAACTAACTAACCTACCAACCAATCTACCAACCAACTAACCAATTAACCAACCAACTAACCTATCAACCAACTAACCAATTAACCAATCAACCAACCAACCAACTAATTAACCTACCAACCAACCAACCAACCTACAAACCAACTAACCAACTAACTAACTAACTATCTAACTAACTAACCAATCAACCAGTCAGCCATCCAACCAACCAACTAACCAACCAACCACTTAACTAACTAAACAACTAACCTACCAACCTACAAACCAATCTATTAATCAACTAACCAATTAACTAACCAACCAACCAACCAACTAACTAACCAACCAACCAACCAACATACAAACCAACTAACCAACCAAACAACTAACTAACTAACTAACTAACTATAGTCCAAATGATCAAGTTGTTTTGTCAAATTTCGTTGAATTCAAATTTTTGTAGTTGATATTGCAGTTTTCACAATCCAGTCAATAATCAACAAACAGACAAATCACGATCTTACATCAAAAGGCTCATAAAGTTGATCTTCTTGTAAAACTACATTTTAGATCTTCCTACGTTTTTAAAAAAATTATGTTAATGAACTTGAGGGACACTTTATAGTGCCAGAGCAACTTCCAGAGTGATTAGATGTTTAAGCATCAAATACTTTTTTATAGTACAAGAATTCGATATAAAGTGGTGAGTTCCATTTCACACTTTGTTAAATTATTATTTTCGGTGTAGCTACGAGAACAGCAGAAAACCTTTTTTGTCGAACGTCTGTCTGTTCTTTTGTCAGTGGTATGTCTGTGTTCTCTTTCAGTCTTTCCAGCATGGTCGAACGTATGTCTGTTCTTTTGTCAGTGTTATGTCTGTGTTCTCTTTCAGTCTTTCCAGCATGGTCGAACGTATGTCTGTTCTTTTGTCAGTGTTATGTCTGTGTTCTCTTTCAGTCTTTCCAGCATGATCGAACGTCTGTCTGTTCTTTTGTCAGTGGTATGTCTGTGATCTCATTCAGTCTTTCCAGCATGATCGAACGTCTGTTTGTTCTTTTGTCAGTTGTATATCTGGAATCTCATTCAGTCTTTCCCGCATGAACATGTTCAATATTTTATCAGACGTTGATAATAACACTATTCCACTAAAATGAGTATACTGCTGCAGATCTGCCTTCTTTTGCAACTTGACTACACAGCCTTCCTTCTAGTCTGCTTGTATTACTTCTCTTTCCCCACTCTATCAAGCAATATGTATGTCTATGTTACAAATTGATGTATGTGTTGATTTCTTTTGATGAGATACTATCTGGACCAGTGGTTTTATAATTTTTCATTATCTTTATTACTTTCAAAAATTTTTTGTAAAGGATAAACAAGGGGAGGGGGGGGGGGGGGGGAATGGAAATCGTGTGCAGCTGGTCTATTAACATTTTTTTCGATTCAAATCCATACAGGAACAATTTGTCCCTTATGTAATAGGTCTCATGGCGCTCAAAGAACTGCTATGTATACAACTATCGAGTATTTTCTGACCAATCGTACTATTCAGAACTGGATTCAGCCGTCCCATCCAACCAGCTACGCTCTTTGACGTGTCTTAACTTAACTTAACGTCTTTATACTGGTTTAGAAGACTCTGCAAAGTCTGCATTCAACCAGTTTCTTTCACATTCCCTTGATCTAAAAATACCTATGTGCATCCAATCTATTCTTGAATGCATTAACTGACCCTGCCTCCACTATTTCCTGTGGAAATGCAGTCCAAGCATTCACCACTCTGACTAAAAAAAAAAGTATTTTCTAGTATCTAATATAGACCTTTCTTTAATTAATTTGTGGCTGTTCCCTCTTGGTCTTGTCCTTTGTAGGGGTTAGATTTTTAAAAATTTGTTAGTCTAATTCATCCTTTCCGTTGATTATCTTATAAACCTGTTAAACCCTCTTGAATTCTTCTCTTTTCTGGACACCATAGGTCGGTTTTTATGTGTCGTTAGCCTGCAGTTCATCAAAGGATTAACAGTTTGGCTTGTTTTAAGCTATTTCGTACTTAAAAAAATATAAAAAAAGCCAGCTGATGTAAGACAATGTGTGACGTCTTGTTGACTTTCTAGGTTTTAAAATTTGTTAAGCTTTATTACTGGCTATTTTTCGTACATGACAAAAGTCTTGCATAGGAACAAGTAAACGTTTTTTAATATTTTTTTTTATATTTAAAAGGATAAAGGAGGAGGCTGCGTGGCCTAATGGTGAAACTCGCTCGGTTTTCAGAATCCTAACGTTCCGGGTTCAATTCCCACTTGTGTCCAGTTTGGCAGACACTGTGTTTTTTTCTCGGGCGAATGCTCCTCCACGTACGGAAAGTAATGGCAACCTACCGTACTGCACACTTGCCAAGAAACTTATAAAATAGATGGCGGTTGTAAGAAGCTACGTTCTGTAAAAGGACATGCGACTTACTAAAAGGATAATGGTAGTTAAACGTATGCATCAGATTTGCAAACTTGACTTATTTGATGCCAAATTAATAAGAAATAAACGTTCCAAGAAAAACGATATGATTTATTTTTGACGGCTCATTCTGGAGCACCATGTGCGGCCTCCAACAGCTGCCCGCCCCTCAGTACACCACATACGATACTGAGGTGAAGGGTTAATAAAAAGTTACGAGTTACGATATGGCCACCTGTAAAGTTGTAATGATTGTGAAATTTAACAATATAAACTTTAAGGAGGATGTTAAAAAGAATCTTGCCAGCAAAACAGACGCTTTCTAAGTTTTTCATTGACAAAATTGCTTTCCAAAATGGTTTTCTAAATACGAGGAAAAAAATCTTAAATAAAGGTGCTTGGCATTTACAGTTTTGAAATTTACAGTGGTATACTAGATGTGCGTCAGAACTGGATCTTCTTTTATTCAAAGGGGGGCAACAGGTTCAGAGCTGGACCGGGTTAGCGTTCTTCAACCAAACATAAACCAGTCAAAAATAGGCATGACGCTTACAACTACGAAAATAGTTGCCGCATATTCAACACAAATATCTTTGATAACAATAGATCATCTTAGATTATCGGATACATTATTTTTGCACTATTGAAAATCATTTTAACCATACATTTGGACACTAACAATGTATTTACTGATAATTAAAGAATAAATATTTTTTCAGAATTTCAGCTGGTTGTTCCGGTTATGATTTATAGTTTTTGCTTACCTCTGAACCTGGCTAACCAGAAATATGTTTGCAATTTGTTTGTTGCAGAAGATTGTGAAACTTAAACATTAGACACTCTTTTGTTAATAATTTACCACGTTTGTATGCAAGAAATCTTCAATACATTTCCAAGATACATTTGCCGACTCTACACAATTCATTAGAGCTGTTGTAGCCTTGCCTTAGTACTGTACTTAGTCGGGCAAGAGATCTCAATTGAAACATAAAAATTGAACATTTACATTGTTTGACACATTTTGTGATTACAATCAACAATACAATCATTGAAATAATGGTTGCCTTTGTCAACTTAACCTGAAACTGAACTAGCATAATTTGGGTTTCGCTTGTGGCAGCAATAAAACTGCTTTTATTTGGAAACAAAGACTATAGTACAGTCAAAGTATATTATAGCTTTTAAAGTAACTTAGTAAGTACATTAAAAGTCATTATAAATTGTAACCTATGTTCACCATGCCATGCATGTCCAATTGTTCTTACTAATTAAAGTTATTTATTGTTTTTAAAATTGAATTACTACAAATGTGTCAAAAGCAATCTCTATCAAAGTTTATGATTCATTTACTAGTATTTTTAGTTAATAGTTATTAGTAGTATCATTATTTTTGTTTGTTTAACTGATGGTTTATTTTGTTATCCTGTGATCACAGATGTTGAACGCATGATATTTTTTTAGTTGGGATTGAACATTATAAAATAAAAGTGAGATAAGGACACATAAAGACCTATAGACCTCTAATATGTTTATTGCTGGTCATTATGTAACATAGGATTACTACTCATACTCATATGTCATCCTTCATGCAACAAGTATTACTAGTACTATTAGAAACACACTTGAAGTACCTTTGCTGTCAATGGTTTTTGTAACAATTTGTTTAGCATGATGAGCTAGCTTGGTCACCTTTCATGATATACTTGATGAGGACCAATAGACTCGTCCTGGCTACCCATTAATTGACTAGGATCAATATGGCTATATACGAATATAGCGACTTACCAGAAATGCTTAACTTCATTATATTGGTTTAGAGAAGGCTCTACAGAGCCTGTATGTATACAACCAGTTTATTTCACTCCACGGATACTGAAAATACTGTGAGCATCAAATCTATTTTGTAATGCTTTAAAAATTAACTGACTCTGCTTCCACTACATCCCACGGCAATGCATTCCAAGAATTCACCACTCTGTGACTAATAAAATATTTCCTAATATCTAATCTAGATCTGTCTTTAAACAATTTGTTCTTGTAGCTGGTCGTACTTTGAAAAACTTGGTATAGTCAAATTAATCCTTTCCATTTATTAATTTATACACTTGTATTAAGTCACCTCAAATTCTTCTCTGTTCTAGACACTGCAGACCAGTTTTTTTTAGTCTTTCATCATACAATTCTGAAACCCAGCAATAATTTGTGTAGCTCTTCTTTGTATCCTTTCCAGCATGTTTATATCCAATCTATGATATGGACTCTACACCTGAACACAGTACTCCAAGTCAGGTATCACCAATGATTTATATATCTCCATCAAGTCCATAACCTTGAAATGGTGGTGAGGGAGCTTGCATGTCTCAATAATCACAGGAGTTAAGCCAACGGAAGTGAAAGATTCCAGAAGGGTCACCCAAGTTGGATAGGTCATGGGGGAGGGAATAAACTAAACGTGGACAACTCACCTAGAGTAAAATAGGTTAGGTTAGGGCCGACCACCCAAATCTATAAAAAGAAGCCAGTTGTGAAAATATTGATAACAATGCAAAAGCAAACGGCCTTGGGAAAGGAAAGGCCTTTGGAAACAAGAAGAATGACACAGGGAAGTGAAAGCCGCAAGGAAACTCCACGGCTGACTGCCCTTCTGAATACCAAGAAGAAAACCAATATAGCGACATGGGATGCTAGAACAATGTACCAGGTAGATAAAACAGCCCAGATAGCTAAAGAGATGAGAAATTACAAATTGGCAGTCCTAGGACTGTACGAAACTAGATGGACACATTCAGGAAAGATAAGACTGGCTACTGAGGAAATGATAATGTATTTTGAAAATGAGGGAGCTGATGCCCAGCATACAGAGGGAGTGGCACTAATACTCTCCAGAGAAGCACAGAGGGCACTCATAAAGTGGGAGGCTATTACCAACCGAATCATGAGCTAAAGCTTTAGACGGAGATACAAACACATCGATATAAACATCATTCAATGCTATGCCCCAACTAACGAGGCCGACGATGATAAAAAACAAGAGTTTTACAACAGGCTCAAAGAGGTACTTGACACAGACATAAAAAGAAAGATTTCTTAATTTTAATGGGAGACTTCAATGCTAAAGTGGGAGCAGACAACGTAGGTTACAAACAGATTATTGGAAGACAAGGAATAGGACAGATGAACAAAAATGGAGAAATCTTTGCAGAGCTATGTGTGATACACAAAATGAAAATTGGAGGAAACATGTTTCCACATAAAAAGATATATATGGCTGCATGGAGATCTCCAGACCATGTAACGAAAAATCAGATTGATCACGTCTGTGTCAGTCAAGCATTCAGAAGTACACTACAAGATGTAAGAGTACAGCGAGGTGCAGATGTAGCGTCAGACCACCACATGTTGCTGGAGATGTTGCAACTGAAACTAAAAAAGTACCTAGTACAGGGCGCAAAGAGAACAAGATATAACGTACACTTATTGCAACACAAGGAGAAGAAGACAGAATTTAGCTTAAAACCTAATAACATATACCAAGTGCTACAAAAGCTATTTGAGGATGAAGAAATGGGCATTAATAGTATGTGGGACCAGGCTTAAGACATGTGAAGAAACTGGGATTCAAGAGAAACCAACAGAAAGAATGGATCACAACACAGACATTGCATAAAATAGGAAAAGGAAAAAGAAGAAAGCTATATTCAACAATTGGCGAACCTGAGCCACTAAAGCAGAAGCACAGAGTAATTATACTGTTACAGACAAAGAGGTCAAGACATGTATAAGGAAGCATAAAAGGAAATATATTGACAAGCTGTCACAGGAGGCAGCACAGAGAGGAAATATGAGAGATCTCTACTCATTAACAAAGAAAATAGATATATACAGACAGATAAACCAATCAAAGTTAGAGAAGGCATGATATTGACATCATCGGAGGAATAACAGAAACAATGGGTTGAGTATTTCAAAGAAAGTCTAAACAGACCTCCACCAGAAGAAGCACCAGATATCCTACCAGCAGAGGAGACCCTAAACTTGGATGACACCCCACCAAGGAAGATAGAAATCCAAAGGGCCATATCCAAACTCAAGTTTGTATACAACACACCAGTCAGAGTACTCCCTATTTATGCCCACTCTCTGCCTTCTGCCCGTCAACCAATTCTCTATCCAATGTGCAACTTCATCATATATTCCATGTAATTTCAACGTTCTAAACAATCATTGATGAGGTACTCTATCATAGACAGCGCTTGTCTGTGACGAGTAAAAAAAAAATCAGTTATTAATCGTTAATTACATTTTTAATCGTTACTGCATGTCAACTCTCGCACAATTATTAATGATGATATTACGGTTATAATAGATTGTACATAAGCTGGTTTCGCACATCGGTTGGTATGAGACAGAGCTGTACACTTTCCCCTAAATCTTTTCAATATATTCCTTGAGGAAATTATGAGTGAGGCACTTGGAGATCATGTTGGCATTGTCAAGATAGGGGACCGAACGATTACCGACCTTTGTTTTGCAGAGGACATTGACAGGCTCAGAAGCGGAACTCTGGGAATGGGTCAGAAGGCTCGATGAAATAGCTCTTGACTATGGTATGGAGATTAACCAAAGAAAGACAAAATTAATGACCTACAACGCTGAGGGCTTGAACAGACGGATAAAATCTAATAGCCCCGAACTCGAAGTGGTCGACTGTTTTAAATAACTGGATTCGATTGTAAGGGATGAAGAATCAAAATGTGAGGTGTTGGCCAGAATAGCACAGACAATAGCAGCGCTTGCACGGCTTAACAAAATCTGGCAAGATAAATGGTTAACCGTGTGCACGAAAATCAGATTAATATGTACATTGGTCCTGTCAATATTGCTCTATGCTTATGAGACATGGACAACTACAGCCGACTGCAGTGGACGATACAGGACTTGGATATAAGATGTTTCCGAATACTTTTAAACGTCACGTACAGAGACCGAATTACAAAGGAGGAAATACGAGCAAGAATTACAACAGCAGTAGGACCTTTTGAAGACCTCTTGACAACAGTCAAAAGAAGGAAACTTGCTTGGTATGGGCACAAATCCAGATCAAATGGTCTTGCAAATACGATCCTGTACGGAAAGGTGCAAAGCAGATGACGAAGAGATCACCCCAAAAAGAGGTGGGGAGACAACATAAAAGAATTAGACCAATTTGCGACCAGAGGAGGCACAGGTAGTGGCTGCTGACAGAGAAGGATGGGGTGGGGTTGTGAGGATGCCTTCTTGTGTGTCTCAAGCTAGTTTATGAGGGTGAATCTAAATGAACCTCCAGTACAACAATTTAAACTTACTAATGCCATCGATAAATGGTACTACAGTGCTAAAACTACCATAAATATTCAAGGACACGTGCCATCCATGCCTCTGACAGTGGTGCATTTTTTCTTAAGAAGAAATAGACTAATACTGTGTAAGTAATACAGTATATTTTGGTTGGATTTGCATTGTTATGTAGAAATAAAGGTGAATTAGGGCCAAGTTGAAATTTGTTAACATAAATTGCATGACTGTAGTCCGACTATACTGACTGGTGAAATTTTTGATTGACTATTAAGTCACCATAAAATTTATCAAGGCCTGATCATAGGCCTTTGCAAAATCCAGATAGATAACATCCACCATCTAACATTTTGGTAACCTCTTCCATGAATTCTTATAGATTGGTTAAACATGATCTCCCTTTAGTAAACCCATGCTGACTATTTTTGATTAAATTAAACTTGTCCAAGTGTAATACTATGTTGTCCTTGATAATGGACTCTAAAATTTTGCAGAGCATGCGCGTCAAACTCACTGGTCTATTATTAGTTGGATTTCTTTTTTTAACCCTTTTTACAAGAGGATCACACCTGCATCTTTCTAATCCCTTGGAATAATCCCTTTCTCAAGAGTGTGAGAGTAAAATACCGCCAATAGTTTTGCTAACTGGTCTCGAAGTTAGAACAGTAATTTTGGATGAATCCCGTCTTGACCAGGAGATTTATCCACCTTCAACCTATCCAGTTTTTGTAAAACCATTTCCTCGGTAAATGCAGAATGATAGTATCCTTCTGTGTGCATGTCCCATTGGAAAATATTTAATGGATCTGGGATCCTGGAGCAATCTTCTTTTGTATAGACTGCCAAAGTATTGATTGAGTTGATTAGCAGCACCCTGTTCTCACTTATTATTTTTCCTGTACTATCTTTAAGTTGGCCAACTGTGTCTTTCGTTCTCTGTTTATGTCGAACATAAGAAAAAAAGCTCTTGCTATCAGATAAAAGTAAATTGGCTGTGCCTTTACGATATTGCTCTCTCGACTCGCTTCGGTGTTTGTGTCACTTTCTGATGCTTGATGGTGCCTGTTCAGATTATATTTCACAACTCCTTCACCTGGTGGTATCGAGGACTTTATTCTGCGGAATTGATGTGCATTTGATCGGTTATCCTGTTATGCTGCATTTCATGCCTGACAAGCCATGGGAGACCAGTCCATGATGGAGTTCAACGTTCCGTTTAACTGCACACCAGAATTCAGTCCAGGTTATCACTACTCAAGGACCTTTCTGCTCAGACTGAAGCCGACTTTCTCCTGCCTGTCCCTCCCTCAACCGGAGGTTACACGATACCTCTCCCAACCTCGTATTCCCAGTACAGTAACGGTCACATTGACCAAAAAGTGGGCACAATCAGAAGCCTCGGCAGTGGGACACGGAAAAACAGGGAGTTGGACAAGGAAAACCTGACACAAACATTGTTTTAACACACTCCTCATGGCCCTCATCATAAGGCAGTGCAGTACTCGGTTCCACCTGGGGAGTCTGTGGGGATTTCGGTCGACACGCTGCGCAAGAACACAGCCTCAGCAGTTGGACATGGTAGTGATCTATTGACGCAACAGGTCTTTAACGCCTATGTGAACATTATTATTATTATTAGCCTTTATCTTTTTAGCAATTTTTTGTTCAAAGTAAATTTTTGCTGCTCTATTCACTTTATAAGATTTGTTTTGCATGTCCAAATATTTTAAATATTTCATTTGATTTTCCAGACATTTGATTTTTCCAAGCTTTATTCTTAGCTCTTCTACAACTAACCACGGATCGAGTTATCCATTTTTTTTGCTTGGGGTTCAACTTCCTCTATATAACAAATTCTTCTTTCAGGTGCTGAAGAATGGATTTCAACTTAGCCCATTCCTCATGGAGAATTTAATAATTGGTTTTCTTAGTCTGTGACTAAAATCAATTATGACTGGTTATCTCCTCTATTAGTTTTGCTAAAACTGTGTTGTCTATTTATCATAAGTATCTTTTTTATTTGTTTTAAGAATATCAGAATGAAAAAATACTTAGATCTATGCCTACATATTTTATACAGTTTCCAACAAATATTAGTGCAGGATTTTTTATTTTTATCTTCTTGCACTTAATACTGTGAGTGATAACATGTGGTTCTTCGTTCGTTCTCAATCTCCCGCTACCAAACCCTGAAAGGGCTTAAGTAGCAGAATGTAGTCCAGAGAACGGAATGCGTTGTGTCGTAGTTTACAGCATGACTGCGATATTTGCACCTTTCGGTCCAACACATCCGACTTCAGCAAGCATTTTTTGAGTACCGGGTTAGCATTCCCTCTTTGATCCCTTCTCCTTAGCCAGTCTACCGTGCTGCAGCCTGCTATCCAGGATCACCGCGTGGAGGTGTAGAAGGGTCTTGGCAGCTCTGGTTCACTGGTCCTGATGCTAGCAGTCAGCTATGGGTCGCTGACCACTGCAGCTCATGCGCTGCTCAGCATCTTGATCCCTAACATGTGGTTCAATGTTGTCTAAAAGAAATTGATGATAAATTAAAGCATTTATTTATTAGAAAAGGAGGTTGCTATAGCTGAGGTAAGATGCTTGTCTCTCAAGAAACAAATAAAAAGTAAAGCGAAGGGAGTTCAAATCCCATAAATTTCATTCGTCTCCTGATCTGAAGGGAGGTGAGATTGGTACCTAATTATATCTATTATAGACGAAAAAAAGCTGTGCACCTAAAAACACCGTGGCAATTGAAAATAGAAAAAAAAACAAGTTGTTAGATGTGTCTGGGTAAAAAATGATAAAAGTAATGAAATTCTTACCCATTAGTGACCTGAATGAAGTTCAAAAAGAGGCTGACCCTCCATTGTGAAAACACAACACCTGTTTATCTGCATACTTGATTGCAAATGCGAGGTGTCACAAAAAAAGCATCTGGTTTGGCATCATTCTGAAACTGGTACACAATCAGATATTGCTAAACACAAGTTGACCTCTGAATCCAACGTGCATGTAGCCTGAATCACATTTGCTCTGCTTGTCTGGTTTGTATTTAGCAGTGCTTTGACCTTATATATCTGAACTGCATTTGTTGCATTATCATGATGGTAAAACAAATTGCTTAATGAATTTTCGTCAGAAAAACTTCTTCATATCTGCTATCTTCCATTATGATAATGTATGCAATTAGTGTTCTGCTATCAGCAGGTTCCTTTACTTTAATTTGATAGGAATTAATGAAAAAGACCATTTCAGGAAAATATATTTCAACTAGTGTGTTCAGTCTAATATTCTTAATGATGACAGCGTATAAAAATACTAAAAATGACATGTGAAGTTAGAAGATTCCAGTTGGAGATTGCTGGAGATCAGTTTAATCTAGCTTTATTTGTCAGGTTGAAGGGGAGAAATAGTATTTAAAAGAAACCATTATCTGAAATAGACAAAGGTAGCCAAATATCATAAACTGTCTTTAGGGATGTAAAAGAGACTTCATTGTACTAGGTCTCAGCTTTATTTGAGGTGAGGTGAGGTGACCAGTTCATTGTACTAGGTCTCAGATTTGAGGTGAGGTGGCCAATTCATTGTACTAGGTCTCAGCTTTGTTTGAGGTGAGGTGACGAGTTCATTGTACTAGGTCTCAGCTTTGTCCGAGGTGAGGTGGCCAATTCATTGTACTAGGTCTCAACTTTGTCTGAGGTGGTCAATTCATTTTACCAGGTATCAGCTTTGTCGGAGGTAAGGTGGCCAGTTCATATCCTCGCTGCTTGCCATCCTCAAGTGAAAGTCAAGTGCCCATTTACAGCTGGTAGGCTGGAAGATATCATCAATTGAACTCGGATCCTATTGTTATATGAAACAAAGTGTCCTACTATCCTACCACGCCTCTTAATTAGCTTACACTTTCAACTATATTAACAGAGAAAGTACTTTTTGTATACTTTATTTACCATGATTGCAGAAGAAGAAGAAGAATACTATATATAAAATGTATGCATGTAGCTCAGTCTTTCCTTTTTTTTTTTTACAGCAGGTGTAAATAATGCCATCTGAGTTGGAGTTTATTGGGTCGATGGTGTCCATAGATTGTGGTGAACTTGGCACCTATCAAGGTCGTGTTGAAAAAATTGATCCAGTTATGAATACACTTACCATTACTCATGCTTTTCACAATGGACTCCGTTGTGACTTACCTGTAGTCAATTTGAGGTAAACTAGTGAATGCTTGCAATAATTGTGTTTGTTAATATTGTTATGAACATGAAACACTCTTTCTAAGATAGAATGCATTAGCTATGACATTTAGTTGTCAGATTTAGTTGAAATTACCTGATTCTTCATGGACCAGCACAACATCTTGCATTTGCAAAAACAAGTAGGGTTGCGTAATTTGTCTTTATGTTATGCTGACACATTCAGTGGCCATCCTGAAATCAATTTTTGAGATAGAAGAAAGGTTCACCTGCAAGTCATGTAAACTAATCTGCACTATTATTTGTAACCTCTGTAATTTGAAATACATTGGGGAGACGCCTTGAACTTGATGCACGTTTACACCAACACTTTAATGACATTTCCAATAAGTGTGGCTCTCCAGTTGCCAGCCATTTCAATAGTCTTGGACATCGGGGCAAGGTTGATAGCAGGTTCACTGACATCATCTCCCTCTTTTCTGATGATCAACAGAGTTTGACTTTGAGAGTCGGTTAAACTTTCTTGTTGGATGTCTCAAACTTCGGTAGTTAGAATACATTACATACTTTGAAGTTGCTTCCTGCAGATTCCTCTTTATCACCCTCTCTTTCTTCCTCAACTATTCTCTTTCACCTTACTTGGAATCCTGATATTCCGGAGAGCTGCTAATAGATTACTCTTATCAATTTTCAACTGCCATGGGTTCCTCTATGTGCACAGTAGCGTGTACATTGTATCTCCTGTGTTTTTTGCCTATCTCCAATATGGCTAAATGCTTATCTCACACTTCCCCTGAGACCAGGAGATTCTTGAAACTTGTGGGATTAGAATCCCAGCCATTACAGCAGGATTTAATTTCTTGAGAATCAAGTGCCTTTGTCTCTCGGCGACGATACCCCTCCTTCACATCTCTTTTTTAAAATATCTCTCTCTTATTATTATTGTGTTTGTACATATATTTAAAAGTAAGATTCAAAGCTATGAGATGCGCTGTGTGAGAAGTGCAACCGGAAAGACAATCCGTGACCGAATCAGCAACACCACACTGAGGCAGATAGTGGGAACATACCCAGTTAGTGCCTACATTGACGAACAACATATCAAGTGATTTTGTCATTTAGTCAGAATGCATTATGACCAGCCTGCAGCGAGAGCATATCATATGCAGGTCTCCAGTCCACGAGCAAGGGCCAGACCTCGATGTTGGAGGATCGAGAGTGTCTCTGACACTCTCAGGAAGTTACACCTATCGACAGTATACACCTCCCACTTGGCAATAACAAGAAATCATCCCATACTGCCTCTCTGTGACACCGTAGGACAAGGGGAGTAGGCCAAAAGAAGTAGTACATATATTTCAGTATCTTTTTTTCTGTATCTATATATAACTTTAACAATTTTTAAAGGAATTTTAGAAATCTAAATTATTTTAAAAAAACAATGTAGCCGGCGTATCTCTTGATATTTGTTTTTTGTGTGTCTTGTTTGTGTTTTCACCTGTTCTTAGTCTTTGATGGAAGTCTTTTGTCTGTTACCATGATTTTTTTTTCTCATGTGGTCATTACAATGAATGTTTTCATTGACTTTCTACAAGTGTTTTTTTTTATTCATTTATATTCATTAAATTTGTAATCATATTGAGCATTTCTTGCTTGGTCTACTCTTTTTCATAACTGACATACTGTGATTCACACATTTCTTGCCACTTCCTTGCAATGGCTGCCAACTCAAGCCGTATCGTATATCTGTATTACATCAAATCTAATTTGTTTGTTCTGATTTGTTGATTGTTTCCGTTTGTTCTTTGTAACTTACAAAGACCTTGAGGTCATAATGTAGTTTTCTATTTGTTTTTGTCCTTGTGTGGTCACTAATTCGAGTCAAGTAATCAGCTGAGGCAACCAGGGTCCTTTGCGCTGTCTTTCCATGACCACGGTTGATGGCAGTGTCCCAGGCTGCATACAAGGCAGAGTGAAGACGAAGTGTCTCAGGCAGGTGTTGTGGGTAGTCCAGGGGGTATTCAATGAGGGGAGGTTTTTTCCCACCCCTGATTGTCATGGACAGTGTTACTCGCGTCATCAGACATATTTGTGCATTAAATCCCTCAACATTACCAAAGTCTGAAGTGGATGAGTGTTGAATTTTCATGTGAAATCAGATGTGTGATCATTGATCTGATGAAATAGTTTAATTTCTCAGGTCTTACCGCCAAAATTTCATTGAATGGGAAGGCAACTTTAACATATTCAACACACTGTAGATATAGATGGAATGTTGTGAATTATACAATAAATGAAAGCAACACACGAGCAGAGCATTCAATTATAATTTATGAGACTTGTGAAAATATGAAAGATCTCTGTCCAGAAGCATAAACACAAATAATAATAATGCGTTATGGTGATGTCATAGAAATTGGGACTGAAAATATTGAAGTTCAACACAGAAATACAAATCTTCAAATCTAGATGTAAAGCCCTGGCTATTGTAAAACCAGAAACATAGAGAACAAAAGCTGCAGATTTTCTTAAATAGGTGCCTGTGCAGAATAGAGTGATTATGATTATTATGATTACAAACTCACAATCAATGGTAGGTCCCAACAACAAGGTGAGAAATTAAGAAGGTTGATTAATCACCCAATGCACTAGAGAATAAATGGACACTATTCCTACGCAAATGTTTTTGGTCTGCTATTACCTTGTGGGTTCTATTCTAATACATGTCTGGTTATGTAAGGTAATCATATTTATTAAATATAATTATGAATAATTTATTAATTATCATTTGTTTCCAGCTCCACAACAATAAATGATATCAAAATCATTCATGCGTCTCAAGAGGCTAAAGAAATTATCACCAGAAAAGCAACACCGTCCAAAATGACAAAAGAAATTGATGAGGTCACTAAACCCACCTGCTCATCCCCTGTTAAGATAATTAAAGCAACCTCAAAAGCCAGAACAGGGTTCAACTCTGCAACAACATCTGTCTCAAGTGTTAACCATTTAGATTTGGCTTCTGGGAAAAGTAGCTGTCGTCGCAGACTCTCGCCTCCAGAAAGTCCATTAAAATTTCATGAGTCAAGTGCAGAGTCAGTGGGGCCACGACCCCGAGCGAGTAAAAGTATGAACATTGAATCTGAGATTATGGAACAAGGAAATGGATGTGGTAAGAATTCATTATCATCATCGATGTTACATTTTTGGATGATTTTTGACACACACAAAATGTAATTAATATTATTTTTGGGCATTAATTGGGTTATTCTATCTGATAGATAGAATTGAAGATTATTCATTAATTGGGTTATTATATCTGATAGATAGAATTGGAGAATATTATTTTTCATACATTAATTGGCTGTTTATCTGATGGGTAGAATGATAAGAATATAATTAAAGTTAACTTAGCATTAGCTTGTACACATATTGATTAATAGTAGCTAACATTAGACACTAGTAAACTGACCAAATTGGTGTGTGTAAGGACGAAATAAGACTGCAGTAGTCTCTCAATCATATCGTAAAAGTTGACTAAAAAGATCTATACACAGGGTTAGCAACCTCGCCATGTAAATTAATGGCTATAAAACGTTAAGTTTGGACTTCAACAAGATGGAACACCAGTACATTGCATCCTGAATTACCTCCAGTTGTCTCGACTAAAAGTCTTCCACGTATCCAAGGTAGTTTGGAACAAGAGAATGAGGTTGATGATCAGCACATTTTCTTTCTCACTATAATCCAAAATACATTGCAAGTTACATCATCAATATAAAAATTGTCTGATGATCATCTCTTGTGATAGGCAACTAACTAACTATATATATATATATATATATATATATGTATGTATATATATATATATGTGTGTGTGTGTATATATATATATGTATGCGTATTTATGTATATGTGTGTATACATGTATGTATATATATATATAAAATTATCTTGATCTTGACGACCTGTTCCTTGGCATAGCTGCGGGCCTTTATTTCGTAGTCTATGAAGGTAAATATCAAAAGTGTATGGAACTCTCAGGCTGCTTCAATAAGGTGGCAGGTTGAATGTGGTTTGTTTGACTGGCTTAGAGAGTGATGCAGACTCTTTCAAGGATACATTTTGCAAACAAATAGAATAATAATTGAATGATCATTTCCAAAGTCCTCTTAGTCTTCCTTCTTGTGTAAGAGTATTGTCCTCAAGTTGTGCCATGTTGTAGGTGTTCCTTCCGAATGAAGATAATGTGTAAAACATTGGGTTATAGCTTAGTAATGGGATAGACCATAAACTTGGAGGTCCTTCGCAGTGAATTTTCAGATGGCATTGATTCGACACAAGGTGAATTTCTGAGGGCAGGAAGTCTGGGGGGGGGGGGGGGGGTAGATATTGGATGAGAGGACAATTGGAGGGAATTCTGAGGATCTTAACAGGTTGCTATAGTAAACCTTTATGATTGACTCCATGTTCAGCTTTGGTGTGGTGCAAGAACCATTGGAAGATTTCATATAAGGAATGATTTGGCGGGGCTCTGCAATTCTTTGAGTAGCTGATTTGATGCTGCGTCTATATTTGCTGCTTTTAGGAGGTGTTTGCGGACACAGGTCTCATGATCTTCTTTAAGTTTTTGACGGCAGATCTTGATTAGGATAGTGAAGACTGGTTGTCTGGAGAACGAGCCATCTTACGCCGCTTCTCTAGCAAAGCTTGATTCGCAGGTGAAGTGTGATTTGTGGTGTGAGTGGGTGCTGGGAGACTGGTTGCCATTGAGATGGATGTGATTGTGCAATCAGATTTGCATAATTAGCATCGATGTCTGTTTATGGAAGCTCTGAGTTGCTTGCTAGTGGCCAGGGTGGTTGCAATCGAGGGATTAATAACCGTCTCTGGACCCAGATATGATCGCTGCTGATGGAGCTTTGCAAATTTAGGTTGAAGTGGAAATGGGTGCAGAAATGGCGATGGTTGCTTCCAGTGCAGAAGGAACCAGCCACTGTTGTTTACGATCTACGATTAGACAAGACATGGTCAATTTCGTGACGACGAAGTCCACTGGGTCCCACATGTCCAAATGTGTGTAACTCTTGGAAATTATGTATATTGATATTTTATGGTTCAGGGTGTTCAGAAGATATTATTTATTCTGGGCTTTTTTCTGCAGGTGATGACAGCAGCAGTGGAAAGTTTAGAAGTGGAACCACTTATTTAGCAGAACAGCATGGTAGAAAGGTTACCGCCGCAAAGAAAATGGAAAGAGGAGGTAAAAGGGGAGCTAATTCCAAGAACAGTGAGTGTTTCAGTGCTCCAGCTGATTCATTTATGCAGGAATTTGACTTCGAATCAAACCTTGCTCTTTTTAACAAGAAAGCAGTGTTCAGAGAAATTGAGAATGGTTTCCCAGAACTCACTTTAGAATCAGACTATGGAGAACAAAAATATCGTCATGATGAAAATATCTTGCAGCCAGGAGAGAACAGTTTGGCCCCTACAGTTATGAAACAACAGATTCAGGTTCCAGGGCCTAAGTTTCAGTTGTATTGCACTGGTGAGTATCTTGAATATTTGATACTCTTACTGCTGTAATCAAGTCAATTAATTTTAGTTCATTTAATATTTTAATCATCTGCACTCACATAGTTTTTTTAATGTTTCCAGTACAACTAATGACAACTGTCACACTTTCTCTCATATTCTTTTCCTTTTGTGGTTATTGCATGGGCTTATTATGAATCCATTCTTGTAAATAGTAGATGATATCCTAGACTGGAACTTGTAAATGACACAGACAGTTGACATTCTGCGAGCTGTTTCATCAAGTTACTCCACAAGATGAACTATATTAGAAACATAAACACAATAAGTCCTGGGTGCCGTCTGATCAGACATTTGTGCGGTCATGTTTTCTCTTTGGGCCGATTAATCGGCGCTTACATTTTGTTTCGTTTCTATCGCTATATTGTCACTTTTATACACACCAGACATCGTTTCCCACTTCCGTTTAGTAAATACAAAACTAGCGAGGTAAGAAATTGACATCGCTGTTGAAAGTTTGGTAAATTTTACTGTTATTTATACAAATATTCAGTGTGTATTCGACTGTATTTAAAATGATAACGCCCACCTCAAGTAATACTAGTAATAGGCCTCGTCGATTTACTGCAGATCAAGCTATAAAGATGTTTGAAGAAATGAGAAGTCAACAATCTAATTCCGACATGGATGATAGTAGCTCTGACGATGAAGAATTGTCAGATTATCATTATGAGTCTGAAAATGAACCGAACGACGATACAGAAAGTGATAGTTCGACTATGAGCACAGGACAACCAAGTCAGATTGCCACAACATCAGCGACTGTGTCTGAACCAAGAAGGAAGAAAATGAGGAAGGATCATAATGTTGTTAGTAACAACAATGTTACCCATGGGCATGAGGGTAATAATCACATATCAGCTTGGCGATCAGTTGAAACTGGTGAGACCAACTCAAATTTTACTTTTTTCCAGACTAAAAACAATATAAATCCAGTTTTCTATCAAATGGAAACACCCTTGGATTTTAAAAAATTGTTTCAAGATAATGCTGTTGTTGGCATTTTAATAGCAAGCATAAATGCTTATGCTGCAAAGGTTATTGAAGCCAATAACCCACCAAGGAAGTACTCTACATTTGCTTCATGGACACCACTAACACATTATGAATGGCTCAAGTTTACAGCTGTGATGATCGCCATGGGCATTGATCCAAGACCCAAAATGAAAGACTACTGGCGCACTGTTGGAAATTATTATGCACCATGGTTCCATCAAATATTTTCAAGAAACCGCTTCCAGTGTATTTTTCACAGCATGCTACATGTTTATGAACCAGAGTCACAAGATCAAGCCAAGAATGAGCCATTTGTGGATCTGTTACTGACAAGATTTCAAAGTGCTTTCTACCCTTTTGAGAATGTGTGCATTGATGAAATGGTTATTGGATGGAAAGGAAGATTCAAGTATAAGCAGTACAATGCCAGTAAGCCACACAAGTACCACATCAAGACATTTGGACTTTGTGATTCCGCCACGGGCTATGTATTCAATTTAAAAATGTATTTTGGTAAGAATACTGTCTATAATCCGGATGTTGATCCCACCGCCTCACATGCTGCGAAAGTTTTCAGCACTCTTTTGAAGCCGTTGAGACCTGGACATCATATTTTTGCAGACAGATTTGATTCTTCCAAGGCTGTAATTGATTATCTGCTTTCACACAATTACAATTATACAGGAACACTAAATGTCAACCGCTTCGGCTTTCCCCCCGGAAATAAAGACATTGAAGCTTGGACACCAAGAGATGAAGTGGTTTTTGGACTCAGTGGACATTATGTGTTGCCTGGAAGAATAAAAAGGCAAAGAAGCCCTGCATACTTGTTTCAACAAAAGCCACAGTATCAATAGTTGAGAAGGGTACCTGGAAAATAACAACAAAGCCGAAAGTGGTTGATGACTACAATATGAGCATGAATGGCTGTGATCGGATGGATCAAATGGTTGGCTATTAGGGCACGCACAACCGTAAAAGCCGAAAGTGGTGGGAACAAATTTACCATTGGGTTATTGAGATAACCCAGATCAATGCCCACATTATTTACAGTTTGTGCCAGGAAGGTGATGGAAAAAAGAAGCTCACACTTCAAGATTTTAAACAGTGGCTAATTAATGATCTGGTCATTGAAGCTGCGAAGCTGACACCTGATGGACTGATAAATTGTCCATCATAAAACTTCAAACATTCCATGAAAGGAACAGAAGTGGAGAGGACAGTTGGCGCTAGGCATCTTGTGGAATTTGTTGGGAAGGACAGAGATTGTGTTCACTGCAGCCAAGGCTGCGGTAAAGGGCGTAGAAGATCTAGCTATGTGTATTCAGGCTGCACAGGCAGACTTAACCTTTGCCCTAAAAATTGCTTTCTGGCTTTCCATAAGTAAAACAGCTAGCTTGATCTGATTAGTTTAAATGAAATAGCATGTACTATTGATAGCTAGTGGACCTGTAGACTTTAGATTATTATTGTGTGCATCTTATACTTGGATCATCATTGTATGCAGCTTTGTGATTTTTTTTCTGGATATGGATATAGCAGCTCAACAACAAAGTAAGACACTTTGTACTACTGTCTTATCATCATCTTCTTTGAGTATCAATTCTATAATACATAACCATACATGAAAACATGTTTACACTGTCAATTGTATATGCCAAACAATTAATTTTTCACTGAAATCATTTATACATAATCAAGTTATGTAGCATAACTAACATCTTTTTAATTGAAAACATATATACATTATAAACAACAGCTATCTACACACATTTGTCATCATTTTCATATCTAACATGATATGAATTTTGCACACAAACATCACAAATATATGTTCATTCTACTGTCTTGAAATGTTATGAAATGTCATGGTTATTTTTAGCCTAATTACCTACTTTTGTATTCTGAGAAATTTCTTATTTTCCATTGATTTCATAGCAACAAATTAATTATACGTTTTGAGAATATAGTTGTTTGTGACATTTTTGCAATTTTTACAAGAATATTGACATTGGAAGCAGTTTTAGAACAAAAAAAGTGTAATTTTATATAGCAAAATTTTATCACATTCTTCTTTCTGCCTACATTTTACTTGGCATAACTATATATTTTTTTTATGAAATCATGTTTACATTATGCATACCTGTAAACTACAACCACTTTACCTTTATTTTCATATATAACAACACATGTCTTTATATACATTAATTTATAAAGGCTAACTATCAACACACTCAGTGGTAGCCATTTTTGCTTGGGTCAAACCTGCTTTTTTGTTTGGGACTGAAAGTGTTAAGTTAGATTTACATTCAGCAAATACACTAATAATGTCCAATATTTGCCTAAACATTTTCAAGAACATGTTTTCAGTCCACTATATGTCTATATAATTCTCAAGAACATGTTTTCAGTCCAATATTTGTCTATACGTTCTCAAGAAAATGTTTTCAGTCCAATATTTGTCTGTATGTTCTCAACAAGATATAAGAACATGTTTTCAGTCACTCATGTAGAAGGTTGTGCCAATCTCCAATTAAAACATAAAGTATCTTATTCCTTATTTCCAATCCCTAACACAATATGGAGATGTGCTCAGCTAGGCTTTTAGTCTTCTGTCTCCTAGAATCACATACCAAATGACCTTTGGTATGTCCACAATACTGAAATAAGAGAACTACTTTATACCTAAGGTTGGAGCTGAAGAAGAGCATAATGAATGAGCTGATAGCATCCTGCGACTCATAGCTGACTGTTTGCATCAGTCAGCGAACTAGAGCTGACCAAGACCCTATTCCGTCTCCAAGCGATGGTCCTGGAATCAGACTGAACTTGTGTAGTCTGGCTAAGTGAATTAGGATCACAGTGGGAAGGCAAAATAGGTACTTCCCCCAAAGAAGCCAGCTGAAACCTGATATGTTAGGCTGAAAGGGGTTCAGATATCTCAGCCTTGCTGCAAACTATGACACAACGTCCTGTCTAGGATGAACGCTGAAGAAGAAGAAGATACATAAATTCTGTAATATTGTTTTTCTGTGCTATTACCAAAACTTACATTTCTTTCTGAATTTGTAATGGTTGATGGGAGTCTACAGCAGAATGTTGACATAGACTGTACATCTTGGAGGTGAAGTCTATTTTTTTTCTCTCAATTGAAACAGTAAGAAACAAATCTGATTTACTTATAATTATGTAATTTATATGACTTTTGTCACTAGTTTTGAAATGAATAATGTTAGTTTCAATTTTATGCAAACTTATACTTTGACAATTATGCCAGGGGTGAGGTAAGAGCAATCAAGTTCATGTGAAAGTACTGATCAAGACTCAACCTTACAGGACATTTCAAAAGGAATTGAACTGTAAATGGTAAAACATTTCTGAACATGTTAACTATGTGACTTATGCCACAGCTAGAATGTGACTTATGCCACAGCTAGAACATGACAGTGCCAACTTTATCTTGCAGCTCGATGGAGCCCCATGCCGCTTCCATCATAATGTAAGGAATGCCTTTAATGAGAGACTGTCATATTGATGGATAGGGCGTGTAAGTAACAGTGATCAACATCTTCTACGCTGGGCAATAATGTTAATGACATTGTCTACAAACCACCACTCCCTGAAGATGTGCGTGAACTGCAAGATCGCATTATTGCTGCAGTGCAAACCATTGATGAAAACATTCAGCAACGCTTCTGGAAGGAGTTAGATTACTGCATTGACATTTGTACCAAAAGGCACTCACATTGAACATTTGTGAGGTAACTTTGGGATAACCATTGCCAATTTAACTTGGACATCTACATTATTATATAAATGAAATTACATTTTAATTTGACAATTTATAAACAAAATAAAGCAAACTGAAATTGTCAAAGCGGTCTGGCCAACAAAGTGGGTATCGACACTGTAATCACCATACTGGTAAACTTATTAAGGAACAGCACATGAAGTTGCAGCCTGGTGGACCTCTGTTCATCTTCTCAAGTACGCTTCAGGATATAAGAAGAGCCACTGTAACCAGCCACCAAAGAAATGTTGTGAAGAGTTAAATTAACTCAAGTACAAGTGCCTTCCACAACAACAACAATGATGCTTGTTATGAAGAAGGAATACTGCCTGTGACTTGTCATGTAAAGTAAGTGTATTGACTTTATTGCTTTGTGAGTTTCTAAAATTGTAAACTATTCTTATTCAGATACTGGATTGGTGGTCCCATCCATAAATCCAGAACTGAGGGCGAAGGTGTGTGAACTAGCGTCGCAGTATGGACTCACCCATACCAGGCAGCTTGAAGCATATGGGAGGGCAGCTAGTGAAATGGTTATTCATTTAATTGGTGGAAGTCACAGGTAACAGTTTATGAAGATCTTTTATAACCATCATCACTTTAACCCTGGCCACCTGGCCTGTAAAACTTCCTTCCCCTGGGCTCCTGAAGTAAAAATGCAAAAAATGGACACTGAACAAAACTAGTTACAATGACAAAACTAAGTGATCTGTTTCAATTGTTTTATCTCAGATAGACTGACCTGATCATCTCCAATATTCTTGCTTATTATACCAGTCCTCCTATCATGTAGATCCATCCTTTAGGCACAGATAAGTTTCACAATGTTTACACCAAAATTTTGTCTTGACTTGTTTGAATGGTCTGTCTTTGTAGGCCATGTTTGGGAAGTCCTTGACATGCTTGTTAAATTTAAATGAGCATACTACACAAACATTATTTCTTGTAGCTTTTGGAGACATTTGTGGATGATGTGATCCAACATTTTGCAGTTCTGTTGTGCCTCGACACGATTGCAAAGTTTTGCAGTCGTTGTTCTATAATCCCCAACAAGGGATAAACAAACTTCATTCATGAACATCCCAAATGTCCTGTAGCGTCTTACTTTTGTATTGTGGGGACTACAGTGATCCATAAGTATGTAGGCATTATTACATGCCCACATAAAGAATTTCACAATTAGCCGCCTTGGCCAGCGATAATACCGACGTGTCTTGTTGAGACGCCAAATTTGGTCGTTGACATCTGTGCCCCCATGAAAGCATTAAAGTCAATACAAAGTTGAGGAGTTGGAACATCTACAGCTGTTCCATCCTTTCTTCTGCTTCTAACAGTTCCAATTTCTATTGGGTTGTGGTAGTTGGATATAAAATTTACAGGTCTTTGGTCCACCTAGACAAGGCATACAATGTTGTTATGGCAAATAAATTCTGAATGACCCCTGTCCATTTTTTTCTTTCCTGCCAGTACTTTAGGATAAAATTTCCTATTTATCATTGCTGTACCTACAGCAAGTGTACCATAATCAGTGTACAATCTGTCAAAGAGAGTTACACTGTTGTAGAATCTGTCTATGACAACGATATGGTTTTTGTTTACCAAATTCCCAGAAGTTAAAATTCTGATAACGACGCTACCAACAACACCAAGTTTTGGAATAATATTGTCTGCTTTTTCAGTGTAGATTTCCAGATTCAGAATATAGCCATAGCTTGCTTCACAAGCCATATAAGCCTTTATTCCCAACTTTATGGACTTTGACTTTGAAGACAAGTCTGCTCTTCGATGTGATCATACCTTCGTCTAAGCTCACGTGCTGTGAAGGCGAATAATAGTGCCGAAATTTTGGTAGCAGCACATCCAACATAGGCCTCACTTTGTAAAGTTTATCTGCTTTATCTAGAGCAGGGTCCTCCTCATCAACAAGATGAAGAAAAGTCCAGAGAGCAAGGAAGCGATCACGGTCCATCACAGTGCGGAAACCAGGCGTATGAGTCACGGAGTTAGCAGACGAGCTAGACCAGTACTCCTCGTAACGTGGTTTACTCACACTGTGTTCCATTTGAAGACGCAATCCAAAGAATGCTTTCATCTCTGGCACTACTACACTTTTATAATTTTTGGCATAGTAGCTGGTTGGTTTCTTGCTTCTCGCCTGCTCAGCGTGTCGAGTTGTCTGCTCACACAAATTGTGCCAGAAATTGTTCAAAAAATCCACTGGATAAACAGATTCTGGAATGTTCTTGGGGACTATCTGCTCCATAAATGTTGTGTCTACTGCAGACACATGTCTGAATATATCTATTGGACACGCCCCTGTAAAACAGTTTGATTGCCAGAAAAATCAGGAACAGGGTAAGATGTAGCTTCATCAGAGTCTGATATACACATTTTATCACTCAAATGATCATCTGGTTCAATTTCTATATCAGTTTCAGGATAGCTGCCATCTAAATCTAATTCATCGTCATCCGAACCAGTGAGAACAATCTCGACAGCTTGTTCCATTGTTAGCCTTTTAGAACTGGTTTTTCTGCATGTCTTTTAATCGTGAAAATTTTGTAAAAATGTGTAGCAATGTGATCAGTTCATGGGCGCCACCATTTTGAAGTAACATTCCTGAAGTGTGCAAATTCTGCCGTGTCTATCCATACTATGCCTGTTAAATGCCCTTTTTGAGCTTCTTCATAAGCTGAATTTAGGAATACTTAATACAAATTTCATCAATTGAAATCCTAAGTCATCCCCTGCTGATTTTTTAAGTTCTGCAAGAAACATTTGATGAGGTGCCAATGATGGTGGTTTGTAGTATTTTATGCTGCACTTAAATTGATAATAGTCACTCTTGTGGTCTGCTTGCTTTCATATCCATCCTTGATTAGTTGTTGTTGGGTTAAGGTTTTAGCTGCAACATGATTTTTCAGGTCTGAAACCTGCTTGTTTCTTGATAAGCTTCTTGTCGATTGAGGGGGCGATATGGTTCAGAATCATTCTTTCAAAAACCTTAATGGTAGAAATTTCTTTTTTTTTTTTTTTAAAGGGGTTTTCCTTATTTTATGCAGGATTTCCTCTATATTTTAGGGATTTTGTTAGATTTGATGCATGTTTATGAAGCTTTTATAGCAATTTGATGGTTTGTGATCCAAATTTTTCAATTAGCTTTGTCCTCAAATCGTCACAGCCAGCTGCTTTATTGCTTTTTTATTTGATTCCTTTTAATTTAATTCCTGTATAGAGAAGGGTGTTGCTAGTAAGTCATTCTCATTTTTACAGTTCTACTGGATCTTGCTTTGCTCTTTTTTAAGTAGTTTTTCCATTCAGCAGTATTTGGTGGGCTATTTGCTTGGGGGTAACTTGCATTATGTCTGTGGAAGTGCTTACTGGGGCATTACTTAGATTCTTGATAAGTTTCCAGGAACATCTACTGTCTTGTTTAATGTCGAGGTCTTACGCAAGATGGTGCCATTTTTCTGTTTACAAATCTGAAATGACATGTGGGAGGTCTTCGCTAACCTGGTTTGTCTTTTTAGAGAAGGGTCCACATTCAAATATTAGAATTTTATGTTATTATTTCTGATGGTTAAATATCGCGTCTATCTTTTCTTATTCTGATGGGGACGTCATGGGTTAGTGGTTAAGGGACAACTTACAATCCGAAGGTGTTGAATTCGTTCCCCAATCACAGCACCGGTCGTTAGAAAAATACAGGAGAAAGCAGACCCTTACATAAATGCATGCTGAAGTCGGATGCACTAGGCAGACGGGCGCAAAATAAAAACATAGTGTAACGCACACCGCCTTGGGGAATAGAGAAATAAGGCGAAAGTTAAAAAAAATAAATTATTTTTATAATTTTATGCTTTACATCAAGAATATTATCTGGTCTTTTTATTCTTGAATAAAGATGATTTTTTTCCAGTATTTGTGCCTACACATACTTTAATGAAGGCTTATATTTGCATCGTTTGTATATGTCTAGGATACACCCAAAGAATGGTCATCAGATGCCTGCTGTGGTTGTCCTCTGTGGGCCACATGAACACGGAGCAATGGGAGCTTGTTGCGCTCGTATTCTCTCATCTCATGGAGTTCAAGTGACACTTCTGATGCCAAGCTCTACTGCCATTTCACCATCTCTCGCACAAGAAATAGAGCTGTATAAGCTAACAGGAAGCATGTTTGCTCATAATGTTGGAGGTAGGATTTTCTTGTACCTTTAAAGTCATTTGTTGCTACACACATTTGTTTATGACAAATGAAATCTGAAAGTTTGTGAGGGTGTTGGTGTTTAGAGTAGAGTTGTTATAGAAGAGTGCAGTCAAACAGGCATTTATCAGTGAATAGTCATCATTTAAAAACTTAAAAAAAATTCCTGTGGAGTGCATCGCTGACATTTCAAGTTATCCTGTTCTGGGTCATTCTTCCCTGCTCTCTTTTCTCTATGCTTGTCTTAAACTTTCTCAGTCTCCCTCCACTTATGTCCCTTCCAGGGGATCCAGAACAAAGACAGTCTTGCAATGCAACCAATCAGATTCCCAGTCAATTGTAGAACTTGAAAAGATTACAAAACTGCAATCCATGACCGACAGAAGAGACTGCAGAGCCCAGCTGCAGTCAGAGAAACTCCGAAGACTGACGGACCATCCAATGTACCAGAGGCTAAACAATTTGGGAACTGGAAAACTAAAGCGGAGAAACTTTGCAGAAATAGCCAAAGCAAAGATGCACGAAGATCCCATAAACGCACTAACAACACCAAAACCCATCACTACTGTACGAAAACCTACTTGGAGGCAGGATATATTTCCAGAGGTGGTAGAAAATATACCAGGTATTGCAAACAAAAACTGCCAGACCGAAAAAGAAAGGAGAGATACTACCCTAAGCTTCATAACGAAAAGCTACCCAAGCATGGACTGGACCCATGCATACACCGACGGCTCTGTAACAAACACTACACAGAACGGAGGGGCAGGAGCATTCCTGAACCTACCAAATGGCAGAAAAATAACACTGTCATTCGCTACTGGTAAGTACACGAGCAATTTCAGAGCAGAGGCAGAGGCACTGAGGGCGGCAGTGGAAGAAATGGTAACACACAGTGAAAATGAGAGCCATATAGTCCTGCTGACAGATGCTCTCGAAGTAGTCACAGCGCAAAAAAGCCAGAAAAACACTGAGCTTAATGACTTAAGAGCAGCACTCTGCAAACTGTGCCAACAGTCCGCACCAAAAAGGGTAGTGGTACAGTGGGTTCCGTCACACTGCAACATCCAAGGCAACGAGGAGGCAGACAGACTGGCAAAAGAAGGTGCAAGGCTACCACAAATAGATACCAGTATGACGTACGAAGAGTCAAAACGGCTTATCAAAGCCAGGTACATGTCCAAATGGGAAACCGAACATACTGGTTACACCAAAAACGATGCCTATTACCAGTTGAACCGAAGAGAGCAGGTCGTTGTCTTCAGACTTCGCACTGGCCACAACAGACTGAGGTACCACCTCTTCAACAAATTGAAGATAGGGTGTACCGACGAATGCCCGTGCGGTACTGGTAAAATGACCACTGAACATCTGCTGCAGAACTGCCCGACATACGAGGATCAGAGAGAGCAGATGTGGCCATTGCCAGTGGAACTGCAAGACAAGCTCTATGGTAGTGGCGAGAGTCTCAGGATGACCGCCGCTTTTTTCGAGAAAATAATGGTTACTGTCTGACTGTGTACGCAGAAGAAGAAGAAGATTCCCAGTGTGTCCCACCCAACCCCAGTACCATTTCCTGCCCACGACTGGCTCCCTCCAACAGCTCCACACTAGTGACCCCATCACACTATTCATATTTACCCATTCTGTGCAAGAGCTCATCCATGAGAGTTGGAACCTTTCTGACCACTGACTTCTGCTTTCCATGTCTCAGGACCATTTAACAGGACTGATTTGGCAGTGATTAGTAGACAAAATATGTACCTAATTATTACGACTCGTTCTTTAGCGGCGGTTACACCGTTGTGAGTCCCAACTTCTCTCCCAACGGTCTCTGTCTTGGGCCATGGTGGACCAGTGAATAATGTGGCATCGTGAATGTTTGTGCTGGATGCAAGAGAGTCGGACCAACGTGTTGGTGGTCGTCCCCGTGGTTATTTCTTGTTGCTGTACTTCATCGATCGTCCGTTCTTCGCAGTAAGTAGGCCCTCCCCAGCGATGATTCGTCTTGTCTGCATAAATAACTGTATCTTCCACCAGGGACAATTGATGTATGTCTGAGTTATCAAGACCTTTTGTGCGCTGGCTATCTAGCGTGAGGCTGACCATGCATCTCTCGAGGGAGGCTTGGGTCACTGTGAGTTTGGACTTACTCCTCTGTGAGTGTCCATGTTTCTGCTGTATAGCATATTGCAGGTACTACTGTGGAGTTGAATAGAGAGGTGTGCTCTGGTTGTGGATGTTGTCCAGTACAGGCTTTATTGAAAAGAATACTGGGAAGAAAAGTGGGGGGCAGGGGGATGTGCCAGAGGTTAACAACACTGTACGTGGGTGGATGGATAACATCAAAAAGCCTGGCAGATTGAACCATCAGATCTTGCAGGCAATCTTCGATGTGGCAATGGCACCTGAACTGAACTTCTCTTCCATACTTCAACCTTTTTGAACCCTCGCCACTGAGTCAGTAAAATTCCTTTTTTTTTTTCTTTTTCTTCGTTCGTTCTCAATTTCCCCCTACCAAACCCATATGGGGTTAAGTAGCAGAATGCTGTCCAGAGAACGGAATGCGTTGTGTCGTAGTTTACAGCTTGGCTGCAATATTTGCACCTTTCGGTCCAACACATCCTACATACATTATTCGACCGTAGTCTGAACCTCTGAGGGACAGGAATGGATCTAGCTTGATCAAAATCGGGATCATATAAAATATTCAAATAATCACCATCTAAATCCAATTTACTGACCTCCAAATCCTTGGATACTTCCAATGGCTTGTTCTGTTGCTAGTCTTTTAGAGCAGCCATCTCCAAATTTTCAAAAACTTCTTTCCATCACCAAAAACATTGTGAAAAATGCAAAATTTTTGGATGATGCCATAATTGTTATCTCCAGAAATGTACTGTCGAGACGTCATGATATTATGGCCAAAATCCAAGCAGTACTGCTCAAAATATGCCTTAATATAAAGGTCCACCCGTAACACAACTTGATTTCCTCATTATTACCTCAATCAACTTTAACTCTTTCAGGACTCTGATTTTTTTATGTTTGGACCAAATTTATTTTTAGTTTGTACTGCTTCACACCATAGTACAGTTAAATATAGTACTTATATATCATTGCAAAAAAGGGGATGGCATGGCCTAGTGGTTAAGTGGCACGGCTCACAATCCGAAGGTGCTGGGTTCGATCCCCATCACAGCACCGGTCGTTACCCCTTAGAAAATGCAGGAGGAAGCAGACCCTTACATAAAATGCATGCTGAAGTCGGATGCACTGGGCGGAAAGGCGCAAAATACAAACCACAGTGCAGCGCACACCGCCTTTGGGATTAGAGAAATAAGGCAAACAAAAAAAAACCAAAAAAAAAAAAAAAAAAATATCATTGCGAAGGACAATAGTTACAGAAAATGAAAATATCTGTAAATTGTTCCTATTTGATTATTTGAAGGAATAAATATGTTATAAAAAATGTTCGTGGGCAGAGAATTTAATATTCAAAATATCTAAACTCACCTAAATTTTTCAATGGTTTCAATTGTTACTATACATTTTTTTGGCTATTGTACACAAAAGTATCCATAGTTCTTCAAAACACAATTTATTTTATGCATTTAAGTCCATAAATAATGAACCTTTTTCTCAATGACTTCAGAAGCAATATAAAATATGACAAAATGTAGGTCAAGTCACAACTTCATAATTTACAAGTTTATTTTGGTGGACAGCTTAACTTATGCTGTGGGGTACTGCCTAAAGCATGCTTTAGCACACAGATGTGGCTTATGTGAACAGCTAAACTTATGCTGTGTGGTACTGCCTATAGCTTACTTTAGCACACAGATGTGGCTTATGTGAACAGCTAAGCTTACGCTGTGTGGTACTGCCTAAAGCATGATTTAGCACACAGATGTGGCTTGTGTGAACATCCTGTACTCCCTTGTAAAATCTTCCGAACAGCACAATGAATGCACTGCAAGTCTTTCCCATCAAAATCATTGAGATGGGTAGCAGATTGGTATCTCTCCAGTTCCATGTTCACTTTCTGCCTGGCTTGGACAATAAAACAATCTGAAGGCTGTTCGGTACATCAGCTCCTACTATCTGACAGAGTCCCTCTACTAGCATGTCCTTGAAGTCTGCAAAGGGCACAGGCTTTTTCGTGTCAGTGCGGTTCAGTGTGTATAATATGTGGGCATTCATCTGTGTGATTTCTATCACCCACATAAATACTTTCTTCCACCACTTGACTGGTTTTCTTTTATGATTCCCATAATAGGATATCATCTGATCCACTCTGTCACATCCATTCATTGAAAGGTTGTAGGTATGGATGGGGGATGGTTTCATTACCTCCTTCCTAACCTCCACTCTCACCTCATATGTGGCACTTCCACATGTTGTCACTAGCTGGCAAGGTTTTTGGATTTGTTATCTCTCCAGCTGACACACATGACCTGCTCCTCATCATTTATGAACCACTTTGCCTGGTTTACAGATTTCTTGTTCTTCATTTCTGGTGGAAATCGACTTCTGTTTGAATTGAACGTTCTGGTGTAGTGGTGGTTTCTCTGTCGCAGAAGCTGGACACGAGGTAGAGAAGAATAATACCTGTCAGCAAACAAATGGTGATGCCCTACAGCAGTTTGTCAAACACTTCAACAGCATGGGATGAATTGGGATCATTTTCAGGTCTGTAAGCTGTGTCATCACCAAAACATACTAGGAGATTGAAAACATATCTGGTGATGGAGTCGCAGAGTCTGTATGATTTGATATGATATTTTTTGGGCTTACTAGCATTGCACTGTTTGTACCTAATTGTCCCTTGTGACCTAGGACCATTTCATCGATGCAGATATTCTCAAATGGGTAGAAGGCTTCCTAAAAACTGGCAATGAGTGTATTGCTGAATGGCTCAATTTGACTTTTTACTTGTGCATCTTTTAAAAGCTGCATGAATCATTGATTGATATATCAATAAGAATCTTGTCCTGCAGAATATTGACCTGAACCAGGGACTATTTCTGTGGGATTTGATGGACCACTAGTCTTTAATTGACTGTTTTGGATTCAAACCCATGGCAATCAGGGTGGCCAGAAACTATTTTAAAAAAACAACGATCTAGTGGTGCCCATTTGGTGAAGGCTGAATGTTTACGAGCAGGTGTATTTATATCCTGTTTTTGCTTGGCATAGTCATTGACATTTGTAATGAGATTGTAAACAATTGGCTCAGTCAGCAAGGCGAGAAAACATTGCAGAGGTGAGGCATTGTCAACTAGATTTAGTCAGATGCCAGAATGTATGTCTAAAGTGAGAATCTCCAATTCTCTCTTCGCTCAAGGCTTCAGCAAGCATTTTTTGAGTACCGGGTTAGCATTCCCTCTTTGATCCCTTCTCCTTAGCCAGTCTGCCCTGCTGCAGCCTGTTATCCAGGATCACCACGTGGAGGTGTAGAAGGGTCTTGGTAGCTCTGTTTCACTGGCCCTGACGCTAGCAGTCAGCTTTGGGTTGCTGACCACTGCAGCTCATGCGCTGCTCAGCATCTTGATCCCGTATTCTAGTCTTAGCAGTAAAGTATTGGTTAGCATAAAAAATCAAATTTGCAGCTCCACGAACCAAAAATTTAACAGGACCCACCAAAACCGATACATTGGTTAAACGTCTTGTAGGGTTTCATTCCCGTACTGATACATCGGTTAATGGTACAGAAAGAGTTAAAACTATTTTATGATTTATATATTATGTTTTTAAGTTAAATAATTTGTCATCTGTTTTACCTCTGCTGTAGAGCTCCCAAATACCATAGATTTAATTGTGACAGCCATGGACTCTCATAGCAGCTCATTCAATATCCAGCATCCTTGGTATCAGAATGTCACTTCATGGATGAAAGGAAGTGACATCAGGGCCCAGGTCCTAGCCTTAGATCCTCCATCTCAAGGTGCTAGCATACCTGCCAAGTAAGACGTTGCATTATGTTGTCTCTCATTATCAGACAAGTTATTTAAAAATAGAAAGTAACTACAGCAGAGCCTTGTTTTATTTTCGGTTTATGATGATTCACTGTAATGGTTTTTGAAACATTAAAAAAATCGGTACATAACAAAATTCTGAATCTGTCATTTACGAGTGGTCTGCCGGAGTCTTTGTGTATGACAAGAACAAGAATATCACTACTGCCTCACGCAGAGCATGTCGTATGAGGCAACTGTGTGACATGGCATAACACTGGCCATGTCTAGGTGGTTTGTTTAGAGCAGCATAGATGGCGCCTAACAGGCTGCGGATTTACTTTACTCTAGTGTTTGAGTTGCACTGCTAGAAAAAGCACGACTAGGATGGGCTGAACACCTCATCCGTATGTCAGACGAGCGACTCCCAAAGACGCTTCTCTACGGCGAGCTGAGAGAGGGATGGCGCGAGAGAGGGCGCCCAAAGAAACATTTTAAAGACGGTCTGAAGGACTCACTGAAAAGTTGCCAGATAGACATCGACACCTGGGAATGTCTTGCGCAAAACAGATCTCACTGGAGAAGCGCAGTCAAATCGGGTGTAGCTACCAGCGAAGACAACCGTGTTATGAAAGCCCAGAGCAGACGCGAGACCCAGAAATCCCGAACAGCGGGAACACCATCACCTTCTACAAACTTCGTGTGCCCGATATGTAGCAGATGTTTTCGTGAAAGCATTGGCCTGTTCAGCCACATGCGCACCCACACCCATGGAAATCTGTGACAAGGATGATGTCGGTGGTCCTCATCGATAACGATGGACAGCTATTATTATTATTAGTGTTTGAGTCTATTAATATGGACTCGCACATCGGTTAACCGCCCTCTGTGGCACTTGTCCCAAGCGCAGCGAAGTAATAAGCTGCTCGAACATAGCCTGCAAAGCAGGAAATACTTCATTCGGCTTCATCCAGCTCATACCAGAGCTAGGACCTGTACATGGGGCATCTGCCCCTGTAGAAGTACAGGTCGACTAAGAGCCCCAAATATTTCACTATGGGCAAATTTGAACAACTGCCTGCACTCTGGATGGATGATCTAAATGAATACATGTCCTCTCAGTGTCATTGCATACTTAATGAGCTTATTTGTTTAAATTCAACTGAAAAGAAAATTTGTTCAGAGCTGCTCATGCTGAGTTAACTCTTGGCGATGTTTATCTGGTAGCAGATTACAGTGGCTCTTCTTACATCTGAAGTGTACTTGAGAATTGGAACCAGAATCCTTCTGTCTGTAATGCAATGCGAGGAGGATGCTTATTAAACTACTACTATGGGGATTACAGTGTCGATCCTCACCTACTACTAGTACACTACTAGGACCATGAACGAGGAATATGAGATCAGTATGCTTTATCTGACCCTGATTACTTTTCGTTCCTACAATAAGAGAGTGGTAATGGAACATCTGTAGTTTAGTAACGGAGGGGGTTCTGCAGTTATGGGAGAAATTAATAATGAGGCACTGTAACCTAATTACGCAGTCATGAAAGATTGTAAGAAAATAAGTCAGAAACTAGCTCAGTATTCTTTCATAGAGATATCAAATCACAACTTAAACATACAAATTTGTTGAAGTTATATGTTCATTTCTATTATTTTATTTCTCTTCTCCCACCACATGGGTATCTGAAACATATGTATCTGTTATGTATAATTACATAATTTAACAAACACTTTTATAAAAAATATTAATATTACAATTAAATGCATATTAACAATTACATTAAAAAAAAAATATTTATATGTGCATGTCATGAACTTTGTCTCAAATACATGTGGTTTTTGTTCATTAGAAAATTTCTGATGCTAGAGAAACCATATTTATCCTACAGATGGAGCCTGTGTAAAGTGTTGCCGTTAAACCAAGTGTCTTCCACATGTGGCAGTTTGTACTTATGTGATTTGAGCATTCCCTCCGCCATCTTCCAAAAATCTGGCATCACTTATGTCTCACCTTTTGGATCCAAGTTTGTCATTCCATTGCATGTGAAAGAATAGTTGTCTCAGAATGTTTCAAGATAATTTGTGAGTAAAGGATCGAGTAGCTAGAAGGAGTCAAGTGTGCAGTGTAGAATTCCAAGTCATACTTTCAACTGTTTCCTTTGAACTGTGACATGTTTTAAATGAAAGCTGTGCCATTCCTGTGTATGACACTATCATGTTCAGATTTTATTGTACAAGTACATTTCTGTTATGATTGATTGCTTTTTACATTTAAAATGATTAACAAGTCTTTTTCTTGTATGCCTGATTTCCAATCCAGCTTTTGTTGTATAGATGTTTTCAAACTAGTGTTGCTCAGATGAGATCAAAGGTCCAAAAGCAGATGCTGTCATTGGAGATAAAGTTTAAGTGGCTTTATTGTATGGGATCTCAGCTATCATGAGGATAAAGTGTATGACTGACTTCATTGTAAATATCAGTTTTCATGAGAATGTTGAAGTGTGACTACATTGTGTGAGATCTCAGCTTTCACGAGGATAAAGTGTAAGTGATTTCATTGTATATCTCAGTTTTCATGAGAATGTTGAAGTGGGACTACATTGTGTGAGATCTCAGCTTTCATAAGGATAAAGTGTAAGTGATTTCATTATATGAGATCTCAATTTTCATGAGGATGAAGTGTATAAGTGATTTCATTATATGAGATCTCAGCTTTCATGATGATAAAGTGTATAAGTGACTCCATTGTATGAGATCTCATCTTTCATGAGAATGATGAAGTGTGACGCCATTGTGTGAGATCTCAGCTTTCATGAGAATGATGATGTGTTAGTAACTCCATTGTATGAGATCTCAGCTTTCATGAGAATAATCAAGTGTAAGTGACTCCATTCTCAGCTTTTATAAGTGATTTCATTATATGAGATCTCAGCTTTCATGATGATAAAGTGTATAAGTGACTCCATTGTATGAGATCTCATCTTTCATGAGAATGATGAAGTGTGACGCCATTGTGTGAGATCTCAGCTTTCATGAGAATGATGATGTGTTAGTAACTCCATTGTATGAGATCTCAGCTTTCATGAGAATAATCAAGTGTAAGTGACTCCATTCTCAGCTTTTGGGACCTGGGATGGCCACTTCCATTTCCCACACCTTGCCAATCCTAGCAGTTCCCATTTATATCTGGTTACACTGGAGCGTAACACTGCTAGTATACCTAGTCAAGTTTGCCTGAAGTAGACTAGTTTTATAAAAAGTGCAGAATTTTATCATTAATTGTTCCATGGAGAACACATTTTTCATTGCTCTGATAAATGTATCCACAGTTCGTACTGTCGATAATTTTTCTGTGCCTCTCATAAGTAGAAATGATACATTGTGGAAACGTAGTGCTGTTGAGGCAATTGAATCATCATCGTTGTCATATGCCATTTGTCACTCTAGTGAATTCTGGGGCCTCTAACTGGGGAATAGGGCCACTGCACCTCTGTGCATGTCATAATAGGTGACCGAAATAGAGTTGTGCATGTTGTTAGCAAACAACTAATGTAAAACGAATTGCTACAGAAATCAGCACTGCCAAAATGTACTGGTGCAGGCTTCCTAAATAAAGCCAGCTGTAATGGGGGTGGCCATATGCCCTGGCTGGAAAGCAAAAAAGGAACAATAGGAAATAACATATGGCTACCAGCACTGTTAGCCGCCTTAGAGGATTCCTCAATCAAAGCATTTATGTGCTCTTGGTTTATCTGCTCTTGATTTTTCCGCTCTTTGTTTCTATGGTTGTTTATTTGCTCTTGGTGTTGCTATGACAGTTTGTTTATGTGCTCTTGATGTTGCTGTGGTAGTTTGTTTTACGTGCTCTTGGTTTCTGTGGCAGTTTGTGCTCTTGGTGTTTCTGTGATAGTTTGTTTATGTGCTCTTGTTTCTATAACAGTTTGTTTATGTGCTCTTTGTTTCTATAACAGTTTGTTTATGTGCTCTTTGTTTCTATAACAGTTTGTTTATGTGCTCTTGGTGTTGCTGTAGTAATTTGTTTATGTGCTCTTGGTTTCTGTGGCAGTTTGTTTATGTGCTCTTGGTTTCTATAGCAGTTTGTTTATGTGCTCTTGGTTTCTGTGGTAGTTTGTTTATGTGCTCTTGGTTTCTGTAGCAGTTTGTTACTAGCCTCATGTACAACCCAAGTCAGTGACCTTTTACGACATGCATAGTTAAGGTGCAATGGGCCTATTCTTTGCTCCCTTTTAGGAGGCCCTAGGATCTACACAAGGATGATTGAATAATAATGTAATGTACAATGTAAATAGTGCAGTACCAGGATGATATTATGTGGTATTCAGACAATGTAGTTTGAACATAGAAAGGGTGTGGTATCTGCAATGAAAACTATCCCATGTTGAAAACAAATTTCAAATAATAAAGCAAAGTAATGAAACTGATGTATGGGAAAAAAATGAGTTTCTTGGTATTGGATAAAATCACATGGAAATGGACATTTTCTATTTTTGATGATGGTATTGGGAATAGAAATGATGTCATTGTTCAATTTGATTGATGCAGTAAGAGAAAAATATAATAGCAGATGTCATGTGTAATTAGAATTGAAATACTTTTCTAAGGGAATAGAATTTATGTAAAGTCGAATTTGGAATAATGTACTTAAAGTAAAAGGTAAAGTAGTTCCGTAGCAGATAACTGCTTCAGGGATAACATGCTTCACTATATGAGATCTGAGCTTTCATGAGATGAGATCTGAGCTTTCATGAGATAGGTTTCAGCTTCCATGAAATGAGATCTGAGCTTTCATGAGATAGGTTTCAGCTTCCATGAGATGAGATCTGAGCTTTCATGAGATAGGTTTCAGCTTCCATGAGATGAGATCTGAGCTTTCATGAGATAGGTTTCAGCTTCCATGAGATGAGATCTGGACTTTCATGAGATAGGTTTCAGCTTCCATGAGATGAGATCTGGACTTTCATGAGATAGGTTTCAGCTTCCATGAGATGAGATCTGAACTTTCATGAGATAGGTTTCAGCTTCTATGAGATGAGATCTGGACTTTCATGAGATAAGGTTTCAGCTTAAGATGTCGTCTCAACTTTCACGAGATGAAGCCTCAGCATTCATTAGGTGACAGGACTTTACTGCCATGTCTTCTGTAACTTGAATAGTTATGGCCAGATCAATTTTGTGACTAGTGGCCATCTCTCTCATAGCTCTGCTGCTGAGATGTAGTGTATGATAAAATGAAAATGGTTTGAGAATGGGAATTATGTTGTCGGATATTGGAAGTTATATGAGAGAAAAAAATTAATGGCGACAACGTATCTGACCCAATCCACCAGCGTCATAGACACAAACAGGTCATCCTCTTTCATCATGAATGGGCCACTACAGACTTGAATCACCTTATCTAATCTAAGGAATGCCCATGTGGGACTGACATTCAGACTTTGAACACTTCCTTCAGAACTGTCCAGCTGATGATGACTTACAATGCAGACTTGACCAGAGTTGAAGCAGAAGCTATGACCTAGAAAAGACTCGACTACATCCTGGCGATGGGCCTGCAGATCTAGCATTTCTATAGACTTGAATGCAGAAGTAGACTGAAATTCATAACATGTGAATGGAAATTAGATTGCATGGAGTAGACTGAGCACTGCTGAAACAGCTTGCAAGGAAGGATTAGAAAGGGAATATAAGGAGAGTAGACATGCGACAGAACTTGAGAATGATCGACAAATAAAAGTGTATAATCGCTAGCGAATGTAGTGGAGGGCTTCCAGGGGCGAAACTAATTTACTATGACAATTATACTGCCTTTCAATGGGCACATTATTTGATAAATTCTGCTGGCTTGATTTGATGCAATTTAATCAACAATTAATTAACACTACTAAGATTTCAAGCTCATAATTTATGGTTATCTGAAGTACGAATAATGAACAAAGGGGTGGTTCACATTGCTCAGGAATATTGTTTTCTCTACTGAAGTTATACCTACAAATTCCACATTTATAAAAACACAAATTGTATACAAATATATATATAATGTATTTAATTGATTGCCCGTTGACATTTCAATGTTTGATTTTGAGATAAACACATTTGAGGAAGTCACAAAATAGATGATCTCAGTTAATTACAAATATTAGGCTTTTTTTTAAAATCTTATTTTTTTTTTATAACTGCTTGCTTTTTTTCACTAAATTGTCCATGTTATTGAGTATTACTGTCAAAGTAATGTTCCTGAGGGTCAGTAAATTGTTTTAATTTCTTTACTTTTGGTAATTCTTTTGTTATATTGTAATGTATGTACGACTGTAGTGCTTAGATTTGAAGAAAGTTAACTTATCATTCACTTATATTTTGGAAATGTAACTGTATTCTTGTTTGTATCCTCGTTATCATACCTAGCTGAAAGTAGTTCTCATGTGGTTCCATTAAACTATCATGTCTTTGTATTTGACAAAAATGTATGTAAAATCTTTTTTGATCAACCGCGGAGTAGTAGTATTTCTGTGAATTCTTCATAACTTTAATGTTTGTTACTATTCTTAATACAGTTTTACAAAATTGTTCCAGTGCTTTCTCATTGAGCATTCATTAACATTAAAAATCTGATCTGGCCATAAGTGAATTCAAGCAATTGAACAAACAAAAAAACAAAGTAAAATATCATTTATGTTTTTGCATACACAAAAAGTTTTTTTGTTGGTGGAAACATTTTGGAATTAAAACATCATCATCATGACTGAACCAAGATATTCACTTCAAGTACAGTACAGCATTTCAATCATGATTTTATTATGCATGATTTATCAACATATTTATTTGTAAATGTTTCTTAATGATTTGATCCTGTTCAGTGTACCTATTGTATCCATTGCTTACTTCCCTGTTCTTTTATTATAATATTCCAACTCGTTAATTATTTTTATCTGAAACACATTTACCCACATTATATTTTTCAGATAAAAGAGGCTTAATTATGAATGTGCATGAGCTGTATACCAAAAGTAAATCTGCTGGGATTTATACAGTCTGTTTTCAATATGTGACCATATTATCAGAAATGTTGTAACAAAATGTTTTGAATCAAGCTGTATGAGCTATGACAAATTCAGTGTTGCTTACAATGCATTGAGAAGATATGTCCAGTTGCAAACATCAGTGACAATCAGTACATACAAGGTACTTTGATACTCAGAATTCAGTGCATTGAGAAGATATGTCCAGTTGCAAACATCAGTGACAACCAGTACATACAAGGTATTTTGATACTCAGAATTCAGTAATCATGGACAACGTGTTTGGCTGTGTGATCCTGATCCATTTCAAATGACGTCATCTGCCTTACCACAGAAAAGAGAAATACTCTTAGTTATTTGTAGCTTACAAACACCTGTTGACCTTACACCTATTTTCTGTTGCCATATTAAGTGTCTAGAGTCATGAAAATCTTGTTCATGTTTGATGCTAGATTTCTTATCATTTGTAACCTGCTGTTCGCCAACATACTTTTATTTGTACCTGTAAGATGATCTATGTGTGTGAGCTTGTCTGCTTTTACATCTTCTAAGGAGTGTTCAGAGTATATATATGGGGATACTAAAGAAGTATAACACCTGTTCAGTGGGAACAAAATAATGTGCCACTGTCTCAGTGATCCTCTTCTCTGTTCCCTCTTTCCCAAAATAAAAACTCTGTGCTGCACTTTTTACAAACAACTGCATATGTATTATAAGAAAATTAATGGAGAATCCTTGGAAGTCAGAATGAAAGTTCTCCAATTGTCATTTCATATAGAAATGTTAGAGTCATATAGACAATTTAAAAATGTTATAATTAATGAAAACCAACATTATAATGGAAACTTCTTCTGCGTTCGTTCTCAATATCCCGCTACCAAACCCTGAAAAGGCTTAAGTAGCAGAATGTAGTCCAGAGAACGGAATGTGTTGTGTCGTAGTTTACAGCTTGACTGCGATATTCATACCTTTCGGCCCAACACATCTGACTTGAGCAAGCATTTTTTGAGTACCGGGTTAGCATTCCCTCTTCGATCCCTTCTCCTTAGCCAGTCTGCCCTGCTGCAGCCTGTTATCCAGGATCACCGCGTGGAGGTGTAGAAGGGTCTTGGCAGCTCTGGTTCGCAAGCCTTGACGGAAACTATTACATATCAGCAACATCCAGTTTATGACATGCCTTGATATAAGAAAAGTTAGAGCACAGTAAATAAGTATTGACTACATGGCATTAGATCAAAGGGAAACAACATCCAATAATCTGAACTGTAGTCCAGTAATAACTTCCTTCCTGCCCTCTGTGGAATCACAGGGAATGTGAGAACTGTCTTGTTGAGAGCTGGAGGAATCATAGAGCACCACAGTTATGCCCTGCGATACTGAAAGACACAAACCTCCAACCACAATCAGTCTTAGGTAAAGGGAAATCTGTTTAAATGACCTAATCCACCATCTTCATAGACAGACAAAAAAGAGTCTCTCTTTTGTCTAAGGACAGACAACTACTGAATTACTAATCTACCTGTATCACCTACATATATCTCACACAAGCAAATGTGCATGTGGATCTGAAACGTTGTCCACAGAATATATCCTTCAGAGCTTCCCAATCGATACAGACCTATGATGTCAGACCTAGTGTGGGGGTTCTAGCCCATACAGACCTATGATGTCAGACCTAGTTAGCGGGTTCTAGCCCATACAGACCTATGATGTCAGACCTAGTTAGCGGATTCTAGCCCATACAGACCTATGATGTCAGACCTAGTGTGGGAGTTCTAGCCCATACAGACCTATGATGTCAGACCTAGTTAGCGGGTTCTAGCCCATACAGACCTATGATGTCAGACCTAGTTAGCGGGTTCTAGCCCATACATACCTATGATGTCAGACCTAGTTAGCGGGTTCTAGCCCATACATACCTATGATGTCAGACCTAGTTAGCGGTTTCTAGCCCATACAGACCTATGATGTCAGACCTAGTTAGCAGGTTCTAGCCCATACAGACCTATGATGTCAGACCTAGTTAGCGGGTTCTAGCCCATACAGACCTATGATGTCAGACCTAGTTAGCGGGTTCTAGCCCATACAGAGCCTATGATGTTAGACCTAGTGTGGGGGTTCTAGCCCATACCGACCTATGATGTTAGACCTAGTTAGCGGGTTCTAGCCCATACCTATGATGTCAGACCTAGTATGGGGGTTCTAGCCCATACAGACCTATGATGTCAGACATAGTGTGGGGGTTCTAGCCCATACCGACCTATGATGTTAGACCTAGTTAGCGGGTTCTAGCCCATACAGACCTATGATGTTAGACCTAGTGTGGGGGTTCTAGCCCATACAGACCAATGATGTTAGACCTAGTTAGCAGGTTCTGTCTCATACAGACCTATGATGTGAGACCTAGTTAGTGGGTGCTAGCCCATACCGACCTATGATGTCAGACCAACTGTGGAGGTTCTAGCCTATACAGACCTATGATGTCAGACCTAGTGTGGGGGTTCTAGCCCATACAGACCTATGATGTTAGACCTAGTTAGCAGGTTCTGTCTCATACAGACCTATGATGTCAGACCTAGTTAGTGGGTGCTAGCCCATACCGACCTATGATGTCAGACCAACTGTGGAGGTTCTAGCCTATACAGACCTATGATGTCAGACCTAGTGTGGGAGTTCTAGCCCATACAGACCTATGATGTCAGACCAAGTTAGTGGGTGCTAGCCTATTCAGACCTATAATGTCAGACCTAGTTAGGGGGAGGTGCCAGCCCATACATACCTACAATGTCAAATATTTTGAGGCGAAAGCTATTGTTCTGGTGCCCTATATCATGGACTTTGCCCTCATGATAGTTGGGCAGATGTAGCATGACCAATGAACCTGAATGCAGGGGAAGAAAGAACAGAAATACTTCATGTAAATGGGCTGCAGTAAAACAAGAGAAAAGTAATGGAAGAGAAAACCATTCTGCACAGTTTAACATCAAGGCACAGAAAAGGTTCAACAGCAGAAGTGATAAACTGGTAGTTGTGCAGAGATATCAATGTCTAAGCTAGCTGAAAAGGCATTTGATGTCTTTAACGATGTTTAGTAATTGCTTGTAAACATGATTGAACCAAAACATCTCGGTAATATGTTGAAAATAAATGCATTCGCCTGAAGCGATAATATCCTGTTGATCAAATGTCATCCTCTAGCCTGTTTGCCTTCATGTATATTTTACATGAAAGGATTATGTCATTTATATGTCCAGTTTGGATCACTTTCATTAATTTTTCTTCTTGTTTCTGTATAATTTTATGTACATACAGTTTATTACGTACCTTAACTCTTAAAGGCCATAATTGGGTAACTAGTTTTGCCAGAATTATTTTTAAAATAAAAGCATTCTCTTCATAAAACTTGACTTTTCTTACTTCACAAGGAAGACAAACATGTTATATATCAAATTTAAAAAAATGAATATGCAGGAAGAATATGAAGGTCTTGTGGAATTTAATAAAATATTACAAGTAATTTTTAATAATTATATTGCCATTTTTTGTAATAAAGACTATTTTTCACACAGAAAAACTCCTAACCTTTTCTACAAATAAAAACGACCTACTGTTAGACAATCTTGAAGTGCTAGGTTCACTACACATTTTTGATATAAACTGACTTGACAAATGTTTTCCAACTTTGAATGTCCACACGAAGCACACTGCTGCTTTTACAATTGATATGCAAATATGAGTTACTTCCCTTACCGTGAAATGTCAATAAAAACTTTGAAACAATAAAAAAGTAAACAAATTTAGTTCAATGTGCTGTTAACAATATGAACATTTTCTGGCATCAAGCGAACGCCAGGAAGAAGGCTGACAGCGCTCTTATAGCCTTTAAGAGTATAATGTTTATCTAAGTGTGGAGTAAACAAACAACAGTCGATCATCAGACATGTTTATCTTGTGTACATAAAATAATTTTTCTCTTGTCAATGATTTTTATTCTGGCACTAGAGACCTGTTGATTGTTCAGGATCAGAATTGGAAATGGACAATGATCTAAGGTGTGTTATGCTATTTTCTTCAGTGCCTGTACACTAGGGTGGTGTATGTGTGTGCGTGATTACTTGTGTATGTGTGCATGCTTACGTGTGTGTGTATGTGTGTTTGCACATGCTTACTTGTGTGTGTGTGTGTTTGGCTTGTTTGACAGATAACATTTTCTCTTGCCTTGTTTAAACTGCTGTTACCCATGGCAGACATGAAGGCAACCTGTTTTAAAGTTTATCCAAATCTTGTATCAGACTGTAGAACTATGTAAATTATATGTAGGTCAAGCAGAGAGGAACACCTGAGAAGTTATAACCAGAGTATTTACAATCAGCAGACTTCTGGAACCATCACTATCCACACTCTTCACTGTTTACTGAGGGAGACTGAACACCTATGATTATGCCTGGAGTGTAGTAACTTCGTTTCTTAACAACACAGAATCTTGAAACATTCTTGAGATGTGCTTACTTGTTTTGCTAACACCTCAAGAAGTGTTTGTTTGCTTTATTTAATTGTTCATGTGCTAGAATAAGTTTCTTGAGAATATAATGTGTCATCTGGTTTAGCATTGTTAAATGCAGTAGTTTGTCAGCAGTGATGATTGTATCATCTAATAGTTTGTCAGCAGTGATGATTCTATCATCTAATAGTTTTGTCAGCAGTGATGATTGTATCATCTAATAGTTTGTCAGCAGTGATGATTCTATCATCTAATAGTTTGTCAGCAGTGATGATTCTATCATCTAATAGTTTGTCAGCAGTGATGATTCTATCATCTAATAGTTTGTCAGCAGTGATGATTCTACAAAGATCGAGTTACAAATGAGAAAACACAAGATAAAATTACAGCAGCAATAGGGCCTTTTGAAGACCTCTTGGCAGCTACCAAAAATGGAAACTCACTTGGTATGGTCACATATCGAGATCAAATGGTCTCGCAAATGCGATCCTGCACGCAAAGGTGCAAGGCAGACGATGAAGAGGCCATCCCAAAAAGAGGTGGAAAGACAACATAAAAGAATGTACCAATCTCCGACCATAAGAGGCACAGGCAGTGGCCGCTGACAGAGAAGGGTGGTTTGGGGTTGTGAGGATGTTTTCATGTGTACCCCAATGATCTCACCGGTTATGGTATGACCTGACCTGACCGATGATTTTTATCATTTAATAGTTTGTCAGAAGGGATCATTTTATCAACTGTCATTCTGTTAAGTAGTAGCTTGTTTTATTTCTTCTTTCATTTGCTTTCCTCTTCTTTTGTTTGCTGTTTGTTTTATGATTTAAGTTGAAGATATAATGTTGTGTATGTAACACAGCAGTTTTGTCTAATGTTACTGAATATATATAATACTGCTTTGTCTGCAATATTGAATCTGTAATTGAGTTGCATCAGTTGTTGAATTTTGTTGTTAATAATGCATTTTAAGGCACATAATTGTCAACTCTGTTTGACCCTATCTTCTGCAGCTCTTTTCATTGCAGCATAGGCTCATACTTTAATGTCTTGGCGTGCCGTAGATGTAAAGGTGAGCTTTTTTCACTCCTTTTCTCTTTTCTATTGAATCTTGTGTTCTAGAATCTTTTGAAGAAGATTTTCATGTCTCATATTGTGGTCGAACCAAGTCAATTTTTGTTTCTGTTTATTTTCAATATTTGTCTTTGTGCTCCTCATTGAGGACATTGTCATCAGATCTTATTTCTGTCCAACTCTTTCCATTCTCCGATAGCACCACATTTCAATCGCTTCCAAGCATTTTTCGTCCTTCTTTGGCCCCATATTTCAGCCCCATGAGTGGCAATTATTATTGTCCTCAGTTCTCCTATTCTTTGAGATTAGCAATTTCAGTTTTTCTCGGAAGCCCAATTTTTGCCAATGCAATCCTTGTGTTAAATTCTATCTCATTGCAGGAATCTTCTGTTATGGTTTGTCCTAAATATGTAAATATCTGTACTTGTTCAATATTTCGTCATTTGCCTATGTTGCTTGGCTATTATCAAAGGCTTTGTCTTCAATGTGTTAATTTTCATGCTAAACTCATTGGCTATGCTGTCAATTTTTTCAAGCAGCATTTACAATATTGCTGCTGATTCTCCTACTATGGTTTGGTTACAGGTTAGTTTGATGACATTAACTTTCATACCATTGACTTTGATACCATTGACTTTGATACCCCTATTACAACTTCTAAAAAAAATTTTCTATTATCATCTTAGAATATATCACCAAACCAACCAAAATCCATACACCTAAAACTAACCAAAATTCCAATATCTACGTCTTTGATCAACTGATGTTATGCTTATAGCAGGGTGAGGTTCATGGAGAAGACTGTGTTTCAGTCGATCCCCACGGCCTTTCAATCTTCCCCAGGCCATATTGTTTCTCTTTGGTCTGCAAAAGTGGGAAAGTCCTGCAGGATATGTTCTGGTGTCTGCTTGGGGAATCCGTACACCTAAAAGCTACCAAAACCACTGTAATACAGTAATCCTAGTATTCATTCAGGGACAGCATGTTCCTTATGCCAGGTGGCCAAATGTCGTCTAAACTCATCTGTCTTCTACCTTTGAAGTACCATATCGGACCAAGGCCTTGTTGCAGGCCATCCCTCAATCTCATTGGTCTCACTTTACATTTTTATCTATTGTCAGTCAAGCTTGCCATGCGGCCAACACCTATATTTTTTTAAATTAAAGTCTTTTCTTCAACATCCACACACACACACACACATATATATATATATACATACATATATACATATAATAGCAGCACACACTATTGAAAACGCTTTTACACAATGGTTTATGCCCATACACTGAACGGGATGTGAAATATGTACATATTATGGATAAACTGACAAGTTTACATCTATGAGGTCAGGTGGCTGTTCTTAGTCAGTTATGTCCTGACCGGCTGTTGTGATTTTTCTATCCTTGTTTCGCTGGCGACTAGATGCCATTTTATTTTTTATTTTCAATGATTGCTCTAATGTATTAACATTATTTATGCCTTGTTTGAATTTACTACATTATTTCTTTCTTGTTTTAATGTATTACATTATCTCTGTCTTTTAAAAATTTATTACATAATTTCTTTTTTGTTTCAATGTATTATTATTTGAACTTCTTGGTTCAATGTTAAAAATGTATCTTTTCTTGTTTCACCGTATAACATAAGTTTCTGTGTTTACCTTACTCCATAATTTCTCTGTTCACCATAATTTGTATTGTCACCATCATACTTGATAGTTTCTGTGTTTACCTTACTCCATAATTTCTCTGTTCACCATAATTTATATATAGTTAATATTAATATAATAACACTATAGTTCATCATTTCTTTGTTCACCATAGTTAATCATTTCTCTGTTAACCATAATTTATGTATTCACTATAGTTAATCATTTCTCTGTGCACCAAAGTTATTCATTTCTCTGTTCACTATAGTTAATCATTTCTCTGTTCACTATAGTTAATCATTTCTCTGTGCACCATAGTTAATCATTTCTCTGTTCACCATAGTTAATCATTTCTCTGTTCACCATAGTTAATCATTTCTCTGTTCATAATGCTCATTGATTCTGCGCTTGTTTCACCGCATCTCATTTATGTTTTGAACAGTTGACCATTTCTGCACATAGTTTGTATCTTAATCAAAATTACAAACACCTATGATTTATCACCAAATATATTTTAGATCTAACCATACTTATTTGAGAGAGTGGCATATTTATGTGCATATGCTTTAGTATGTGTCTTTGTATGTAAATGCTTATTTGTAATGTACACATTGCATGAACATGTATATGTATGTTTATGTGTGTGTGTGTATGTGCATGTTTGTATATTTGAGAACATGTATATGTGTGTGCTTGCCATTATGTATGTGTGGACATCTGTGTGTGTTCGCGCACACATTTAATATGTATGCATGCATGTATATGTGTACATCTGTGTGTGAGTGCGCGCATGTATGGATACATTCCATCACAGATGGATAAACTTATATAAAAATTGTCTATACATACATCTCCATTTTTTTGACCAATCGTGTAACTTCTGTTAAAGTGCTAATTGTGTTTGATTTAACCAAATGCAATAGAAGAGACTATTAGTTGTAAAGTAGCATTGCTATTTGAGCTGCCACAGAGTATTAATTTGCTGCTTTTTTTCTACTATTCTTACTATCAATTGATGATACAAAAGAGTTACATTTGTTGTGGTCATTGCAGTTTGTAACTTTTAATGTAGTGCAATAATTTTGTGTCTTGTGAAATTGTGTGCTCATTTAAAAATGTTTTTTTGTTTCTAAAGACCTGAATGTAGATTATTCAAAAAGCTAAAATTGCATATCCTTTTTTTTAAAATTATAGATACAGAATAGGAGTGTGATTGTTTAGTGTAGCAATTCTTTGTTTAGTATGCATGGTTTCATTACCTGCTTTGGTTGCTGAGCTGTGCTTGCGTTGCTGTGTTGGGGTTAGGTTCCTAAGCTGACAACGGGGAACATAAAATAGGGTGACTCGTGCCATACAAGGTGACTTATCTTTGCGAAGGCTAGTGTTCTCATCATATCAAACACAAGGCTCAAGAAATGACTGTAAGAGCACTTTGATCTACGCGTTTCCTCTGTTTGTAGTTGTGGCACCATGTTCCTATAAACAGTGAAAACTGTATGATTGTTGTTTATTTTTGCGTTCGCCTTATTTTTTTCTAATCCCCAAGGCGGTGTGCGTTGCACTGTTTTTATTTTGCGCCTGTCGGCCCAGTGCATCCGACTTCAGCATGCATTTTACGTAAGGGTCTGCTTCCTCCTGCATTTTCTAAGGGTTTGCTTCCCTGGGGTAATGGCCGGTGCTGTGATGGGGATCGAACCCAGCACCTTCGGTGTGTGAGCCGTGACACTTAACCACTAGGCCACGCCGTCCCTTACGTGATTGTTTAAAAATCATCATTGCTTTTTTGTTTCAGTGCTAGGGAGCAATGGATCAGTTCCCTCAACCTAAAAAAAGTAGCTTCAAGATCCAAATGTAGTACTGTACTGCCTATTCATTCTTTATCATCTGTATGCCTCAACATATATTATATATGTTGTATAGTGCAAAATGGAGTAGATGCTGAACAGATATGTTTGCAAACAAACTTTGAAATACAGTGTCAAACAGAACACTGTCTTTGTTGAACAGGAGAAAGCTTTTGATCAAGTTGATGGAAACAAGATATGGAGAATGCATATGAAGCACAAAGGCAGCTTTTGGATACCATAAGAGCAGTATTTAAAAATAGTGAAAGCACTGTGAGAGCACCATATGTACCTAGAAAATGGTTTGAGGTTACACAGATTGAGATGGGTGTGTGTGATATCACATTGTTGGTCATCATTTATATGAACAAGGCATCACTTGCTGTGAGTCTGGAAACCAGCTAACTGAATGAATTAATTTTTCCAGACGATTCATACATCGAGAGGAAAACATTCAAAAAAAGCCTGCTAGTGCACTAAATGAAGCATTAAAAAAATACAATATTAAAAATAAAAAATATTGCAGAGGTTAAAAAGTTAGCTGAATATAAATTGCACTCCATATCTAAGTCAGAAATACAGAACTACAAACAATTAGAGAATTCAGTTATCTGGCAAGCATTCTTGCAGACAACAGTAGAATGGACAAGGAGATAGAGGCAAAGTTTTAAAAAACAAACAGGGTGATATACCAGCAACTGGCATTACTAAGACATCTGAACATGTCAATGAAGGAAACAAGGCAAATGCTTCATAGCAACTCTTCATGTCAGACATGGATTCTGACCTAGCAAAGGAATAAAAGATCACAACATGTTAAAGGAGATGCTTGCAAAAAGTGGCCATGGTCACCAGAAGAAACAGCGTGAGGAATGCAACAGAAAGTGGGAGCAATGCCATGCTTGACATACACTGACAGAGATAATTAGGAGATTCAGATATATGACAAGAATGTCTCTGAACCTTCCCATCACACAGAGTCCTATAGCACCAGACCATATCTTCACAGCAAGAGGAAGACCAAGAAAGACATGAATTTGTAGTGTTAAAGAAATATTCCTAAGGCATTGATTGAAAATAATAACGGCCACACAGATGGGATAATTGGACAGGGGAGATAATGGTGGTGATCATAGTGATTCAGTAATTGTTGTAGCATGAGTATTGTGGTGTCAAGCAGTATTGTATTTGTTATGTCATGTCATGCTAATGACATTGCATTTTCTATATCTTCTGATATTGTGAAACTGTTTTTACCCTCTGAAATGTGAGTCTTTCAAAGTTATAAATAACCAAATTTCATGACATGGATATAACTTTTAATCTGGCATTACTGTTTGAAGTTGGTTGTGCTGTTAAATGATAACAGCTTAGCCTGCAATTGGAAATGTGTGTTGATGTTAATGTTGAAGATGCAAACATTTATGTGTTATCAGCCACTTTAGTGTCAGCCTTGTACATATCGATATGTGAATGTAACTTGTTGGTTTAATTAAGACTTGCCTGACTGCAGAGTCAGGATACTTGGTGACAGTTTGTGTGAGTGGTAAACAATTGAGACATTGCATCATCCTCTATACTTTGCTTGGCAATGACACAGTTAATGGATTGTTATTAATGCTATGTTTACTTCATATCTGCTTGTTTTTAGTGCAAATTTAACATTGCATCTTCTTCTTCTTCTTTGCGTTCAGGATCTTTTGGTGGTGCTATATCTGCAGGCCAGTCACCATGATGAAGTCTGTAGTCTTCACCAGGTCGGAGCGGCTGCCCCACAGATTTTGTCTCAGCTTTGCACCCTCTGGCCAGGTCTGGTATCTCATTTGCCTATAGGTTGGACATTCCTGTAGAATATGTTCATGGTTCTGGCATCCTGTTCCACATGGGCACTCATCGGTGTGTGAGATCTTCAGTCGGTATAGATGTTCTAGTAGTCTGCAGTGTCCAGTTCTCAGACGAAATAAGGTTGAGTTGGTGAATTGGTTCAGGTGTACTGCTTATGTTTCTGTCTTCTTTCCATTGGTGTATATACTGATTTCTGATGATGTTCTTGATTTCTCTGTATGGTACTCGATGATCTTCTTCTTCTGCGTACGCAGTCAGACAGTAACCATTATTTTTTCGAAAAAAGCGGCGGTCATCCTGAGGCTTTCGCCACTGCCATAGAGCTTGTCTTGCAGTTCCACTGGTGATGGCCACATCCATCTGCTCTCTCTGATCCTCGTATGTCGGGCAGTTCTGCAGCAGATGTTCAGCGGTCATTTTACCAGTACCGCACGGGCATTCGTCGGTACACCCTATCTTCAATTTGTTGAATAGGTGGTACCTCAGTCTATTGTGGCCAGTGCGAAGTCTGAAGACAACGACCTGCTCTCTTCGGTTCAACTGGTAATAGGCATCGTTTTTGGTGTAACCAGTATGTTCGGTTTCCCATTTGGTCATGTATCTGGCTTTGATAAGCCGTTTTGACTCTTCGTACGTCTTACTGGTATCTGTTTGTGGTAGTCTTGCACCTTCTTTTGCCAGTCTGTCTGCCTCCTCGTTGCCTTGGATGTTGCAGTGTGATGGGACCCACTGTACCACTACCCTTTTTGGTGCGGACTGCTGGCACAGTTTGCAGAGTGCTGCTCTTAAGTCATTAAGCTCAGTGTTTTTCTCGCTTTTTAGCGCTGTGACTACGGCGAGAGCATCTGTAAGCAGGACTATATGGCTTTCATTTTCACTGTGTGTCACCATTTCTTCCACTGCCGCCCTCAGTGCCTCTGCCTCCGCTCTGAAATTGCTTGTGCACTTACCAGTAGCGAATGACAGTGTTATTTGTCTGCCATTTGGTAGGTTCAGGAATGCTCCTGCCCCTCCGTTCTGTGTTGTGTTTGTTACAGAACCGTCGGTGTATGCGTGGGTCCAGTCCATGCTTGGGTAGCTTTTCGTTATGAAGCTTAGGGTAGTATCTCTCCTTTCTTTTTCAGTCTGGCAGTTTTTGTTTGCAATACCTGGTATATTTTCTACCACCTCTGGAAATATATCCTGCCTCCAGGTAGGTTTTCGTACAGTAGTGATGGGTTTTGGTGTTGTTAGTGCGTTTATGGGATCTTCGTGCATCTTTGCTTTGGCTATTTCTGCAAAGTTTCTCCGCTTTAGTTTCCCATTTCCCAAATTGTTTAGTCTCTGGTGCATTGGATGGTCGGTCAGTCTTCGGAGTTTCTCTGACTGCAGCTGGGCTCTGCAGTCTCTTCTATCGGTCATGGATTGCAGTTTTGTAATCTTTTCAAGTTCTACAATTGGCGTTGACTTCATGCCACCTGTTATAATTCTCATGGCTTGGTTTTGAAGTTTGTTAACTTTATCGAAGTTCGCCTTCGCTGCTGTTGTCCATGCCGCAATGCCATACTCGAGAACTGGTCTCACTCTTCCAGTGTACAGTTTCTTTAGTATGCCTTCGTCTGCTCCCCAGCTTGTGCCAGCAAGTTTCCCCATGATTGCCATTCTTTCTCTGGCTTTCATTCGGTTTCTCTCAATCTGACTTTTCCATGTCATGCGCCGATCAAATGTGACTCCCAGATAGGTTGGGTTGTCGTTTGGCTGCAGGAATTTGCCATTTAGACTTAATTTGGTACTTTGGGGTTTTAATGAAAGCGAGAATATTGTGCATGTGGTTTTCTCCTCGTTTATTTTGACCAGCCATGAGTTCGCCCACTCTTCCAGCGATGTTAGGGCCGTCTGCATCCGATTTCTTGCTATGGTGAGATTCTTTTCAGAGGTCCACATAGCCAGATCGTCTGCAAACATTGAGCTATGGGCTCTTCTTGGTATATTCTCTGTAATATCGTTTATATATACCAGGAAGAGTGTGGGTGACAATACTCCCCCTTGGGGTACTCCCTGCTCGAGTGTCACCTTTTTGCTCATCTGCCCTTGTACTTGGACTCTGGCCGTTCTTTGTTTGAGGTAGTGGTTGATCCACTTGTACATCTTGCCACAAACATCACTTCTTCTTAGCTTGACTCTAAGTCCATCTTTCCAGACTTTGTCAAATGCCTTTTCCAGATCCACCCAAACAGCTACTGTGTGTTTCTGTGCCTGGTAGGCATCTTCTATCTCCTGGGCTATGAGGATGACCTGGTCCTCAGTGGATCTGTGCTGTCTAAAGCCGGCTTGCTGTGGAATTAGTATTCGTTTTTCTTCCAGATGCCACATCAGTCTGGTGTTTATCATCCGTTCCATCAGCTTGCCGACACAGCTCAGTAGGCTTATGGGCCTGTATCCATTTGGATCTGTTTTGTCCTTTCCTGTTTTTGGTACTGGTACCAGTATTGCGTCTTTCCATGCCTGTGGTACAATTCCCCTTTTCCAGCTTTGGTTCAGGACCGATAGCAGTTTCCTCTTCGCTGTTTGGCCCAGCCCCATCAGCATTTCGTTTGTTATCCCGTCTTTTCTGGGAGATTTTCTTTTCTTTAGTGTTCTCATAGCCTCTTCCATTTCGCGCATTGTTAATTTGGCCATCATGTGCTCTTCAGGTCAGGTGCCGTATTCATGTTTTCGTGCCCCTTTAGCTCTTCGCTAATGTCTGTATGCTTATCTGCAGGGACCTTGATGTGGTTTGCTCTGGCATAGTGATCGACAAAGGCGTTTGCGGCTTTCTTACCTGTGATCAAGTTCTCGCCCTGCTTGATAGTAATTTGTTTATTTGACGGGGTTTCGTCGTTCATGGCTCTGACTAGCTTCCATAGCTTGTTCCCGTCTTTGTCCAGGTTTAGACTTTCCGTTTTATTTTTCCAGCTTTCTCTTGCTGTTTGCTTGAGAGTGTGTTTGTACTTCGCCGTGGCGGCTTTGAGGGCGATGTTTGCCTCCATGGATTTTTCTCGCTCTGCCATGTTCCTAGCAATTGTTACTGCATCTTCCACTTTCTGTAACTCATCATTCCAGTAGGGCTTATAGTTTTTCCTAGCTCCTCTTGGGATGGTTTCAGTGGCGGCTTGCATTATTGCCTTGCTTAGGCTCTCCACCATGGACTTCATTTTGGTGTTTCGTGTGTTGATGGTTTCACACAGCCCATCTGTCAGGATTGCAAATCTGTCCCAGTCGGCTCGTTTGTAATTCCAACGTGGGAGCGGTTTTGTTTCCTGTGGGCCTACTTCCATGTCAATGGTTAGCCTGATCGGCCTGTGGTCGCTACCTGCCAGTTGGTTTAGCACCTGGCGGTCTATTTTATGGTGTATGTCCTGTGTGGAGAAGGCCAAATCTGGAGTCGAGGTGGTATGCCATGTTCTTGAATAGAAGCTAGGGCTATCCTCCGGCCTATTGATTAGGGAGAGATTTGCATCTATCTCCCAACTACTATGCAGTTGGAGTCTCTGACCTCCATACTCGAGAGCGATAGGTCTCTATTTGGTGGTCCGTACAGATTGAAAATGCGGAGCTTCGTCTCTTGAGCCATTATGTCAACTCCTACAATTTCTGCTTGTCCGGTGTGATTGACAGATACCGCGCTACTCTGTATGCAGTTTCTGGTCAGTATCAGGACCCCTCCTTTGTGGCCTTCTCTATCTAGACGGAAGGTCTGGTATCCTCTGATTGAGAAACTCGATGATCAAATTGTGCCTTTTTGCTGCCATCTTTTGCCAGAACATCAGCTCTCTCGTTTCCCATGATTCTGCAATGGGAGGGTAGCCACTGGAGTGCTATTGTTGAGGATCTCTGGAGTTTTCCTAGTTCTGCTCTGATCTCTGATAACAGTGGTTTGTTGTTTCTTTTTTGTATCGTCTCTAATAGTACTCTGCAGTCCATGAATACAGCTATTTTTGTTGGAGGTTGCATTGCAATTCAGGCAGACCTTAAGATACTGTCCTTTTTTGCAGAAGATGAAAGGTATGCTTACAGATGGTTTCTGTAGCATAATGGATGTACACACTCATGTTGTGTTCTCCATGGCACCCTTTCCAGTTCATCTACATTTAATTAAATGTCAGACACTTTTAAAGCAAATCGAGCAGCTCTTTCATTAGCAAGACTTTAGTGCCAGTGACCATGACAATAGATCTAAGTATGTTTCTGACTACAGATCTATGCATGTTCCTGACAATAGATCTACACTTGTCCCTGACAATAGATCTACACTTGTCCCTGAAATAGACCTACGTTTGTCCCTGACAATCGATCTACGCATGTTCCTGACAATGGATCTACACATGTCCCAGACAATAGATCAGCACATGTCCCTGCCATAGATCAACTGTCTCTGCCATAGATCAACATATGTCCCTGAAATATATCAACACATGTCCCTGACAATAGATCAACATATGTCCCTGACAATAGATCAACACATGTCCCTGACAATAGATCAACACATGTCCCTGACAATAGATCAACACATGTCCCTGACAATAGATCAACATATGTCCCTGACAATAGATCAACACATTTCCTTGACAATAGATCTAGACATGTAGCTGACAATAAATTACACATGTCCCTGACAATAGATCAACACATGTCCCTGACAATAGATCTACACATTCTCCTGTTACCATGACAATAGATCTTCATATATCAGTGAAATTTTGAGATCTTTCTGTATGCTGTCAACTAATGCTGTAGTGAGATATTTCTGTATGCTATCAACTAATGCTGAAGTGAGATCTTTCTGTATGCTGGAAACCAATGCTGTAGATATCTATTTTAAACCATCTGAAAAATATACTCTTTCATGGTGAACTGCTCTGATTAATTGGATCTCAGAACGACACTGCTGAGCTGCAGAAATTGCCTCTGAATTATAAGTTGTATGAATTAAAAGTTGTAGTCATGTTTGATTTGCTGTTTTGCCATGGAGCACTGACCAATTGGCATCATTTTCTCTAGCTTTTTAAGTTATGAGTTGTTTAATTTCAGGTTTGCTTTCAACATGCATCACTCTCTGTATTTCTTACTAAGATTACTGTGGTTGAGAGGTAAGGCACTCGTATCTCAAAGCCATGAACGAAAACGGTGGGTGATCAAGTCCCACAGATTTCAAGCAACCCCTGGTCTTAAGGGAGGTTGAACCAGAGTGCCTGCATCCTGAGTTATCTCTTACCTCCAGTCATCTCGACTGATGATCTTGTCACTGGTCCAAGGTATCTTGGGACCAGAGTGCCTGCATCCTGAGTTACCTCCAGTCATCTCGACTGATGATCTTGTCACTGGTCCAAGGTATCTTGGGACCAGAGTGCCTGCATCCTGAGTTACCTCCAGTCATCTCGACTGATGATCTTGTCACTGGTCCAAGGTATCTTGGGACCAGAGTGCCTGCATCCTGAGTTACCTCCAGTCATCTCGACTGATCGTCTTGTGACTGGTCCAAGCTAGCTTGGGACCAGAGAGTGAGGTGGGTGACCAACACAGTTCTTCCTCACTATAATCCAAATACAGCGCAAGTTACATCATCAAGACAAAACCGACTTGAGTTGCCTCTTAGAACTATGTGTACCGATGTTGAACACAACAGTTCTTGGTGATTATGCACACACATTTAATTTTAATTAACTTATATTAAACAGGCCTTTTTTTTTTAACTTCCTGATTGTTTTTGTTTACATGATAGTAAACTTGGGACTTCTCATAAACGTGTCATAAATTTTGGTATGCTGATTTTTACCTGTTCTGTGATGTTATAAAACAGTAGACACATTTTAAAACAAAGAAGGAACCATCTTTAAGCATGCTGTGTTATGACAATCCCAGCTATGAACAGCTGTTGAATTAGGTCATCAATTGGAAAATGTTTGTGTGTTGATGTCAGCTATGCAAGAAGCAGCAGTCTTTCTCATACTATTGTGTTGGTTGTTGTATGAGATTTGTCTCATTTTTATAGCTTCTCATTGTTTTGCATATCTGCTTCTGTCTTTTTGTTTAGTGGCATTTTTTGTCTGATTGCTTATCTTTGACAGCTCTCATTTGGTCAGTGCTAGAATTGCTGAATGCAACAAAAACATATTTTCCACTTGCTGTTGGTGTTTTCATGTATTTTGTCCCCCCAATTTGTGTAATCTTAGCTCTATAATTATATCGTGTTAAGAGTGATGAATAAATGTTTATTTACATTGTGTTTAAATTGAATTTTCCAAATATGTTGTGTTCATGTAACAGAGCAGTTCAGGTTCTGGATATTATTTAGTTTTTTAACTTTTATCTTTTATTATCAGTGTGACATCCTCTTCCCCATCTTCCCGCTAGCTGTTTATTTGTAATTATCTACTTGCTCTGTGTACCATGTTTTTATCACAATTGTTTGTTTTACTTTTTGTCATGAATTTGTCAGTCCCAGTGTACATAATTTTGTGTCCACAATCATGTTCCCTTTTTTTGTCGTAAGTGGCTTAACCAATCCCCCATTACTTGCTCAGTTATACCTTAAACACCACACGCCCATCTCTGAACCTCTACACCACACAGAAGCACACACTGCACTGGTCAGTTGATACCAATTTCATCACATAAGCCAGACAGTCAGATTACTTACCAAGTATGAACTTCAATTTCAGTTGCATTACTTGTGGGTATGGAAATGGAATAACTTCATAGAACTGGCTTAATTTGCACCTGGGCATGCTCAGTCCCTTTTATTGCTGAAAATGTTGACAAAAGAGCACGAACTCCATAGCTCTAGCAGCAGCTCTGAAATTGTCCCCTGACTTCACCAGGTACTCCTTTACAGAAGAGTTGACTGGGTGAAGCAGTCATACCACGAAAAAACCCACAGTAGGTATGACTGGTCGGTCAAATCAAACTTGATGGGATTTGAATCTGGTATGTTTGGATTGTAAACCAAGCTGACAACTCCTAGACCACACACACCCCAACTTGTGTATGTGTTTCTGTTTAACCCTTTGCAGTCTAATCCTTGAAAAAGGAACTATATATTTATAAGGGCAGTCTTATGGTTCCTCTCATTCATATAGTATTTATTTACAAATGAGATCTAAATGCTCTTCCGGTAGAAAATAAAAGTGAAACATAACAATGGACAAACTAATAGTTCATATATTTGGCCTGTTAGGATGTAATGGGTTAATAAGTTACAACTAAATTTAAGACATCTGCATGTGTTGTTATAAATAATAATAAAGTCTCATAGCAGAAATTGCCACCTGGAATGAAGTGTTAGAGACTCTTTGTACTATAGTAGTTAGTTAGTTTTCTTTCTACTTGTGCCGTTAAGCTTCGTGGGAAACTTAACTCGTCTATTCTGCGCCAAGTGCGTTGCATTTGTACTATGTTAGAGCTTATATGAGGTGGACTGGCCAGTTCCCTTCCTCATTGCCTTTCCTTCACTAACAGTAGATCAGGTAAAAAGTAAAGTAAAGTATCCCATAGCATTACTGCCGTAGGGGTGTGAGGTGTAAGCGATCTCACATTTCAAAGGCTCGGGTATAAGAGGGCGGTAGCCATCTCCTCTCCCTCGCCGCTTTTACTTCCCGGACTGAACCGGTACCCATTTAAGGCTGGGTCGACCCGGGAGCCATTGCGGTCTGAAAAAAACATTACCGCCTCAACTGGGGAAAGAACCCACGACCACTCAGATGCGAAGCCAGCGCTAACCACTGTGCTACCAATTTACAAATAAACTCCATCATTGCTGGGTTGAAGGTCGTTAAAAGTCAGCGCCTTACCACTAGACTAATCAGATGTACCATTTATTGTTAGAGTCAATAATTGATGACTATTGCTTGTTGTTACAAATCATTGCTTTTCATTTAGTACTCCTTAATAACACAACCAGACAAGTATTTATATGCATCCTCGTTACATGTCAATCAAATTAACTAGTTGTTATTGGCCAGTCATCATTGAATACCACTTATTTGTTTTGTAGATGATGTTGTCCGTCAAACCATTTCATGTTGAGCAAGCTTTGCAACAGTTTTTAATTTTGTGAAGTTTGCTCTTACCTTTCTACTCATCACATAACTAATGTATTTTGTAAGCAAATTATTTTGCTGGCTTTTTGTATCACCTCTTTGAAATTTGCTTGTTATATTGTATGTTAGGTATCCCATGGATGAATAAAGGCTAATGGGAATCATGTGCACAAAGGCAGCTTGTTACACTTATCAAAAGTTGTTGATCAAAGCTACTCGTGCTGTGTTGATAGTTCTTTTGTAGAAGGTTACATTGGTGTCGTCTTTACATCATGAGACATACTTGAGAAGGTGGACTATGGTCCTTCTGGCTGCAGTGCTATGTGAGACTTCTCAGTAAGCTCACCACTATGGGGATCACAGTTTCGATCCCCACCTTGCTAACCAGACTGCTATGACACAGCCTATTTCCAGGAGTGCGAATGCAGACGTGAGGTGAGGTTTAAATCATGTTACACCTGATTCTTATTACTCTTCACTGCCATACTTATCACAAAGGCTATGAGAACTATTTAGCCTGTACATGGCAAATGACTTTATTCCTCAGTCCTATAAAGAAAGTCCTATAGATACTCTTAATAGACATTGGTAGTTGGATTAAATGCTATACATGTTTTAAAAATGAGAAGGTGAGGGAGGTTAAATCAGACTTAATCATTGCTGGTGAAGGGCAGGGAGTGCAAAAAAGAGTGACGATACTTAACAGTTTATAACATTGAGGCTTGGAAGAAGAGAGCCAATAACCAAGTGTATTAACGTCATTTAGAGACACCTTAATATGAAGATCCTATACCTATTGGTATGGCACAATCAAACCAAGTCACTCTATTTTCTTGTTTGGTATAAGATGTTATGAAACATATATGCATATGCTTAGTACTTTATTGTCTATTTTATGATTATAACCTTTCTTAAATGGGACACTACTTTTATGGCTACCACTTTGCTGTTCATTATATGATTATAATCTTTTCTTTATTTGATGGTGGAAATAAATGGTCACTTGGTAGGAAGAGACATTGCATGTTCCCTATGGAGTCCATCTGTCTGATGTCACCTCTCCTGCAATCTGGACAGTCATTGTTTGTAAATGCTTCCCCAGCAGCTATGCAGCCCCTAGGCATGTCGGCCTACCTTGGGGTTAAGGTAATTTAACCAATAACTAGGTGGCTCTTCAGAATGACTTCATCTAGCCAGTATGTGTACTGTTCAAGATGTCTCCCTGGTGTTTTCTCACGGAGTTCAGTGTAGTGCTGCTGTACACTAGCAGCCTTTTGCATCCCTTTGTGAATTAGGCATAAGTGGGGAGAACCAAATAAGATCCAGGTCATCCTACTATACTAGGAAGGGACCTTGAGGTATTATCCCTTACACGCTTCGGCCTTTCCCTGTTAGGTGATATCCAGTTGAGAACCCCATTTTCCACCTTCTCATCATGTTCATGTTTGCAACATTTAACATACTCCAAAATGATGTCAGTCTGAGGACACCATCAGTCCAAGTCCCATATAATAATCTGTTTAGAATTCACACAATATCACACAACTTTTTGTTTTTCGTTCGCCTAATTTTATCTATTCCCCAAAGCGGGTTGCGTTGCACTATATTTTTATTTTGAGCCTGTCGGCCCAGTGTATCAGACTTCAGCATGCATTTTAAGTAGGAGTCTGCTGCTTCCTCCTGTATTTTCTAAGGGTTTGCTTCCCCAGGGTAACGGCCGGTGCTGTGATTGGGGAGCGAACCCAGCACCTTCGGATTGTGAGACGTGTCAATAAACCACACCTTCCTCATGCAGAACTTCATTTTTGTATCAAAAAGCAGTGAACACCGAAAAACAAAAACAGCTAGAATACACCATTACTCTGCTTATAAGGAACTTAATGATTGCTATGCCGGGTCCTAGCGATGTCGCGAGCAAGGAACACATCAGTGATTTACTTTTGAAGGTTTCCAGTTAAAACATAGTCACTGCTGCCCTTGATCTAGAGGATGCTTATAACTGTGTTGATTATGGGACATTGTTGCACTGTTTCAGGGAATGTGGAACCAGCCAATGGCTGGTGAGCTGGATAGCAACTGCTCTCACGAAAGGAGCAATTGCACTCCGTTTGGGATAATGTTTTGATTCTTATCGACAAACGTTAAGCAAACATGCCTCAAGAATTATGTTATGGGATAACATTTTATTATATGTAACACCAGTTGTATGCTTGGTACTTTGTTGTGTATTTTTTTTATCATAACTTTTCTTATATACTGTAGCTAGGGAAGTGGATAAGGATACATGTGTCATAGTGTGGAGACACAAATTCAAGCCCTGATAAGGCCTATATTTTTTTATGGACAGAAATAAATTTGTGTTTAGTAACTATCCGGGGCAAGTGACCATTGCTTCTTAGGCTTATAAATGTAGATTTGAGTAATGATAAAATGGGTGCACTGATCTCTACAAATATCTGTGGTTTAGCAAAGCAAAAGGATTACAATTATTTATATATACCCTTTCAAAAGTATTTTCCTAACATTAGGTTACAATGTCAAGAGATGTCTCTTACTGTTCCATTATAAAATCTTCATGTTAATCTTTTTTGAATTACTGTTAGGGCATTGGTCAATAAGGGAGATGTCATGTAATGAGCATCTAGCCTGTCCACTTGTGTGGTTAGATGTCAAGGAGCGGTGCAATCTTCTTTTATTGCTATCTGTGTGACGGTCAATATTTTTAGTTTATGCCTCTGGTCTTTATGTTATGTATTAATACTTTGTTTTGTAGCATGACTATTTTGTAAGGCAAATTGTGGTTGTTTGTTGTACACTCTTCCAATTCAGTCTGGTGAACTGTAAAATTTGATTTATCACAAAGTGTACAGCTTCAGTCTGGTGAACAGCAATTAGTTGTTCACACCTTTATACATCCCCCTTCTAGTGAATTGGAAAACGTATGGGCAATTCGTTATTTTGTACAACCTAGGTCTACTGAAGCATACAATTGGGTATTGACACCTTGTACTACTTCAGTTTAGTGAAGTATACAATTGATTATTGACACCTTGCACAATCTCGATCTGGTGAACAATCCAATTGGTTATTGACACTTTGTATAACCTTGGTCTGATGAACCATACAATTGGTTTTGACACCTTGCACAACCTTGATCTGGTGAACCATCCAATTGGTTATTGACACCTTGCACAACCTTGATCTGGTGAACCATACAATTGGTTATTGACACCTTGCGCAACCTTGATCTGGTGAACCATACACTTGGTTATTGACACCTTGTACAAACTCGGTTTAGTGAACTGTACAATTGGTTATTGACACCTTGTACAACCTTAATCTAGTGAACCATGTAATTGGTTATTGACACCTTGCACAACCCTTATTTTAGTGGACGGGACAATTAGTGAGCAACTGGTTGCTTGTACATCATGTAGCATGTCCTTTATAGAACGTCGCTCCCATCACAGTCTGTCTGAAAGAAACTCGTTCCCTTGCCAAAACTCCAGCCTCTGCCACAGTCATACTCAGGCATTCCTGGATATCTTGGTGCCATCGTCATTTGGTCTATCCCTTCCTCTTTTGCCTGGCACCATACCTTCCATTACTGTTCTCTAAAGACCGTTGTCTCTTGATGTGACCAAAGTATTTGCATTTTCTAGCCAAAATGTAATTGATAACCAGTTCTCCTCTATGCTCAACTCTTGCCAAATGTCTACATTTGTCTTTTCCTCTGCCCAGGGTATTCTGAGGATCTTTCTGTAACATTTTGACTCAAAGGATTCGATTCTTTGTCTGGAAGTTTTGGTAATCGTCCATGATTCGCAGCCATAAGCTGCAATAGGAAAAACACAGGCTCTCAAGACTTTTACTTTTATCATTTTGTTGGTGCTCTGCCATAATTTCTTCTTGTTGCTTGTACAACCACTATTCTGGTGGACGGGGCAATTGGTGAGCAACTGGCTGCTCGCACCTTGTACAACCCTTAAAGGTGTGGACCTGGTTGTATGCATGTACTGTCAAACTGAAAGATACCTTGCGAGCTACAAACATTGCTTGACATCAGTATTTGAGTGAAGTACAGAGGCTCATGGCAGCTGATTTATATCATTGGAAAAATATAATTCTTTCATAACTTTGGTTCCGTAAATCGTATAAGATCAGTGTTTAAACATATTATCAACATGTTTTGTTTATTTCTTTGTAAATTAACTTCTTGTTGTAATTATTTTATGAATCAAGTCTTATAGAGTATTTTTACAAAAGATGTGCTTCATATATATATAATTGATTCAAACAGCTTTGAATTGAAGAAGATGGATTATATTGTTGTTGAATGCCTACAATGAGTAGATTTACTATTTTGTGAGCCCTGATAAGGATGTTGTGGTTTGTTGTAGCTTTCCTCACAGCACGAGCATGCTGATGAAGGTGGTCCGGAGTACTCCAGACAGTTGTGCTATGCTTGACTTCATCTGCGTGTTACTCACTACTATGGGGATCATGTTGATCCCTCACCTTTTTAGCCAGGAAAACAACCCTTTTCCAGGGAGGACTGCGAGAAAGTCAATATGATGGTCTTGGCAAGTATATTTTTCTTGACTGTGACTAACATGTCTGATTTGCCTGACCAGGCATTAATTCTCTCCCCCCCCCTAAATTCTTCTTCTTCATCACCTAAGAGTGCTTGACTCTGACTAACATGTCTGATTTGCCTGACCAGGCATTAATTCCCCCCCATAAAATCTTCTTCATCATCACCTAAGAGTTCAGCCGGAAGGGTAAAAATGGTGTTTCAAAAATATCATTTGAATTTCTTGTAATTTTATTGGCATGTCCACAGATAATAGGTTCTTCAAAAAGATTAATAACAAATACAAAATGTGCGACTTGAATATATATTTTTTATTGCTAGCTCTATTGATATTCTTGTCCAAAAATTGTTCTCTATGATCTGTAAATGTTATTGTCTGACTAGGTTGAACATATTGTTTATATAATCAAAGCTGTTGTTGATTGTTTGAATATGAAAGATGTTCTAGAGTTTTAATTGTAAGTATACATGACAGTATAAGCTGAACATCATTTTACAATCTTGGTCACTTCTGTGTTTTTGTCTTTGTGTCTATGCCTGACAATATTTTGTCTCTGTTAACATGCTTGACATTGAATATGTTTTGTCTCTGTGTCCCTGCTTGACAAAGTTTTGTCTCTGTGTCTATGCTTGACAATATTTTATCTCTGCGTCTATGCTTAACCTTGGATATGTTTTGTCTCTGTGTCTATGCCTAAACCCTTGGATATGTTTTGTCTCTGTGTCCCTGCTTGACAAAGTTTTGTCTCTGTGTCCATGCTTGACATTGAAAATGTTTTGTTTCTGTGTCCATGCTTGAGGTTGAATAGGTTTAGTCTCTGTGTCTATGCTTGACAATGTTTTGTCTCTGTGTCCATGCTTGACAATGTTTTGTCTTTGTGTCCATGCCTGACATTGAATGTTTTGTCACCAAATGGTAAACAGAACATACTGGCTACACAAAAAACGATGCCTATTACCGGTTGAACAGAAGAGAGCAGGTCGTGGTCTTCAGACTTCGCACTGGCCACAATAGACTGAGGTACCACCTATTCAATAAACTGAAGATAGGTGGCACTGACGAATGCACGTGCGGTACTGGGAAAATGACCGCTGAACATCTGCTGCAAAACTGCCTGACATATGAGGATCAGAGAAAGCAGATGTGGCCATCACCAGTGGCAACACTACACAAGCTCTATGGCAGTCTCGATAGCCTCAGGACGACCGCTGCTTTTTTTCCAAAAAATAAAGGTTGACGTCTGACAGCGTACGAAGAAAAAGAATGTTTTGTCTCTGTGTCTGTGCTTGACAATGTTTTATTTCTGTCTCTGCTAGACCTTGTATATGTTTTGTCTCCGCGTCAATGCTTGACAATGTTTTGTGTCCATGCCTGATATTGAATATGTTTTGTCTCTCTGTGTCCATGCTTGACCCTGAATATGTATTACATGGAGACATGCCGGTGTAATTTGTGCCCACAATTTTCAGTCCATGTCTCAAAAGCTTTCTTGAACCAAAATTGTGTGAGACATTTTGTGGCAGATTTGAAGAATTACAAACATCTCATTAAAAACATGACAGAATAATGCAATAAATGATTGTCATTTTTATACAATAATTGTAAACAAGATTACATTTATACTGTAATTGACATTGATAACAATATCATCATGTGTCCTGTTTCACTCCAGGGGGAACAATTGTAGAACTTGAAAAGATTACAAATCTGCAATCCATGACCGATAGAAGAGACAGCAGAGCCCAGCAGCAAGCAGAGAAACTCAGAAGACTGACAGATCATCCAATGCATCAGAGACTAAATAGATTTGGAAAAGGGAAACTAAAGCGGAGAAACTTTGCAGAAATAGCCAAAGCAAAGATGAGCGAAGACCCTGTGAACACCATGACAACACCAAAGCCCATTCCTACTGTACGCAAACCCACCTGGAAGCAGCATATCATTCCAGAGGTGGTAGAAAATATACCAGGTGTTGGAAACAAGAACAGCCAGACTGAAAAAGAAAGAAGAGACAACCCTGAGGTACATAGCGAAAAACTACCCAAGCATGGGCTGGACCCATGCATACACCGACGGCTCTGTAACAAACACAACACAGAATAAAGGGGGAGGGGTATTCCTGAGCCTAACAAATGGCAGAAAAATAACACTGGCAGTGGCAACTGGAAAATTCTCAAGCAATTTCAGAGCGGAGGCAGAGGCACTGAAGGCTGTAGTAGAAGTAATGCTGACATGCGAAAGCAATGAAAGCCAGATAGTCCTGTTTACAAATGTCCTGTCCGTGGTTACAGCACTAAAAAGCCAGAAAAATACAGAACTTAATGATTTAAGAGCAGTACTCTGTCAACTATGCCGTCAGTCCCCACCAAAAAAAGTAGTGGTATAGTGGGTTCCATCCCACTGTAACATTCAAGGCAACGAGGAGGCAGGCAAACTGGCAAAAGAAGGTGCAAGATTACCACAACCAGATTCTAGTGTGACCTACGAAGAGTCCAAAAGGTTTATTAGGGCCAGATACATGGCCAAATGGGAAACAGAGCATACTGGCTACACAAAAAATGATGCCTATTACCAGTTCAGCAGAAGAGAGCGGGTCGTGGTCTTCAGACTCCGCACAGGCAACAACAGACTGAGGTACCACTTATTCAATAAACTGAAGATAGGTGGCACTGACGAATGCGCTTGTGGTACAGGGAAAATGACCACTGAACATCTGCTGCAAAATTGCCTGACATACGAGGACCAGAGAAAGCACATGTGGCCATCACCAGTGGCAACACTAGACAAGCTCTATGGCAGTGTCGACAGCCTCATGATGACAGCTGCTTTCTTCGAACAAATACAAGTTGACGTCAGACAGCGTTCGAAGAAGAAGAAGTTCAATGCCCGCAATGAGTCAGTTTACTCTTTCGTGGACCCTGAAAGGGACATTAAGGTTGTAGTATCTTTCCTCACATACTGAGTATGCTGAGGAAGGTGGACTGCGGTCCTCTAGGCAGTTGTGCTATGCTTGGCTTCGTCTGTGTGGGTCTCAATACTACATGAATCACATCAATCCACATCTCGTCAGCCAGGCTGCCTTGAAAACAGCCTGTTTCCAGGGAACACTACATGGAAGAGAGATTGTGGTCTTAGTCAGTGTATTGTGCCTGGCCCTGACGCGACATCCTGGTCAGTATGTTGTACCTGACTGAGCTAGTGTCTCAGTTCCCCATTTAGTTGTCGTTGTAAATGTGTCGGTTATGGTGTGTGTGTGTTTACTGAGGTAGAATGTATCTCTTTCATCCGCCTTTTCATCATGCCCTTACTTCTGTCTATTTGAGCTAAGACCCACCATCACCCTTGGCCTCCTTGCAGGCAGCCTTTGACAAAATCTACTTGTGTTCTTATATGGAGGTTGTTTTAACACTTTTTAAAATACATGATGGAATAGCTAAATCCATGCACAGCTCTCATCAGTCACCTTTAACAATGTACTTAATGACTCTGGGATAACACTTTTTCACTCTTCTATTCCTTGAGCCTGGTTGTGGAATGTACATGTTTTCTTGAGTTATTTTGTTTCTCTAAACAAAGTGTTGGTGATGGATGGGTTGTGGGGATAGTTGGTCCCACAGTGTCTCCAAACAAAGTGTTGGTGATGGGATGGGTTGTGGGGATAGTTGGTCCCACAGTGTCTCCAAACAAAGTGTTGGTGAAGGAAGGTTTGTGGGGATAGTTGGTTCCGCAGTGGCTCCAAACAAAGTGTTGGTGATGGATGGGTTGTGGCGATAGTTGGTTCCGCAGTGGCTCCAAACAAAGTGTTGGTGATGGATGGGTTGTGGGGATAGTTGGTTCCTCAATTTTGACAATCATGGACAATCTAGAAAATGATGTTTTACCGTGTCCTCTGGTCTGTCACAGTTCTTGCAGTATGGTGTCTGGTCTGCTGTCACTTGTCTGTCACAGTTGCAGTATGGTGTCTGGTCTGCTGTCACAGTTGCAGTATGGTGTCTGGTCTGCTGTCACTTGTCTGTCACAGTTCTTGCAGTATGGTGTCTGGTCTGCTGTCACTTGTCTGTCACAGTTCTTGCAGTATGGTGTCTGGTCTGCTGTCACTTGTCTGTCACAGTTCTTGCAGTATGGTGTCTTGTCTGCTGTCACTTGTCTGTCACAGTTCTTGCAGTATGGTGTCTGGTCTGCTGTCACTTGTCTGTCACAGTTGCAGTATGGTGTCTGGTCTGCTGTCACAGTTGCAGTATGGTGTCTGGTCTGCTGTCACTTGTCTGTCACAGTTCTTGCAGTATGGTGTCTGGTCTGCTGTCACTTGTCTGTCACAGTTCTTGCAGTATGGTGTCTGGTCTGCTGTCACTTGTCTGTCACAGTTCTTGCAGTATGGTGTCTGGTCTGCTGTCACTTGTCTGTCACAGTTCTTGCAGTATGGTGTCTGGTCTGATGTCACTTGTCTGTCACAGTTCTTGCAGTATGGTGTCTGGTCTGCTGTCACAGTTCTTGCAGTATGGTGTCTGGTCTGCTGTCACTTGTCTGTCACAGTTCTTGCAGTATGGTGTCTGGTCTGCTGTCACTTGTCTGTCACAGTTCTTGCAGTATGGTGTCTGGTCTGCTGTCACTTGTCTGTCACAGTTCTTGCAGTATGGTGTCTGGTCTGCTGTCACTTGTCTGTCACAGTTCTTGCAGTATGGTGTCTGGTCTGCTGTCACTTGTCTGTCACAGTTCTTGCAGTATGGTGTCTGGTCTGCTGTCACTTGTCTGTCACAGTTCTTGCAGTATGGTGTCTGGTCTGCTGTCACAGTTCTTGCAGTATGGTGTCTGGTCTGCTGTCACTTGTCTGTCACAGTTCTTGCAGTATGGTGTCTGGTCTGCTGTCACTTGTCTGTCACAGTTCTTGCAGTATGGTGTCTGGTCTGCTGTCACTTGTCTGTCACAGTTCTTGCAGTATGGTGTCTGGTCTGCTGTCACAGTTCTTGCAGTATGGTGTCTGGTCTGCTGTCACTTAGCGTATGTGTTTGTTCAATGGCGCATGTCTTGTTCACTACCTGAAAATTGTGCTCTGGTACAACATGCTAAACATGACTACATGGTCTTTGTACTCTGGTACAACATACTGAACATGGCTACATGGTCATTGTACTTTAGTATAACATACTGAACATGGCTACATATGTAGCAGACCCTCTTCTGGCCGTGATCTAACTTAGAACATTCTCACACTCATCCACATCATCATGACTATACTCAGTAAATGACATATCACACAGCAGGTGGCATATTTATTATATCATACTCATATCATAGAATGAGTAGAGAAATTACAAACATAATATAATACATATCTTAACTAAACATTCTACTAAAACGGGAATTGTAAGCATTAGCTATTGATGGAATTCCCAACTATCTAAAAACCCAGTTCTATTGCCTTGCAATTACATCACACACACATCGCCTTGACTGCGTCTTCAACACACCTTATCAAATACTCTTCCTCACTAAAATCCCCTCAGGCGGGCGATCTCGACATAACTCGTTCACAATGTGTCCTTGCTTACAAACACACGTTCAGATTATCTATAAATGCAAAACTCACACACCTATTTGAGCGATCCTGTTCTATCACTAAACATTCGTCCAACCGTCTATCAATCGCTCCTCTATCTAAGTCGGTGAGTTAAACATACTATCTACATTCAGTCTCTCTCTCTCACTCTCCTCCATACAGCCTCTCTCTATCCAGCCTCCCTCTCTCCAGCCTCCCGAGCTAAACTTTGTCTCGAGTTATATATCCTCAAGCAAGGCCAGAGCTTGACCAATCGATCTCAGGTATGGTCATCTTCAATCCCAATTGGAACGAAATACTTTGCACACCTGTCACTCATTCTCTCGCAGCAAGCCCCGCTGCCAATTTCGTCTGTCAATCAATCTCCCCCTACCAAAATCGGAAGGCCAGTGGTCAGTTTCTATCTGTCCACATTCCTTAACCCAACTCTGTTCTCCTTTGCTGAGACGGTGAGTGACCTTGACATGCATTCATGTAGCTTTAAGCTTTAACATGTTCAGGCATCCTAAACTCCCCTTGCTCCGGCGGGAACTGTTACACATGGTTCTTGTGCTTGATACAGCATACTGAACACAGCTACATGGTCATTGTACGTGATATAACATACTGAACACAGCTACATGGTCATTGTACGTGATATAACATACTGAACACAGCTACATGGTCATTGTACGTGATATAACATACTGAACACAGCTACATGGTCATTGTACGTGATATAACATACTGAACACAGCTACATGGTCATTGTACGTGATATAACATACTGAACACAGCTACATGGTCATTGTACGTGATATAACATACTGAACACAGCTACATGGTCATTGTACGTGATATAACATACTGAACATGGCTACATGGTCATTGTACGTGATATAACATACTGAACACAGCTACATGGTCATTGTACGTGATATAACATACTGAACACAGCTACATGGTCATTGTACGTGATATAACATACTGAACACAGCTACATGGTCATTGTACGTGATATAACATACTGAACACAGCTACATGGTCATTGTACGTGATATAACATACTGAACACAGCTACATGGTCATTGTACGTGATATAACATACTGAACATGGCTACATGGTCATTGTACGTGATATAACATACTGAACACAGCTACATGGTCATTGTACGTGATATAACATACTGAACACAGCTACATGGTCATTGTACGTGATATAACATACTGAACATGGCTACATGGTCATTGTACGTGATATAACATACTGAACATGGCTACATGGTCATTGTACGTGATATAACATACTGAACACAGCTACATGGTCATTGTACGTGATATAACATACTGAACATGGCTACATGGTCATTGTACGTGATATAACATACTGAACATGGCTACATGGTCCTTGTACTTGATACAACATACTGAACATGGCTACTTGGTCCTATTATTTGTTGCCCAGCATTTAATCATGCGATAATTTTAGACAGAGCTACATTATGTCTTGATATTATCTTTTGAAAAGAGATGCCTTTGCTACATCCACACAGTGACATAAATTATTGCAAATTGCAACTGTGTCAGCTACATTGGGGATTTCATTTACCGAGTCGACAAGCTAAACTCCTGTGGATGCGGTCACATTGAGGAATCAGCCTACCTGTTGCCTCTATGAACCAGCAGAGTCATCCAGATGATTTGGGGATGGCGTGGTCTACTGGTTAAGTGACACGACTCACAACTTAAAGGTGCTAGGTCTACTCCACAAACATAGCACCTGCAGTTACCCTGGGGGGGAGCAAACCATTACAAAATGCAGGAGGAAGCAGACTCTTACATAAAATGCATGCCGATGTTAGATGCACTGGGTCGACGGGCACAAAATAAAAATGTGCAATGCACACACACCTTGGGGAATAGAGAAATAAAGTTATTCATCCAAAATTGCTGTTTGAAATTAGAGACCAACTAGCAAAACCATTGGCTAAATTATGTTCTCAGTCACTTGCAAAAGAGATTGTACCTCGTGATTGGAAAGATGCAGGAGTGATCCCCTTATTAAAAAAGGACAAAAAAATCAGATCCAGCAAATTATACACCAGTGAGCATTGTCTGTAAATTGTTAGAGTCAATAATCAAAGCAAACATCGTAATGCATTTAGACAAGTTTAATCTAATCAGAAATAGTCATCACGGATTTACTAGAGGGAGATCGTGCTTAACAAATCTATTAAAATTCATGGAAAATGATAGATAAATGTTGCAGTGTCTAGGTTTAGCTGAGTAGTTCAGCAGTATCTAAAGCGTTACAACATGTATCCACTACACGACTACACACAGGAAAACACTCCTGAATGGAAACATAACATTTTCGTTTAATATCCATATTAACAAAAAGAAACAAAGTACATCTAAACTAAATAATAATTATATATATATTATGATTATTTAGTTTAGATGTACTTTGTACATCTATGTAGTTCAATATATATAACGGGTATGGAAGGTATGGTGCCAGGCAAAAGCGGAAGGGGTAGACCACAAGAAGACGATGGCACCAAGATAATCCAAGAATGCCTGAGTATGACTGTGGCCGAGGCTGGAGTTTTGGCAAGGGAACGAGTTTCTTTCAGACAGACAGATGGGAGCGACGTTCTACAAAGGACATGCTACATGATGATGATATATATATATTGAGCTACATAAGAGGTTTTTAACCACTAGCTTTTGATGTTCCTCCAATACTACATAACCCATACTCTTGTCGCTGCACTCTCTTATCTGCACACACAATCATAAACTCGTCCTCACGGTCGGATTACGTACTCAGTCGTTCTGTGCATTCGAATATAATCAGATCACCTTCAATCATGTGATCTTTACATTAATATGTAATTAGATCACGTCACTTATTGTCGGGTCATGTACTCACTTGTGGTCACATACTCAGTCGATCTGTGCATATACATACAATCAGAACACACATCATTTCCAAAGTGACCTGCATGTACCAGACACATTCAGATCTCCTCATTAGGCGATCTGTACATTCACATACAAACAGATCACTTACAATCAGGCAATCTGTGCATTCACAATTACTTAGATCACTTCACGTATTCACATGAATCTGTACATTCATATATAATTAGATCACGCATCGTTCACTATGTGTCCTGCACGTACGACACGCATTCAGATCTCATACTGTTCACAGCGTGTCCAACATAAACATATATAGAGCAATTGGCAAAAACTGAAGGTTTATGCTGGTCCAGTCACCCTGCAAACTCACTCTCAGACTACTGACATCCTTATAGTCACTCTCCTAGCCAGTCTGTTTGAGCTCATCTTTGCAGTGTATTTTATAGTCTCAAGCAACAACATGGCTGTCCAATAGTTTTCTTTTGGTTGTCTGACTTAGCCATCACTCTAATTTGGAACTACTCCCAACTAATTGTTATTGGATGAAATCTAAATGTCCTAGCCAGTCGTGGCGGCATCTGACTGTCGCCCCCTCCCCCCCCCCCCCCCCTAACTGCGCTACTTCAGAACACCAGAGTGGTCAGCTACGAATCCCACATAAAAAGCCATACATAGTGTGTGTGTGTGTGTGTGTGTATATATATATATATATATATATATATATATATATATATATATATGTACATATGTGTGTGTGCGTGCGTGTGGTTTGTTTGTTTTTTTTAATTTGAAAATTTGTGTGTGTGTGACTGATGAGGCAAACAGCATTTATTGCTCAGCCCTATAAATGCCCCTGCCCTATAAATCCCCCCAGCTCTATAAATCCCCCCGGTGAACCTCAGAAATGGTGAAAATACTGTAATGATAGTTCATCTTTTGTTGTGGCAGCAAAGTCTGTCTGTGTGCTAATAAGTGTCAGAGTTGAGATACCTATTCTAAAAGATAGCAAAAAGTATTTTGTCCATTCTTCGCCATTCATATAAAAAAGGGAATGAATTCACTGTCAAATTGAAGTGAAAGATAATCATATAACAAAAATATATTATTACATATGTTACTTCCTATTGTTAAGTCTACAGAATCATTAGGCAGAAGAAAAAAAAAACATATGTCTTTGCCAAGGATTTGAACTTGTAAACCCCGGGTCAAGTGTCTGGCATGATAACAGCTCGACTACACACTCTCCGCTAATCGTGTTATATTGTAATAAACTGGGATATTACTTCTGTGAAGTGGTGGAGCCATTTTTCTACTTTAAAATTATCTGGGTAATGTTATCCAGCTCATGGGGCTAAAACCTAGCGTTATTGTGAGTGTGAACAAGTAGCGTGACTGCTGTTTTGTGCTTGCATTTATTCCTGATACACCTTCATCTGTGCTGCTTGACTTAACTTTTGTTTTTGTATGGACAAACTGCATGTGCGCACATCGATAGATAAACATGAATTCATCAAGGGAATCATCTTGCTTTTCCTTTCTCTTAAATGATTTGGAGTATCAGTTCTGACTAATCTCACACATTTGTTGTTGTCATCAGCAAGCTGGTGCAAGGTAATTCCTTGTCGTATCTGCTTTCTTTTGTTACTTTTCTCTGGTTCCTCTCAATGTTTCTAGATCTTCTCTCTCTGGTTTCTCTCAATGTTTCTAGATCTTCTCTATCTCTCTCTGATTCCTCTCAATGTTTCTAGATCTTCTCTGTCTGGTTCCTCTCAATGTTTCAAGATCTTCTTCTTTCTCTGATTCCTCTCAATGTTTCTAGATCTTCTCTCTCTGGTTTCTCTCAATGTTTCTAGATCTTCTCTCTCTGATTCCTCTCAATGTTTCTAGATCTTCTCTGTCTGGTTCCTCTCAATGTTTCAAGATCTTCTTCTTTCTCTCTCTGATTCCTCTCAATGTTTCTAGATCTTCTCTCTCTGGTTTCTCTCAATCTTTCTAGATCTTCTCTCTCTGGTTCCTCTTAATGCTTCTAGATCTTCTCTCTGGTTTCTCTCAATGTTTCTAGATCTTCTCTCTCTCCCTCTGGTTCCTTTCAATGTTTCTAGATCTTCTCTCTCTCTCTTTCTGATTCCTCTCAATGTTTCTAGATCTTCTCTCTCTCTGATTCCTCTCAATGTTTCTAGATCTTATCTCTCTGGTTCCTCTCAATGTTTCTAGATCTTCTCTCTCTCTGATTCCTCTCAATGTTTCTAGATCTTATCTCTCTGGTTCCTCTCAATGTTTCTAGATCTTCTCTCTCTCTGATTCCTCTCAATGTTTCTAGATCTTATCTCTCTGGTTCCTCTCAATGTTTCTAGATCTTTTCTCTCTGGTTCCTCTCAATGTTTCTAGATCTTCTCTCTCTGGTTCCTCTCAATGTTTCAAGATCTTCTCTCTCTGGTTCCTCTGAATGTTTCTAAATCTTCTCTCTCTGGTTCCTCTCAATGTTTCTAGATCTTCTCTCTCTCTCTGGTTTCTCTGAATGTTTCTAGATCTTCTCTCTCTGATTCCTCTGAATGTTTCTAGATCTTCTCTCTCTGGTTCCTCTGAATGTTTCTAGATCTTCTCTCTCTGATTCCTCTCAATGTTTCTAGATCTTCTCTCTCTGGTTCATCTGAATGTTTCTAGATCTTATCTCTCTGGTTCCTCTCAATGTTTCTAGATCTTCTCTCTCTCTGATTCCTCTCAATGTTTCTAGATCTTATCTCTCTGGTTCCTCTCAATGTTTCTAGATCTTCTCTCTCTCTGATTCCTCTCAATGTTTCTAGATCTTCTCTCTCTGGTTCCTCTCAATGTTTCAAGATCTTCTCTCTCTGGTTCCTCTGAATGTTTCTAAATCTTCTCTCTCTGGTTCCTCTCAATGTTTCTAGATCTTCTCTCTCTCTCTGGTTTCTCTGAATGTTTCTAGATCTTCTCTCTCTGATTCCTCTGAATGTTTCTAGATCTTCTCTCTCTGGTTCCTCTGAATGTTTCTAGATCTTCTCTCTCTGATTCCTCTCAATGTTTCTAGATCTTCTCTCTCTGGTTCATCTGAATGTTTCTAGATCTTCTCTCTCTGGTTCCTCTCAATGTTTCTAGATCTTCTCTCTCTCTCTGGTTCCTGTGAATGTTTCTAGATCTTCTCTCTCTGGTTCCTCTCAATGTTTCTAGATCTTCTCTCTCTCTCTGGTTCCTCTCAATGTTTATATGTCCTCTCTCTCTCTCTGGTTCCTCTCAATGGTTATATGTCTTCTCTCTCTCTCTGGTTCCTCTCAATGTTTATATGTCCTCTCTCTCTTTCTGGTTCCTCTCAATGTTTATATGTCTTCTCACTCTCTCTGGTTCCTCTCAATGTTTCTAGATGCTCTCTCACTCTCTGGTTCCTCTCAATGTTTCTAGATGCTCTCTCACTCTCACGTTCCTCTCAGTGGTTCCTCGAGTTGTGCGGAATGTGGGTTTGAATGTTATGTGATAGCGAGTTGGAATAACCAAGGACCTAGGCCCGCGTTGGTACAACATTGCAAAAGATCGGGACACATACATAATATTGTTGTCTTCCACACATACGGCACATCTGCCGGACTGACGCCGAGGAGGATGTGAATGTACAAGATTACTCTACACCTCTTCCTTCACCTGTACCTTCACGCCTCAATATTTAGAACCTCGCCTTCTTACCCATCCTCTCTCCCTCTCCCACCCACTCTCTCTGCAAGGCTTCTGTGATCTCTCACTGACAAGTATTACTGATATTCCTGTAAATGTAATTTTCACATAGATATAGTATCTGAATTGTATGAAACTGTAACACAATGAATCAACAATAAAACTTGATAATTGTTACTTAAAGGCCTGCTTGGTGTTTCTCCAATGACTGTACTCAGATTTTTTTTTCTGATATTAGACTCAATATGGGCTCTCTGTGCGACCATCTTATTTATGCATATGTGTATGTTATTGTTAGTGTAGTTTGAAAAGGTAAGAGATCATCCAGTAAAGTCCTGCTGTCAGAGATGAAGTGTGAGAAACTTCACTCTATGATATTTCAGCTTTCATGAGTTTGAATGTCTAGTTCATTGCTGGTTTTATTTCCATAACTACGTCGGGTAGAAAAAACGTCAGGGTAGACTGGAGCATGCTGTGAACTCAGTGTCTCCTTGCTGTGAATAATAAGTAGTCAAATAACCCTATCAGGCGATTTAGTAAAATGTAACTGTGAAACTTGTCAACATTGGACATTATATATTTTGTTTATCACATAATACTTCTTTGTTTATTATTTTACTTTTGCTTTCATTGTCTCCCTGAGTCAACCCTTTTATGGCTAGCTATATGGGATAACTGGGTATCAGTATGTTAACTCAACATATTCATGTTTATTATACCGTTTTGTGACCCGTGAGATATGGCTGCTAATTAACACAATATTGCATCTTCAAATATAATCTTTTGGTTATTGTTAATTTTCGTTTGTTCTTTTGTCCCTATGTCCCTTACGGAGTCCTTGTGACCGTAACGTGCGTTTGGTTTTTTTCCTGGCGCGATCAGAGCCATTACACGTATATGTTTTTAATGAGTTTTGACCTTCACTATTACCACATCTTCGATGTGTCAGTAAGGCAACAATGGTGACGGTAACATTCTTATATGAATAAAGATCAGAGGCTGCAGAAATACTGGATGTCGGCAGCAAATAAGTACGGAGCAGTTGTTGTTTACAGATACTTGTACTGAGTTGAAGTTAACTATTGACATTTCTTTGGTAGTGGGTTACATTGGCTCTCATTGCATCCTGAGTCTTACATGAGAAGGTGGGCCAAGGTCCTCTGAGCTGCAGTGCAAAGTGTGGCTTCTCAGTAAGTTGACCATATTTGAGATTATAGTGTTGATTATCACCTAGTGACCAGACCCCATTGATACATCCTGTTTCCAGGGAGCATGGTCATAGACGGGGGTGGGGTGTGGGGGGGGGGGGGGAGGGGGGGTTTGATTAATATGTTTCACCTGGTTCTGGTCGCTCTTAGCGTTTGATGTGGCAGTTTAAATACAAACCAATAGCTTACCTTATGACTAAATTGTCCTCATCAAGGAAAATAAAGATGAGAATAACTAAAGGTAGTGTCACCCACACCAGGGTGCCTTTTCAGCTGAGAAGTAAGGCGCTCGCCTCTCAAGAAGTGAAAGTGTCAAATGGGGGGGGGGGGGGGGGGTGTCAAATTGGTGTTCGAATCTCACAAGTTGCAAGCATCCCTTTGTCTCTAGGGATGTGAGATCGGTGCCTAGTCCTATTGGAATTGGGCAATAAACTCATGGGTCCCGTGTACACGCAGTGCACATAAAGAATATTGGGCAGTTTAATATTGGAAAGAGCGGGCGATTTAGTCGTTGCTCGAGCAAATATTCTAAATGTAACGAAATTCCTACCCAATAGTTTCCTGCATGATAAGCAAAAGGAAGCAGCCCCTTCATCACACAACAGGCCAATTACCTGTTTGTCTGCACACTTGATTGCAAATGTATACCAACAAAACACCCTTACATCCCCCAAGGGTAGAAGAGGAGGGACCAAGAGCAGAGTTCCACATCAGTAACTGCTAGTCAGGAAATGAAGTATTAGAAGTATTGTACAAAGCCAAAACTTGTGTATGAGGTAGGGGCTGTTCCCTTCCCAACTGTCGGTTCCTTCCCTAATTGTAACCGGGCATTATTTTACAGCTGGGCAGACTTCTTTAAGAGGAGTTGAATCCATGTCTTTGTGGTAAAAACTAGCCAATCTAATTGATTATATTGTAATGGACATGTTTCTTATCTGAACAATGGGATACATGATACAAATAAGTCTCTGACAGTTCTATGTAGTCACTGCTATCAGGGAGGAAGTGTTAGAGACAATTTTTTTAGGTCTCACATTGTTCCTTGTTGCCTTACCCTCGCTATCAGGTATTCATTTACAGCTGCGTGAAACATGTTGAAAAGACCAGGAATTGAACTCAGTACCTATGCCGCTACGATACTCCGTTGTGGACACAACTATCAAATCAATAATGTGTAGAATTTGATCCTTCTTCATTAATTACTCAGCGCTTTATGTTTAACTGTGGTTGTTTTGTTTTTTGTGTATTTGTTTTCTAACGCCATATGGATATTGAGAAATTTTAAAATATCTTTCTGTTGGTAACTTGTATGTAATAGACATGTTTATCATAAAATATTTGTATTGCTCCATGGCATTTATAAGTAAAGTAAAGTATCCCATAGCATTACCGCCGTAGGTGTGAGGTGTTAGCGATCTCACATTTCAAAGGCTCGGCTATATGAGGGCGGTAGCCATCTCCTCTCCCTCGCCGCTTTTACTTCCCGGACTGAACCGGTGCCCATTTAAGGCTGGGTCGACCCGGGAGCCATTTCGGTCTGAAAAAAACATTACCGCCTCAACTGGGGAATGAACCCAGGACCACTCAGATGCGAAGCCAGCGTGCTAACCACTGCGCTACGGCGGCATTTATAGAGAGAGCCAAAGCAGACTACATTGATTCCATGAAAAAGTTGACACTACCTAATGGTCTATAATAATAGTATATAAAAGTCTGTTAGAGGATGGCTCTGCAATAGAGGAGTGAAATTTCTGCAAATATAAGTGGAACAGGGTTGGGGTACCTCAGAGACCGGATCACAAGTGTGTACAATCAGTTTGCTACTGGAACCACCAGTAGTGGTACATTGCACATCTGCTAAAAGAGACTTCGGACCTCTGCGTCCGTACTCTACAGTAATGATATCTCTGCATAACATAATAATAATGTCATGGTCATATCTGTAGTTGTGAAATTATTTTGTTTGAATGTATAATTAATGTAAGTGATTGGTGGTTTACTTGTTAAATCTATGCGACAACATAGAGCCACCACTGGCCCTGGCTATAGGATCACCATTAGACCATGACTTCTTGTCCATGTGTGAGCATTGGACTCCATTAGACTTGGTCTCCTTATCCATATATGAACGTAGGCTTACCATTAGACCTGTCCTTCTTTTCCATATGAAGGCATTGGGCCACCGTTAGGCCTGACCTTCTAATTCATGTTAGGGCATTGAGCCACCATTAGTCCTGGTCCCCTTATTTATTGGAAACATAAGGCTACCATTAGCACTGGCTTCCTCTCAGGAAGCTTGTATCTGAGCACTTGCAGTAACATCTTCTATAGCAATGGTTTTACATGATGAAGGTGCTAACTCCATACACAACCATCTTTTACTACATTCTTGGAAGGTTACAGTGGCCCTATTCTTTTTAATTCTGAGCTCATTTTAGTGAATTTATTTGAATACTAATGGCATAATGTCATTAAAACATCCATGGTTTTCAGATGGAGTCTATGTATTGTTTCTTTGAAACAGGTGAACGTTTTGTGAAGTCCAAAGCGAAATGATTAATAAACACAATACATATTTGTCAAATGAGAAATGCTTCTGAAGCTGTAGTTATTGGAATCAGTTTTTTTTAGCCTGTTCGTTTTTGTTCTTGTTGTCAGTCACCATCTTATAGATGCACAAGAGTAGTCAGTGGCATTGAACAAATAACGTGGGCTAACCATTTATTAATATCAGCAGATCTTGAGAATAGTATATCTCAGCAATTATAAGATATAAATGGATGAAAATATATATTCTTAGTTATTGTAAGATAAATGTTTTGTCACAATGCTTTCAGTCATGTGAAATAATTAAGATGCAGTTATGTATGTCTTTGATCGATTGCATTTTAAGAGTTCTACTGTAAACCACTGCGATGTGTTGGAAAGATCTTGGCCTTCCTGGAACCAGATATTGCACGTGTTTTCACAGAAAATAAATCGTAAATGTTCACTATTTTTGCACTGAAAGCATAGAGATGCATCACAAATTTAGGGTGCTATAATATCACAAATCTTGTTAATTTGTAAAGGCGTAACAGAGATATATAGTGTCTTTATTATTTGAATGACGTTGAAAGTTAAATTCGTTAGAATAAAAAATATAGCAATAAAATGCTTAAAATATTTCTCATGTCAGGCTAAACACGGAAGTCTGTATAATCATATTTCAAACTAAGAGAAAAGAACAATACATGCTTTGAGCACTAGCGACAGGTCATTTTCACGCTGGATACTGGAGTAAGGTGGTCTTTCTGCAAATAAAACCGTAGACCGAGGAAGAAAAAAACAAAGTTGATAGCTATGACAAAGATTTTGCTAAGTGAAAAATGTATATAAGAGAAGCATTGACCATAAGGAAATTGAAAATTTCACTGAGAAAGAACAAAAAACATTTGTGCATCTAAAACATTAATATGGAAAACTATAAAGTGTACTGGCTTCACATTCTGCAAGCATACAAGGCAGTAGAGATATGGTGTGCAGCCTCACCTGGTAGCTTTCAGAAGTAAATATTTTAAATTAGAGAAATGCATAAAGAAAATTATAATATTGTGTATATAGATGAAACATTGATAAATGCACACCATACTAATGAAAAGGCATGGCAATCTGTAGATGGAACTATACAGAAAATTGTACCAAGTAGTAAAGGACAGTAATGAATAATAACCCATGCAGGTAGCAGACATCTTGGGTTAGTGAAGAATGGTGAACTAATGTTTTTTTCTTCAAATCTATCAATAATTGAGACTAACATTGAGAAATGAATTGCTACATATTTAGAGATTGGATTGATAAAACTACATACGTCAGTAGATAAACCCCCCCCGTCTGGTAATTAGCAATGCTTCCTACCATAATAAAGAATTTGAGGGGATTTAATACCGGCCTACAGTGTCTAGGAATGAGAAGAATTCGAGGTGACTTAATACAGGCTTATAAGATAATCAAAGGAACTGATAAATTATATTATAACAAGTTTAAAAAAAAATTCAACCATCTACAAGAACAAGAGGGCATAGCTACAAATTAGCTACATATGAGATATTAGGAAATAGTTTTTTAGCAGAGAGTGGTGAATGCTTGTAATGCCACAGGAAGTAGTGGAGACATGGACGATTAATGCATTTAAAATAGATGGAAGCGCATAGCTTTTAGAGCAAGGAAATGTAAATGAAACTGGTTGTATACAGACTGCAGAGTTTTCTAAACCAGTATAAAGACCTTAAGTTAAGTTGCGGGTTTATAAGATAATCAACGGAAAGGATACATTAGATTATAACAAGTTTTACAAAATAATGCCGTCTACAAGAACAAGAGGCCACAACCATAAATTAATTAAAGAAAGGTCCAGATTAGATATTCGGAAATGATTTTTAGTCAGAGAGTGATGCATGCTTGGAATGCATTACCACAGGAAATAGTGGAGGCAGGGTAATTAATGCATTCAAGAATATATTGGATGTGCATAGTTATTTTTAGATCAAGTGAATGTAAAAGAAACTAGTTGTTTACAGAGTCTTTTAAACCAGTATAAAGACGTTATGTTAAGTACAGTGGCACTAGAAGATACGGTCCCGACATCAGCATATGCTATTGGTGAGATCAAACTTTGTTTAACAGCGAAGCAGATTCAATTTATGAATAAACCTGAATTGTTGTCCCCAGGAAAGAAAATACACAGGACAAAGACGGTTCACACTGACAAAGTAATCCAGGAGCATGGTCATATGTGTTCAAGATTGTCACTGTTCCATTCACACTTTAATCCGATGGAATTAGTTTGGGCACAAGTGAAAAGACAGTGAATTTCAATAGACTGCTCTTATTAGAAATCCATATATTATACAAATTAGTGCACGTTTATAAGGACAATAATTTACTCACAGTACTACGATAACTGAAGATACATCAGAAGCTCTAAATGTACTATCAATTAACGGAAGTACTGTGAAATGTCTTGTGTGTATAAATGATAGCTATGGGCCTCATGAGAATAAAAAAGAAAACGTTTGCTTTGATAAATTTTGTCTGTCTAAATAACATATCTGCTTAACACATCAATGTCGTGTGATAATAGGAGACGTGTAAACATTCAAATTGAAAGTATAAATAACAACAGCACGTGTTTCTGCACGCACCATGTCCCGTTTTACCCATGTGGTTTCTGTAAGAGTTGTGTATGGGAAAGAGGCAAGAATTGACACACAGAGACAGTTCTGTCTAGTCACTTTAGGATAGAAGGCTCCCCAACCCATGGGGCCTGCGCACCATTTCAGTCACGGGAACTTAACACGGGAACAGTGTTGAGCTACCTTCTGTATTTGGAAATTAGCATTAGCTACAATAGCCCATATATGGTACACGAACGAAAGACTGATTTGCTCATTCTCCTGAGAAACGGAAGTAATAAGACGAACATCATTTATAATGTGGAAGTACACAAGAACAGATTATGAATTCACTACACATGTCGCCAACAGTCGGTGTATAACATTCGAGTGGGTGTGGCATATATTTAAAACAAGCAAGTTGTTGTGAAACACTCGAGTGAAATTGGCATATTTCAAACAATGAAATTTTCGTTCAACATTCGAGTAGCATATTTCAAACACCAAGTTCTGCAATACACAAGTGAACATGGCAAATTTCAAACCATTACTATATTGTTCAACACTCGAGTGGGTGTGGCATATTTCAAACAAGTTGCTGTGCAACACTCGAGTGGCATATTTCAAACAATTAAATGAAAGAACTTGGGTACTTTTACTTTGAGTTCTTTGTTCGTTAAAGGGTTCTAGTGAAGCGTGTGGCGTAAGAGCAGTGAGCTTCGCTTACAATCCCAACATACCAGGTTCAAACCACGCTGTGATTTGACTAGGCAGCTATAGATCACGTCCGACAAGGTCAGTGGGATGTGACAGGGGAAGTCAGGCCACCCCAGACAAGGTCAGTGTGATGTGACGAGGGAAGTCAGGCCACTAGATCATGTCCGACAAGGTCAGTGTGATGTGATGGGGCAAGTCAGGCTACTAGATCACGTCCGACAAGGTCTGTGTGATGTGGCGAGGGAAGTCAGGCCACTCCAGACAATATCAGTGTGATGTGACGAGGGAAGTCAGGCTACTAGATTACGTCCGACAAGGTCAGTGTGATGTGACAAGAGAAGTCAGGCCACTAGATCACGTCCGACAAGGTCAGTGTGATGTGACGAGGGAAGTCAGGCTACTAGATCACGTCTGACAATGTCAGTGTGATGTAACGGGGGCAGTCACGCTACTCCAGAAAAGGTCAGTGTGATGTGACGAGGGAAGTCAGGCCACTCCAGACAAGGTCAGTGTGATGTGACGGGGGAAGTCAGGGCACTAGATCACGTCCGACAAGGTCAGTGTGATGTGACGAGGGAAGTCAGGCCACTAGATTAAGTCCGATAAGGTCAGTGTGATGTGACGAGGGAAGTCAGGCCACTAGATCACGTCCGATAAGGTCAGTGTGATGTGACGAGGGAAGTCAGGCCACTAGATCACGTCCGATAAGGTCAGTGTGATGTGACGAGGGAAGTCAGGCCACTAGATCACATCCGACAAGGTCAGTGTGATGTGGCGAGGAAAGTCAGGCTACTAGATCACGTCCGACAAGGTCAGTGTGTTGTGGCGAGGGAAGTCAGGCCACTAGATCACGTCCGACAAGGTCAGTGTGATGGGACAGGGAAAGTCAGGCTACTAGATCACGTACGACAAGGTCAGTGTGATGTGACGAGGGAAGTCAGGCTACTAGATCACGTCCGACAATGTCAATGTGATGTAACGGGGAAAGTCAGGCTACTCCAGACAGGGTAAGTGTGATGTAACGGGGGAAGTCAGGCCACTAGATCACGTCCGATAAGGTCAGTGTGATGTAATGGGGCAAGTCAGGCTAGTAGATCACGTCTGACAAGGTCAGTGTGATGTGGCGAGGGAAGTCAGGCCACTAGATCCCGTCCGACAAGGTCAGTGTGATGTGACGACGGAAGTCAGGCCACTAGATCACGTCCGACAAGGTCAGAGTGGTGTAGCGAATGAAGTCAGGCCACCAGATCACGTCCGACAAGGTCAGTGTGATGTGACGAGGGAAGTCAGGCCACTAGATCACATCCGACAAGGTCAGTGTGGTGTGGCGAGGGAAGTCAGGCCATTAGATCACGTCCGACAAGGTCAGTTTGATTTGACGTTCCTATAACAGCTCAATAGTAAAGGCAGACCTCACTAACATAAACCGTGATGGATTTATCATTGCCAGGAGAAATGTATTGAGATATCTTGGAATGACCTTAGATCCCGTCCTGTCTTATAAGGACCCTGTTGATCAGATCAAACAGCGTTGCAAGCTGGGTTTCTCAGCACTCAAGACAATGATAGCTGTCAATCTGGAGCAGCGGGTCATTTAACATCCTATAAAGTCAATTGGTTCTGTCAATTATCGATTATGAGCTAAACATTCTCACATTGCCAAGATCATAGTGTGAAAGGTTGAAACGCATCCAGAATGAAGGAATGTAACTGGTCCTTTGGTACACAAAAGATAGCACCGTCATGAAGGTGAGATCAATGCTTGGATCTCTATCTGTAAAGTCAAGATAGGCACTCGCCTAGGTTAAAGTGTAGATGCGAGTAGCCACAGACAATAGGCACCCACTGCACATGAACATTGCAGATATCAGTTGTAAAATAGTCAGGAGAGGTATGTAATGCATGCCCCAGACAGAGAACGATTGGTCCGGTAACCATTGTCGATACCATAAACAAAGGGCAAGAATGGATTCACACAGGAGACAATAGGGCCGACTACCACCTGATCATTTTCACCACGGGGAGAGAATGCAGAGACTTGTGCAAAAAAAGAAAGGATATCGAGATTAAACAACTAATAAGTGAAAATGTCCAGGATTCTGTTAATGTCATATGTACCGATGGATCTTTGCTACGCAAAAAAAAAATAAATCCGGTTGTGTCTTCTCTGTTAGAACGCGAGATGGGTCGTTACTGAGAGGAACAGTGCGTACTTGACAACAACGTGCAGTATCAGCATGGAGTAAGAGGCTGTGACTTCAGCTCGTGACTATCTGGTACCTGTTTAATTAGGGGCGTAATCGTCTCTGACTTTCAATCCATGCTTTGGAAGGTGCAGAAGAGCTGACTGTGGATAGTGGACATAGAGACTTCGAATCTCCGCATACTCGTGTGGATCTTCTGTCCTGGACATGCTAGGGTTTGCGGAGATGAAGGAGCTGCCATCCTGGTCACAAGTGCGCCTACAGTGAGGATATTGGCAATGGATAGAGGTGACGCCTTAAAGTTGATCCATGATCACCTTATGGATGAAGAAGTTGCAGTCGATGAACAGCAACGCACAGAGTGAACGATTTTGAAATCACACGCGGGTCCAGCCTTGGGCGGATGGAGGAGTTTATACTTCTTTGGAGTTCGTACTGAAAAGAATGTTGTGATGTTGTACCGCAATTTTCAGCGAGTCTGCGCCTTTCGGCCCGGCACATACGACTTAAGCTAGCATTTTTGGGTACTGCGTTTTCCTTCCCACTGCCATCCATATTCTCTTAACCAGGCAGCACCAGTGCAGCCTGTTTTCAAGGCCACCGTTTGCAAACGGAATAGGGTCTTGGTTAGCTCTGATTTATTGACCCTGATCTTTGACCTGATAGTGTGTGCAGCCAGATGCTGCAGGAACCATTCGTATCTGCACTCTTCGCCATTTGCTGAGAGGGGCTGGCCACATATGTGTCTTCCCGGAGTAGAATGACGTCGATTAACAGCACAGAACAGTTGTTGTAGGCGACTCTCCTACCGAGTTCATGAACATTTCTTTGGTTGCCGGTTACAGTGCAATGCGAGACTCCTCAGTGAGCTTTTCACTGTAGCACTATGAGGTTTACAGTGTCGATCCTCACCTTGTTGGTCAGATTGTGGTGACACAGATTGTTTCCAGGGAACCGACGTCAAGTGAGGGGGGGGGGGGGGGGGGGTATGATCAGAATGTTTCACCTGACCGGTTGGTTTTAATCTGTATGTTTCACCTGGCCCCGATGGTTTTGATCTGTATGTTTATCCTGGCCCCGATGGTTTTGATCTGTATGTTTCACCTGGCCCCGATGGTTTCACTCTGTATGTTTCCATGTTTCACCTGACACCAGGTGATTTTGATCTGTATGTTTCACCTGACGCCGATAATTTTGATCTGTATGTTTCACCTGGCCCCGATGGTTTTGATCTGTATGTTTCCATGTTTCACCTGACCCCGTGGTTTTGATCTGTATGTTTCACCAGGCCCTGATGGTTTTGATCTGTATGTTTCACCTGGCCCCGATGGTTTTGATCTGTATGTTTCACCTGACCCTGATGGTTTTGATCTGTATGTTTCACCTGGCCCCGATGGTTTTGATCTGTATGTTTCACCTGGCCCCGATGGTTTTGATCTGTATGTTTCACCTGACCCTGATGGTTTTGATCTGTATGTTTCACCTGGTCCCGATGGTTTCACTCTGTATGTTTCCATGTTTCACCTGACCCCGGTGGTTTTTATCTGTATGTTTCACCTGACCCTGATGGTTTTGATCTGTATGTTTCCATGTTTCACCTGACCCCGATGGTTTTGATCTATATGTTTCACCTGACCCCGATGGTTTTGATTTGTATGTCTCACCTGGCCCCGATGGTTTTGATCTGTATGTTTCACCTGGCCCCGATGGTTTTGATCTGTATGTTTCCATGTTTCACCTGACCCCGGTGGTTTTGATATGTATGTTTCACCTGGCTCTGATGTTACTTCTCTATTCCCCATGTGGACTACGAGACCTTTTACTGGACAGGACGACAGAATAAGGCCACTACACAGACATGTAAATAGTAGAAGGGGGGTAAATAAAGTTGTGCATGGGACTAGCAAACTCGATGAGTAAAATAAATTGCAAGAGAAACCGTTGGAGCAATAGTGGATAACGTGCTTTAACGCAGGCTTCCTGTTAGGTACGGGAGGTGAGGAGTCTTCTTGAGTCGTAGCGTTTTGCTTGGTAAGAAGCAAAATAGATGAGCAGCCTGTCTCCCACAGACAGACAGCACAGAGCTTAACTTCTAATTAATCAAATGACTTTACCCATAGAACAGTTAATTTTAAATGACTCATTCAAGAAAAATAATTACTTAAACACACAGCAACGAGATCCTTCTACACAGCTGGTGAGGATTTCGGGCAAGTTAGTAGTAATAATAATAGTTGCCAATCGTAAGCTAAGCTGGCGAAAGCCTCAGACATGTGTGTTCAAAGTTGACCTCATGTGACTGTTTCTGTTTTTGTTTCTAAGAATCGACGTCACTGCACCCCGAGCATACCTATAGGTGCTCAGTATCAGCAAATGCGTAGGATATTGATGCTGATGGTCTCTGTAGCTCGCTGGTTGTACATTCTCCTGCTCCGTCCTCTCATGCGTCATACTCCGCTCGAACCTCGTTTAATGTCGAAACTTTGCAGTTTGTGGATTGCTGCTTCATCTACTGTGGTGTCCTCATCTAACAGGTGGTCATTGGTTGATTTCAAAATGTCACTTCTATCTCTCACTAATGTGCCCATGATGGGAGCTTGTGAAGCCATGATGTCAGCTCTTTCATTGCCCTGTATCCGATTAGCAGGACAGTAGATCCATGTCAACCTCTTGGAGGTTTGAGGCGTCAACAGCTGCTATCCACTTGTACCTAAGCCATCTCTTTTGTACCTTCTGAAGTACGGCTTGCGCGTCTGTCACGATGACTGCCTTATTATAGAAGTCTCAGATATATATTTCAGTGCTGAGGTCACTGTTTCCGTCTCCATTCTCAAACTGGAGGTTATTGACATGTAGCCCTACTGCGCTCAGCAACGACCTGTCCTCTCACTCTAGCCGAGAAATCCCAGCCTGATGTCCCACTGCCCACGACTGATCCATCGGTGTATATGACGGCGTCACTCTCCTGTGTGTTCTCAGTTATCAGCTGATTTACCTCGTGCTCTGCTCTCCCGCTACTCCATTCTCTGCAATCCTTGCCGAAGGTTATGGTGACTCTCTGGTACTCTATCATTCTATCGCCAGTGTGGACCCCTTGGCTATCGTCTCAGCTAGGATGAGGTGTCCGATTGTTGTTTCTGCCTGTGCCATCATGATGTCTTTCTCTTAATTCTTTATGTTACTTGATACTACTGTATAGAGGGTGCCGGGTGTCTGTGGTGACACGTATATAGGCTTTGACTTGTGTCAGTTTATGTCTGGATATCACCGATAACAATCCCAACATGTTCCGCATCATCACAATCGGGGTATCTCTAGTTCAGCCCAGAACCAGTTGCATACATTCATTCTGGAAGCGTTCCAAGCTTTCACACTGTGTTCTTGATAGTGTGAGGATGCCCAGTCCGTAATCGATAACAGACAACACGACCTGACGGAATAAGATGAACAGAAGGCGTTGTTCCAAGTTAGCTACAGTCAAGGTCTTGAGTGCTCTTAACTCTCGCTTGTATCTTTGTACGATATGCTCAACGTGGCAATTATAGGAGAGCTTGCGATCAAATGTGACTTTTTTCAGCGTTGCGAGACCGTGTGTGACGACAGTGCACCAGGTTAGGTGCAAGTAACTCAGAAGACGCGACATGTTCAAAAATACAAAATTCTTTAAGGGAATCTCTGTATCGTTTCTTCCTCCTCATTATGAGCGCTTGCTTGTCCTCGAGCTCACCTTACAACAGCTGCTCAGGGAGGCACTCATTGGGCAAGCGAACAACATGCCCAGTCCATCTGATAAGAGCTCCATGCAGCTGTGTATTGATGCAACCACATTCACCTTGTAGTGTGTCAGTTCTCTGCCACTAGAGCTGTTCTCGTTTCTGGTATATTGACCTTGGTCCTGTACAGTAGTTTGCCCCAGATCAACGTGTCTTTGTTCTGTATCAATCGTTTGGTATATCTGGCATGTCTGACACTCGTATTTTCTCTTAAAATAGATTTAAGTGATAAAGGTTTGCGCTGTGGTCAACCTCAGTGTCTCGTCCTGAGCTATCTCGTTCTAGTGGCAAGACGTAGTCAATGCGACCGGAAATCGCATAAAATGCAGATTTTATCTTAGCTCCCGAAACCTTTCTCGTTTAAGCGATAGGCCACACGGCAACGTTGGGACATTCTCAATATATGGACAAGAATCGAATAACATTTAGTTATCCAGCTATACATGAACGCTACATTAATTGGGATGAGTAAATTAATGAACTGTTTTAAAACCTAAAATAAACACTCCGTTGTCTCTGTGTTGTGTCCCCAGTATAGTCTATCATATACTTGGATTGAACTCTTCGTGATCCAACTGTTGTTGATGGTGGCTAAGTAGTAGTCTGATGTTCAAACTAGGTCAGACTGAACTGTATAGTCCATGATGCTTCAAACATATAGTGCCGATTTATAAGATGAACACTTCGGGTTTGATCTCTGCGAAAATGTTCCTGTCAACAGGTATCCTGCAAGGCAGGTTAGCTGTGTGTGACTTTCGACAAATTTTCAAACGCAGCTAGATCCAGTTTTGTGCGCCCTTTGTTAATAGATGGGCTGGAAGTTTTATTTTCGGAAGCAGGTTGGTTATCACAAATGGTACATCGCAAAGGTTGATCAAATCTCAGCAGTAGTGAGTTTATTTTAGTGTAGAAACATATTTATTGGTATGTCAGATACTGTGCGAGGATTGAAACAAAAACGAAATCTACGTTACGACCTAAAGGCCTTCATCAGCGACACAAAAATTGGAGCTGGCAGATCATATTGTTTATTATTCTACCTCTCAAATCAGGCGGAAAAAATGGTCTCTTTTTCTAAACAGAGCGTACGTTCTGACATTCCCGTCATTCCCGTACACTCCCGTCTTGACAGCTCAGTATAAGTGTCGATGACAACAATGTTTAAAGAAGGACGTGAGTTAACGATAGATCTTCCGAGATCAGGTCAGGCGCATATTGTTTCGTTAACTCACGTCCTTCTTATAAACATCGTTGTCCAGTTCTTCACTGTTGTCTTCGACACACTTTTGTCACCATACACTGTCTGCATTCTGCGATGAATATCAACTGGTCGACATCCTTCAGCTGTTAGAAATCGAATCACCGCTCGCTGATCAACACTGGACGGATCCCGTATTACACCCGCCATGTTTTCAACGGTCTGCCAAGGAAACTATGAGTCGGGAATTAATGCAATTTTGCAAACTTGACGATTGGTATGTGGTGGTTACATCAGAAGTGACGTCATCATGCGCATTGTACGTATATTCACTTGTTGCAGTTAGGTCCGGTTTCATTTGAACACACCTCGTATATTGCAGTTAAATGACATCGTCTGATCTAATGTTTGTACGATATATTTAAGCTTGGAATGCCTTTCAGTCGTGCGAATACTGGATTCGGACAGAAGGCATGCAATCATAAGTGACTATGTAGTCAAAGGAAAGGTGGGCCTACATATAAAATGTAAATTAAATATTCATTTTCTCTCATCGTTTTTATTTGTACAATTCTACTCTTGCAAAAGTTCTCTGTGACTTTGTTGCTGAGAAGTCAGCATTTGCCTTGATCTCAACAAAGAGGTCCTCTTCTATCGACATAATTGATAGAGCAGAAAGACGGTCCTGTCTTTCAATTCCGCGTGTTTCTTATAAATGTTTTTATGCGTTTTGACGCAAAAAACCAACGTTCCATTTATGGCCATGACGCAGGCACTACCAATATTAATAAAACAAATTGGAATTTCTTTTTTCAGAAGAAATATTTGAATTTCGGCTACATACATTTCTGATTATTGTAGTGGTAAAGAGTAAGTGAACTCGCTACCCCACCTCACACAAGCTTTGGCTTAGTATACCGGTCTCTAACACTTCATTCCTGGCATCGGTTACGTCTGCTTTCTTTTTTTCATATTTTTTTCAAGTGTGGAAATACAATCATGGCCATCAATTCAGATCTCAGTCTCATTAGATCGAATTGTTTCCCATACACTTTCTTCAGTCTGGAAAACTGTTCTTCAGGAAACTCCTTAGAAAATGATAATCATTTTTAACAGTCTACAATTTAAACGACGGACAAGTCTAACAATAAATGAAATGGGTATTGTAATTGATAGCGTATCGTGTATTTCAAAATAGTCCCCTCCCCCTCTTCCTTGAACTCATCTTTCGGAAAACTGAGGTGTTTTTTCTCTCTACATGGTAGGGTTAAAATAGATGTATATAAACCCTAAATGTAGTTTTCCGCAAGGGAATCCAGCACACTGTGTAATGAATGCAGTTTCCAAGCTGCATGGGATGAAGAGTCATTCCACTGAACTGAAGATTACGTCTTGGAAAGATTGGTAAAATAAATCCACAATCATTTCATTTTCCGACATCCATATTTAGCACTATCCTAAATTCACTGATTCATTATACAATACAGGCACTTTAGTATCTCCTTTAGAATTATTATTTTCATCTGGTAAACATAAAGGAGACAGAAGAACTTATTTATGGCTACTTGTTTATTTGGATAATCGAGTTATTACAACAATTCTCGTCTGATTTATCTGTAGCGAATTCCACAACCTGACATTCCCACATACATGATTCACATATGTGATTCTGTCACATCCACTGTAAATTTGTTACACTGTCAGTGCGTGCGCCTTTACATACGATTATTGCCATTTTCACTGTTCAACAACAATGGCAAAGGAGATGTCACTTTGTCACTTAGGCTAACGACTCAGCGGGTGAGAAGAAACGCCACATCATACTATGCCGCAAACGGACCCGACTTTCCTTGCACACACTGTGGAAGACGCTTCTCTGCTCGGATTGGTCCTACGAGTCACATTCGTTATCGTCATGGACTGTAGTTACATCCATTTTTCAAAGCACAATTACGATCTACTGACAAGATGGAAAGAGCCAATGATGAATGCTATTAGTGATGCCATATTTTGGTATTAAAATATGTAATAATCATTTTTAAAGATATTTACATCTTCAGTAAGGGATAAAATGCATGCGTTGCATTTATGGAGAATACGTCACTGCTTTCAATTTCATGCAGATTGAAAGTTGTACTACAGATGCATACCTTCAATATAGAGCAAGCCATAATAGTATTTGTTGCTATGCGACTTTAGCCGTTTCTCATTTATTATTTTTGTTAGTCTGTGTATTTTTTTATATTTTTTACTGAATGTTTTTCTCCACATTTACGTCTCTTTACCATTTACTTTATACGATGGGGAACTAAGACGCTAGGTTGGTCAGGCACAAGATACTGACCAGGACGTCGCGCCAAGGTCATGCATAACATATTGACCAGATCACAATCTATCTTCCATGTTGCGTTCCACGGAAACTTGCTGTTCTCAAAACAGCCTGGTTGACGGGATGTGGATCGATGTAATTCCCGTAGTAGTGAACTTCACGCAGACGAAGTGAAACATAGCACAACAACCAGAAAGACCTCGGTCCACCTTCCTCAGCACGCCCGGAATGTGAGGAAAGCTACTATAACCAACCACTTAATGCCCTTTACAGGGCGCACACAGGAGTAAACATACTTATCGTAGGCATTAAAGAACAACTTCGTTCGATGACTGCTTGTTTCTCGAAAGTCACTGTAGTTTGTGTCACAGTATGTTGTTCTAATAACGCATTAATAAGGATTTATTTTCTATGTTCATCTTTTAATTTAAAATTACATATTTTCCCGTTAACAACTTCTAATTTTAAAAAAAACAGCACCAAAATTGCAGATTCTAATCATATGTCCACCCAATTACATAACTAATCTTGGCTCTAGTTTGAAAACCTCATTTGTTTGGTTGCACTGAATCCTGCATAGCGCATGCGTGGCTTTGATGGCCTGCTCGTCACAGATAACATACGACGTGATACATGCACGTCCGTGCCATTTTGTGCCAATCTGAGACTTGTATTTTCTGGCTCTTGGTGAACGCATTGTAGGGAAGGAATCCAAAAGAAAGCAGCGTCCTAATAGATGTAGAGTTTTATAATCATGAGGTGGATGAGAGATCACACAAAGTCGCCTTACAGTAAGGATATCGGCCAGCGGGCTACATTTGGTCCGTAAAGTCGTTACAACATGATTCGCTTATGCTTTGGGGTAATTGGTGAAAAAGGACTAGACAACAATTTTGGACGTAATACAGCACTGAACTATTTATAAAACAAAACAATGGTAACAGGAAACTAACAATTTGATGATCGATTAGGGTGGGATCAAATACAGAAAGACTAACGAAATATTCAAAAGACAATTGAACTTTTGTGTAAGTTGGGGGTGTACAACACAGACACACATTCAGACACACAAACACACACACATTCAGACACGCACACACGCACGCACGCGCGCGCGCGCACACACACACACACACACGCACGCACACACACACACAAGAACTGGCTTGCAGCAAGTTACAAGAAAAGGTTTCAATGTGGTGCTGCACTTAGAAAATTCTGTATTTTCACGCGGTCTCTGGGACATTAAACATGTCAGCACAAGGTCCTTGTGTCAATAAACTCGTTCTCTGACGACAATAGTGTCAGACACCATGTCACTATACGATCCATGACTTGTTAAACTTGTCATCATACGAATATTGTGTTCGAACGGGTCATCATTCGACCCCTGAGTCATTAAACAGGTCATCATACTACTAATGAGTCATTAAACAGGTCATCATACGACTCATAAGTCATTAAACAGATCATCATACGACTTATGAGTCATTATATCTGCCCTCATACAATTAATGAGTCATTAAAAGGGGCATCATTCAAGTACTAAGTCATAAAACGGGTGATTATACGACCCGTCATTAAACGTGGTATCATATTACCTGCTAGTAATTAAAAAATTTGATATCATACATTTCTTTAGTCATTAAACTTGGTATAATACGACCCTTGAGTTACTAACTTCGTACCGTACAACCCTTGAAGCATTATACGGTATTATACAGCTGTTTTTAAATTAAAATTGGTAACATGACCATTTAGTCAATAAAATTAGTAGTATACGACTATTTAGTCATTTAACTTGGTATAATACGAACCTATAGTCATTAAACTTGGTATAATATGAACTTTTAATCATTAAATTTGGTATCATACGACCCTTTAGTAATTAAATTTTGTATAATATGAACTTTTAGTAATAAAATTTGGTATCATACGACCATTTAATTATTAAACCTGGCTGAATTCGATCCTTGTGTCCTTAAACGTGTTCACTAGCGGCCCTTGTGTTATTCAATCTGGTCACGCATCGGCCCGTTAATCGGTGTCAGCTTTAGGACCCCAGGTTATATATCAAATTACCTATTGTTTACTTGCTTTATTAATTACGTGTGCTGTTTCCCCATTAGATTTTGACATCGAGATTTCCTTACCAGAAAACAATCACCCGAGGAGTTCCCAAATTTAAAAGAATATAACAACTGTAAGCTTCATTGAATGTTGTAGCGATAATTAAAGAAGACTGTGCATGGGACTAGCAAAATCGGAATGTCAATCCATCACTATGATGCTGCAGCTACAACTTAACAGATACACGCTTCCAGTAAAGGTGCCACCATTAGCAGTTGGCGTATGCAGGACGGAAAGAAAGGACCATCACTAGAACACAATATTGCTCAATGTGCTCCTAATACATTTTTATGGTTTTGTGAGGAGCATAGAATGATTTCCTGAAATGTTCCTAGAGTAAACGACCCTCGCCCTGGTAGTGCTGGTGTGTCTTTGAATTTGCATTATCACACGAGAAGATTGCAGCTCTAATTCTTTAGCAATGATCTCCGTTTACCGCATACTTGGTATGGAACAGTGATCAGGTGAGAAATGGTAGGACGCAGTGGTCACGTCAGGATTGGTAGGCTGTAGTGGTCACGTCAGGATTGGTAGGCTGTTGTGGTCACGTCAGGATTGGTAGGCTGTAGTGGTCACGTCAGGATTGGTAGACTGTAGTGGTCACGTCAGTATTAGTAGGTTATAGTGGTCACGTCAGGATTGGTAGGATGTAGTGGTCACGTCAGGATTGGTAGGCTGTAGTGGTCACGTCAGAATTGGTAGGCTGTAGTGGTCACGTCAGGATTGGTAGGCTGTAGTGGTCCTATCAGGTTTGGAAGGACACAGCTGTCACGTCAAGTGTGATACCACGCAGTGGTCACGTCATGTTTGGTAGGACGCAGCCGTCACGTCATGTTTGGTAGGACGCAGTCGTCACGTCATGTTTGATAGGAGGCAGTGGTCACATCAGATTTTATAGGACCCAGTGGTCACGTCAGGTTTTTAACGTTGTAGTCTTCACGTCAGGTTTTGTAGGACGCAGTGGTCACGTCATGTTAAGTAGGACGCAGTGATCATGCCAGGTTTTAAGGCTGTAGTCGTCACGTCAGGTTTTGTAGGACTGCAATGATCATGTCAGGTTTTGGTAAAATTTGGTAGAACACAGTTGGTCACGTCAGGTTTTGTGGGACTCAGTGGTTACGTCAGATTTGGTAGGAGTGGTCACGTCAGGTTTTGTGGGACGCAGTGGTCACGTCAGATTTGGTAGAACGCAGTGGTCATGTCAGGTTTTTAAGATTGTAGTCGTCACGTCAGGTTTAGTAAGACGCATGCATCACGAGTTTGCTATAACACAATAACCATTTTTTTATTCTTAGCGCTATGAAAAAGAAACGGAACGACTCTAAAGTTGCGACCACAAAGACTTCATCAGGATCAAAGAACATCATACACGACAATACTAAACAAGTCACAACATAAACGATGAATTCAAATTGTACAAGTATTGATCTAGTCGCGATGTGCAACAAGCAAAAAGTGGCAAGGAATATGTGAGAAATATGTTTGATTTTTGTTGTGATTTGTCTCTGTCCCTTATGGTTGTAACTTACGTTTCGTAACGTTTCTGGGCCGACGCGGTATCTGAGCCTCATTTGGTGGTATTTGAGTCACTCTTGGTGGTATCTGAGCCACACTTGGTGGTATCTGAGCCACACTTGGTGGTATCTGAGCTACACTTGGTGGTATCTGAGCCATATTTGGTGGTATTTGAGTCACTCTTGGTGGTATCTGAGCCACACTTGGTGGTATCTGAGCTACACTTGGTGGTATCTGAGCTACACTTGGTGGTATATGAGTCCCACTTGGTGGTATCTGAGCCACACTTGGTGGTATCTGAGCTACACTTGGTGGTATCTGAGCCACACTTGGTGGTATTTGACTCCCACTTGGTGGTATATGAGTCCCACTTGGTGGTATTTGAGTCCCACTTGGTGGTATTTGAGTCCCACTTGGTGGTATCTAAGCTACACTTGGTGGTATTTGAGTCACTTTTTGTGGTATCTGAGTCACACTTGGTGGTATTTGAGTCACACTTGGTGGTATTTGAGTCACACTTGGTGGTATCTGAGCCACACTTGGTGGTATCTGTCATTTTTTGTGGTATTTGAGTCACTTTTTGTGCGATCTGAGCCACACTTGGTAGTATATGTCCCACACTTGGTGGTATCTGAGCCACACTTGGTAGTATATGTCCCACACTTGGTGGTATCTGAGCCACACTTGGTGGTATCTGAGTCACACTTGGTAGTATATGTCCCACACTTGGTAGTATATGTGCCACACTTGGTAGTATATGTGCCACACTTGGTAGTATATGTCCCACACTTGGTGGTATTTGAGTCACTTTTTGTGGTATCTGAGCCACACTTGGTAGTATATGTCCCACACTTGGTAGTATATGTGCCACACTTGGTAGTATATGTGCCACACTTGGTAGTATTTGTGCCACACTTGGTAGTATTTGTGCCACACTTGGATGTATATGTCCCACACTTGGTTATGTTGTTATCAACATACAGATTAAGTCACAGCACAACCGTTTATATGACCTATGTGCACCATCATCTGCACACTCAGGATGTGAAGTAAGCCACTGCAACTCGCAACAAAAGAATAAACTTACTCATTATTGGCATTCTTCTTTTTCTTCTTCTTTTTCCTCTTTTTCTTCTTCTTCTTCTTCTTTTTCTTCTTCTTCGTTCGCTCTAAATCTCCCGCTACCCTGCTCTGAAAAGGGCTATGGGAGTAGCAGGATATTGTCTGAAGAACGAAATGCGTTATGTCATAGTTTAGGCTTGACTGCAATATTTGCACCTTTCGGTCCGACACATCCGACTTCAGCAGGCATTTTTGAGTACCGGGTTTGCCTTCTCGCTTCGATCCCTTCTCCTTATCCAGTTTGCACTGTTGCAGTCTGTTATTCAGGATCACCGAACGGAGGTGTAAAAGCAACAACAACAGCAACAACAACAGCAACAACAACAGCAACAACAACAGCAACAACAACAGCAACAACAACAGCAACAACAACAGCAACAACATCTGTAAACTTTTAACATTTAATTTCACCGCATCTTTGATCCATTTATGTTTCAGAAGTAGCAACTCCTCCAGGACCACCTTACCACGAACCATCTCCTGTTCTGGCCAATGAAAGCAGCTCATCCAGGACCACCTTACCATGAACAATCTCCTGTTCTGGCCCATGAAAGCAGCTCCTCCAGGACCACCTTACCACGAACCATCTGCTGTTCTGGTCCATGAAAGCAGCTCCTTCAGGACCACCTTACCACGAACCATCTCCTGTTCTGGCCCATGAAAGCAGCTCCTCCAGGACCACCTTACCACGAACCATCTCCTGTTCTGGCCAATGAAAGCAGCTCATCCAGGACCACCTTACCATGAACAATCTCCTGTTCTGGCCCATGAAAGCAGCTCCTCCAGGACCACCTTACCACGAACCATCTCCTGCTCTGGCTAATGACATCTATGCATTATTCATAGCTGACACATTTTTAGAGAGCTGTATACTTTACCCTGTCATCATGACGAATAGAATTCTTCTCGTTGAAAATAAGTCTACAAAATCAAATAAGCTAATAGTCAGATGGACGACCATCTACGATAATCAACTTGGAATAAGAAGATGATCAACTGGATATTTACAAATTTATGAAGAAATTCATTTTTCTTTGGAATATCTTCAAAGAAAAGTTTACACGAGCAAGTTGTCTAACAATGAAGTTAGCAAAATAACCAAATTTATAATCTAACCCCCCCCCCCCCCAACACCGCCCCCCCCCAAAAAAAAAACGAAAAAAACAACCTCTTAAACATAATAAGAAAAAGGAAAGTGAAAAGGTAGTCGCATAACATTCACTACTGTCGGAGATGAATGTTAAAAAGTTGATCGTACTAAACCAGGCCTTGTTCATTAGGTGGCGGTGGGGCTGGAAGGGGGGAGGGGAGGAGGAGTGTTCAGTTTCCTTTCTCGCTGCAGTTCCTTCCTTAGTAGTAAGCCAGCTGCCCGTTGGTTATGCCAATAGTAGGACTCTTTTATATTGGGTAATCAGACAATAAAACACAAAGTAAATATTTTTTTACAAAGCAAGCAATGTAGCCTGTCATGATAACACTAGCCTACGTAGATTTAAAAAACAAACAAACATGAAATGATCGCCAAGACTGGCTATAACCAGCAGAAAAAGACATCTCCGATCTGTCGCCATGGTAAACAAAGCACTTGATTATGATTTAAGGGACACCACCGTGTATCAAACGAAGGTCGGAGGAAAACCAGAACGGTGGTGAATGACTTCGTGATTAAAATAAAGGTCAAGGAGATCATTTAAATTAGCCAGTAACAGAATATAACGAAATATACCAGGTAAACAATATTCACTATATTCACTTGTATATTAGTCGTGCATAAGTGATCAGTAAATACACTTGCGTTAATTCTCTCACTTCCCAGTAAAGGTATTTGCTCATATTTTAAACATTTTCGGTATGACATAACAAGTACACTTTTATACAATCCAAGCTATTAATGAGATTTCTGACGGATAAAATTCTAAACAAGCGGAAAAAAATGTCTCCGAATTTTAATAACTAATACTTTCTGTCGCGCCTATTAAATAAACATGCAAATGAATAACTCTGCAGATCACAATAATCACGTAAAGCTTCCTCGGGGACTTGTGTGAGACTAGTTTTCTCATAGCTATCGCCCACGTCATTACATAGGTCTAGTACAGCTGGATGATAGCAGAGGAAACACATGTCTAATTTAAGATATTTGCTCAACTTCTGGAAGCATGCAATGTGGATGACCTGTTGAGGGGGGGGGGGGGGCGACAGGGCCATCCACGTGGCCGAACAATGGAACCATGATGTCTGGAGTGGTCCACAGGACAGGTAGCATAAGTAAGTCGTTAGTCATTTATTCTTCCTCTTCTTCTGCGCTCGTTCTCAATCTCCCGCTACAAAACCATGAACAGAGATTTGCAAGTAGCAGGATGTAGTCCAGAGAACGGAATGCGTTGGAACGTAGTTTACAGCTTGACTGCGACATTTGCACCTTTCGGTCTGACGCATTCGTCTTCGGCAGCATACATTTTTTTAGTACCGGGTTAGCCTCTCCTCTTCGACCCCTTCCCCTTAACCAGCCTGCTCTGTTACAGTCGGTTATCCAGGATCACCGCGTGGAGGTGTAGAAGGATCTTGGCAGCTCTGATTCGCTGGCCCTGACGCTACCAGTCAGCTATGGGTCGCTGGCCCTGACGCTAGCAGTCAGCTCTGGGTTGCTGGCACCTGCAGCTCATGCACTGCTCAGCATCTTGATCCCTGTCATTGCTTGATAGTCAATAATTTCCTTTAACCTATAACTGAAGTGTCGGACACACTAGACAGACCCCATACACGTGTTTGAACAATAGATATGAGCACGCACATGTTAGGACACACCAGACAGAGGTGAACGGTCTTTGTGGCCAGCGAACCGGCACAGTACAACCGTGGCTCTAAGTGAGATACGCCTTCCTGGTCAAGGTCAGACCACAGAGGCTACCAGCGATTGTACATTCTTTTCGAGTGACGTCTGGACAAGGACATGCCCGATACTGGTGTTGGATTCGCCGTTAGATCTTTCCTCATTCGGCAGCTCACCAACCCCCCACAACATATCAGAGACGGTTTTATGTCTCTGCAAAAGAGGATTTCTGCTATGATCAGGTTCTATGTTTTTACAATGATCAAGTTCAAGGACAAATTGTAGGAGAAACTTATCATATTATCAGTTCCAAGGTGTGAGAAACTATTATACAAGTGGTATCTTTTCAATGCTATAGTAGCGAAAGAATATCAAACTCGGGAGAAGAAATTTGGGATAGATGACATGGGGCAATGTAACATCAATGAACTCCTTTTGCTAAGATCGTGTGTCCCACGCGATGTCTCTAGCACAAACACAATATCTCGCCTGCCAACACATCAAAATACATCCTGAATGCATCTCGTTCTTAGCAGTGACCCCTTAGCTACTATGTCATCACCAGATTGAGCGACCTACGTGATGTGTGGGTGACAAAGCTATGTGTGGCGCAGAATGCAGGACCGACCACAGCCTGTGTCTAAATGTAAGGTCCACAAGACGCCATATGGACCGAGACGAGCAAAGAAGATTAACATTTCCAAAATGCAGAGACAAACAGTTGCAGCGAATTTTTCAGTGCTCTGGACAATCAGTTGAGGGATGTAGAGTTCTGCTAGGATGTAGAGTTCTGCTAGGATGTAGAGTTCTGCTAGGATGTAGAGTTCTGCTAGGATGTAGAGTTCTGCTAGGATGTAGAGTTCTGCTAGGATATAGAGTTCTGCTAGGATGTAGAGTTCTGCTAGGATGTAGAGTTCTGCTAGGATGTAGAGTTCTGCTAGGATGTAGAGTTCTGCTAGTATACGATAGAGGCATTGGAAAAGAGATTAAATGCATTCGAGAATAAGTGTCTTACAAAACTATTGAACATTGACTAGGAGGAATTCAAAACCAACAAAACATTTAGAAAAGGCACAAATTAACAATATGTTTCATCACTTATCAGGAAAAATCGGTGGTCATACATCGGCCATGTTCTTATAATGGACAACAACATTCCCTCTCTGCAACCATTTATGTGGTCACCATCTGACAGCAGGAAAAGAGGACGACCGAAAGAAACCCTCCGCAGAAGAATCGACAGAGAGGGTTTCACTATAGGATTGAACAACATTCATGAACTGGAAAGGGTGGCGTTACACAGATCAAACTGGAGAGTGATGGTTTCTGCCTAATCTGTCGTGTAGGGCGCTTAAAGAACATTGATTGACTGACTGAAAATAGGACAGCGAGCAGGGCTGGGCAAGAATATCTCCAAGACTAAAGTTATGCCCACAGTTTCGCCCGTTCTGATCCAATTATATTCTTTCGTAAAAGCCTGAAAGACAAGAAATACTGCCTTTTTGGGCGTCTACTCGAAACTTACAATAGTATATATCCAGAAATAACAAGGCGCCGCCACGCTAGCTGTGCTGCCATCTCGTTCATCCAGACAGTCCTGTGTGATTGTTAGGATCGGATCCTACGCGTCTCTCTCTTCAACTCTGTTGTGTTCTGTGCAATGTGCTATGCTGCTTACAAATATAATATTAAACAGACTTCCTGTGACCGAGGCCTCTCTCTCTCTCTCTCTCTCTCTCTCTCTCTCTCTCTTTCTCCGCATGGTTGGCCGTACTCTTCGCAACCAACGCATACAGAGTCAACATAATTTCGAATTACCACAAGCATCGTTAGCGAGTGATGCAATTGTTCTCGCAAACAAGACAACCCATTGGTTGGCAGGTCTTGTGCTCAGTAGAATGGTTGAACGTTGGAACAGGTCGACAGCAGTTTGGTACCCGTGATACGGATAACGATCAAGCGATATGCCTTCAACGCGAAGGCCAGACTTCAGACTCCCTAGCTCTCCACTACAACATCCTCGATACATCAGAAGGAAAGCTTATTTCTCAAAGACCTTCATAACCCAGAGCAAAGATTGTTGAAGACCAAGTTGGGACCCTCCGTAACCCAGGATAGAGCTGGTTGAGGACCAAGTTGGGACCCTCCGTATCCCTGGGTAGAGCTGGTTGAAGACCAAGTTGGGATCCTCCATAACCCTGGGTAGAGCTGGTTTAAGACCAAGTTGTGACCCTCCATAACCCTGGATAGAGCTGGTTTAAGACCAAGTTGGGACCCTCCATAACCCAGGGTAGAGGTGGTCGGAAACCAAGTTGGGACCCTCCATAACCCATGATCGAGCTGGCTGGAGACCAAGTTGGGACCCTCCATAACCCAGGATAGAGCTGGTTTAAGATCAAGTTGGGACCCTCCATAACCCAGGGTAGAGCTGGTCGGAAACCAAGTTGGGACCCTCCATAACCCAGGATCGAGTTGGCTGGAGACCAAGTTGGGACCCTTCATAACCCCGGGTAGAGATTGTTGGACAACAAGTTGGAACCCTCCATAACCCAGGATAGAGATGGTTGAGGACCAAGTTGGGACCTTCCATAACCCAGGAAAGAGATGGTTGAAGACCAAGTTCGGACACACAGCAGTACAACCGTCACCCAGGAGCGGCTCATCAAGTAGTCTAGTAAATAGATACACAATTACATAGAAAATGGTGTTTTGTTTTAATTGCCTGTAACTTTGTTACTGAATTCGTGCCATAACGACATGCAAGTCAGCAATTGTTGTTATCATGGTGACCCCTACTGGAGACTTACATTGATTATCTATTTATTTCAGATTTGTGTGTGGAAATAGCCCAGTTATTTGGAAGTAACACCTATTCTAAGGTAAACAGAAGTTAACATTTTCTATCGGTAAGTGAAGATACCTTGTTTTTTTATGTTTTAAAATGTATGTTCCATTGTTTGTGACACATTTCTCATTTGTGTCACATGCAGCATATTGAAAGTGTGTTTGATAACTGTTCATCGTTGTCGGTGACGACCACCGACCGACATCATCATGTTTTGTGTTGTTTTGTTTCTGCGCTGGCTGTCAAGTTTCGGCCCGGTGTTTGCCGGACCTCAATGTGGTTTATCCGTCCAAATGCGGGCACGGAATGTTATATTGCCTGGTTTGCAGACCAGGTATCATGCTGCAGTTGAGGGTAGTTTCGTTGCTCTTGAGCTTTGGTTTTATTCTGCATACCGTGGCTCTCTCCTTCGGACGTTTGATATGGTCTGCATACCGTGGCTCTCTCCGTCAGACGTTTGATTTGGTCTGCATACCGTGGCTCTCTCCGTCAGATATACATGCACGTTCCGCAGAGGCTCTCCCTGGAGACCAGGCTTCCTAAATATGTACTCCTCCTACATCGTACTCATCCTCCTGAACTGCTTCAAGACCTAGACACAACTACAGCGGGACTGTCGTCGTCTTGAGGTCTTCCACCTGTGCAACCACATGCACATCTTCGGGATCCACTGGCACGACCTGATTTCCAACAGTGAAATAGTTCGGTGTACTCAACTAGCAGGCATTGCCTCAACGATTGATCGCCGTCGCTTCTCTCTTCGGTCATGTTTTTCACTTCTCCCTGAAAGTCCCAACCCACGAGATGTTGCAGCAGGCTATGGGAATGAGGGACGGAAAAAGGCCATGCTCATCCTGGAGTTGTCATTGGAGCCGTCTTCGCAACACCTGGCTAAAACAGATCGTCACCTCCTGAACAAAACTGCAATCCATCTGGGGTGCGTCCATCAAACGTGGTCTTGGACATGGTCACTCGACATGACAAGTCCCAGTGGCCTAAGCGTACTATTGATTGATTGATTGGTTGATTTGACTGACGCCTTTATTTCATAAGTCTCAGTAGTTCATTTGTTAACCAAAGTTTTCTACTCGTTTAACGCAGTAATGTTCCATTCGGCTTTTTTCGTTCTTTTCGAAATTTTTTTCTATGGTAGTTGGCAATTCCTTAAAAGCATATCGATATCAGAATCTGGACTAGGATAAACGATGGATTTCTTTACTTGATTCCGATATCGTGTTTTCACCAGAATGTAGTCCGATTTCCTGGACTAATCTTCTATTTAATACTTCATGCCAAGTGTTTGCTATCATTTAGTTTTCTTGCTTACAAAATTCAGGAAATAGTTATCCTCTTTCATTACTTTTTCCTAGTCCACATTTGCTACTATTCTCGTGTAAATCTGATTTTAAAGCTGGTTTGTATCACACCAGCCAGTACAGGCGACATGGATGTGATCCAATCCCCAACAAAGTACACATGTCCACACCAACAGGGTTAGTGTTATTTCAATGGTAAGTCACCCACTGCTCTGTCACTCTGGCGTCCTCATTTAGGACCCTTTCGCGCAGGTTTTAAATACTTGAAACTAATCACATGGAAAGGGATCGAGTCCAGGATTGTATAACCCGCGAAATGAAGAAATTGGGAGGCGGGACCAGAAGAGTCTGATCATCAGCAGCAGCGAGTCAGGCAGACGTGGGGAATCTCTGTCTACGCTTCAGTGGATGTAATGTGTCCAGTGTAATTATGTCAACGAAGATTGTCTAGGAGTCTTAGAAGTGTTGGTAGGTCTTCCCTCATTTTCCGCTATGCTTCGAGCGTCGGACGCATCTTATTAAAGCTTTACACTTGAGAGACGTCGGTGATATAAGTAATGCCGATGTGTCGTGATCGACAAAGGCTTTGTGGGCGACGTGAGCAGCGGTTGCCTCCCTTTACTGTCGGTGTAGGCAATTTGATGGTGTAATTAGGTGCCAGTAGGTAGATGGGGAAAGGGTTAGGTCGCATCTTGAGAGATGAGCTTTGGCATCACATGAGTGAGAAAATGGAGTGGGCGTGAGTGAGAGACGAAAGAGGAAGGGAAATACATCTCAATGAATTAGTGACGTTGTGAATTATTGAACGAGTGGGTGTTTGTATGAGCGCATGTGGGCTTGTATGAGTGGGTATTTTTATGAGTGAGTGGGTGTTTGTATGAGTGCATGTGGGCTTGTATGAGTGGGTATTTTTATGAGTGTGTGGCTGTTTGTATGAGTGCATGTGGCTTGTATGAGTGGGTGTTTGTATGAGTGAGGGGGTGTTTATGCGAGTGAGTGGGTGTTTGTAGGAGTGCATGTGGGCTTATATGAATGAATGGGTGTTTGTATGAGTGAGTGGGCGTTTGTAGGAGCGCGTACGTACTTGTACGAGTGAGTGGGTGTTTGAACTAGTGAGTGGGTGTTTGTATAATCGACTGTGGATTTGTATTAGTCTTTGAATTAATGAAAGCGCTAGTGACTGTATGTATGAGAGAGTTATTGAAATTAAGTTTCAATTATTCTGGCAATTATAGAAGCTTCCTGACATTAAGTTTAAATTATTTTGGTAGCTGTAGAGATTTTCAGAAGAATTGTTCCAATTATTTCAGTAAATGTTGTGGCATTCTGACATTAAGTTTCAACTATTTCGGTAACGGTAGACATTTAGTCTCAATTACTCCGGTAACAGTAGAGCCTTTCTGAAATTTAGTCTCAATTATTTTAGTAACTGTAGAGACTTTCTGAAGTTCTGTTTTAATTATTTCCAATAATCTAGTGACTATCTGACATTAAGTTGCAATTGTTTTGTGTCAAGTCTTCTATCGACATTGATTTGTAGACACCTGAAATCTTGTGCCTGTTAACGTTTGAAAGTGTTTATAAGTATTTTAAGTGGACCAGGTGGTCAGCTAATATTCATATTCTGTGCTGACCTGTCACCATACTTTCACGGGCTGCGCCAAGTGCCCATACACGTCTGTGCGGTCCTGTTGATTCCTCGTACATTAGACTTTTATTGTCTACAAAGTGAACTTCTTCTAATGAGGTTATTTCTCAGTTTCCCTTGTTGAATTTCACTTCTTGTGTTTCTATGTGGCTGGCTTGTATTGTTATTCTGTCCATGTACATGTTAAACATCAATGATGAAAGCACACATTCATTTTGGTTGTTTGTTTTTGTTTTTATTAGCAGGCTGTTCTCATTTGTGTTACAATTTGTCATTGATGAGGAGCCTTTGGTCGTGATGAGGATTCGTGTCTGTTTAACAATATTTGTACACCGAACTTGCAGACTTGCAGTTCGTCATGTGTTGATTGATCTTTGCTTATTGAATTTAAAAAAAAACCATCAATAGTTCGTCGCTTGCGCTTATTACATTTTTATTTGTCTCTTACTACGCCCTCACATTAAGTTGTAGTTCTTGTATTCCACAGTTCTGTTATATTGGTCAGAGCTTTTGTCTTATCTTCTCTTTTAGAAGTTTTCTCCTCTTGCATACATGCTATGGCTAGGAGCTTGCCACATTTTTGTTCTTTCGCTTATTATCTTATATTGATAAAGGCATTTCATGTTCTTAACTTAATTTTCCATCCGTTTCATTTCTTGAGCCTTCGTCTCAAACTGCATTTGGTCTATCTTAACCAGCTTTTAGGACAGCTTGATTCGAGTCATTCGCAGTTCAGTTTCGTTACATTGGTTTAACATTGTTCTGTTGCTAGCCTCATGCACAACCGTCTTTAACCGTTTCTTACAGAATACAATGAAGAAGCAATGGGTCTATTCTGTATGTCCCAGAAGCCATTCCTTTAAGGAGCTCAAATTGAGCATGGCTAAGCTGATGTTCAACAAAATCGTCAACTCTTTGTTTCAGTAAATCCGCTGACACTTTTCATGTATGTCCAAATAGAAAAATGTATATCTTGTATAATAGCTTCTTTTACAAACGTTTATGCTTCCATCATGATGTAATTGGGACAATATATATATATATATATATATATATATATATATATATATATATATATATATATATATATATATATATATTCACACACGCGCGCACGCATGAACTCACGCACACACATTTGAGTAAGTACGTCTGTTTAAATAATGTTTATGTGAGTGCACGCTATCCATAATGATACTGTCGTCTGACGGAATCTAAAGTCGGACCAGCGATGGAACGCTCGCAGGAATAACTAGATTATTAAGATCTCAAGCTGCTTCAGAATATTGTCCAAAAGAAGCATCTATTTGAAAGTCCGAGGATTATCTGTGGCCCTATAGCTCGGCAATTGCCAGGCATCCGCCCTCATGATAGCGTGAGACTGTGTCAAATGGTAAAGATTGCAGATTCGATTGGAGGATGAATATAAATGGGATCAAGATGAGAACATAACCAAGTAACAAACAGATTATTCGAGAATATGATGACTGGTTGCGAAGCGCATTACGGAGAATAAGCATTGTACTAATACTCGAACTTTGGGTAATAATCCCCCTCGTCGCCAAGGTGCAATCAGATTATCAATAAAGGGACCTTGCAGGGCTTAGTCAACAATGCTGCAAAAACATTTCATCTGAAAATGTCATGGTAACCATCTGACATGTAACTTCCTAACGGTAATATTAGGTCTTAGGATGTGACAAATCTCTCGGTAATTGTCAAAGTCGAAACGTTTTGTCTGTTTGAGAATTCAGTAGAAGAAGGGTTGGAGGGTACAACGTTGTCTACGTAAAGACTTTTAAAGTGTTATTTGTCAACAATTTGGGACGGAAGATGTGGAGAAGAAATGGCTTGTCGACAATGCCATGAATCTGCAGACCGTTACCAAAAGATGTCTGCGCCGTTGGTTTCATGTTAGATGGCTTGATGCAACAATACACACATGTCTGTGCCAAAGAGATAGTGGGGTATATAGGACACACCTTCTGTAAGGAAGCCGACGATATGACCGTACAGGCAGAAGTGTATAGACAGTTGTATGCAAAAGTCATTTGATGAAGTATAGGTCCAACCTGCCTTTGTTGAATCATAGCTCCAACACTACATTTGTTAAATCATAGCTCCAACACTACATTTGTTGAATCATAGTTCCAACATTACATTTGTTGAATCATAGGTCCAACACTCCATTTGTTGAATCATAGGTCCAACACTCCATTTGTTGAATCATAGTTCCAACATTACATTTGTTGAATCATAGGTCCAACACTCCATTTGTTGGATCATAGGTCCAACAGTCCATTTGTTGGATCATAGTTCAAACACTACATTTATTGAATCATAGGCCCAACAATAAATTTGTTGAAGGATAGGTCAAACCTGCCAATGGATTAACTTAACCAACTTTTATGAAAGCCTGATTTAAATCATTTGAGGGTTCAAACTGTTGACTCGATCCTCCCGAGTTTCGCCTCGCGACTGATTATCTTGTGTCATGTACTTTTTGGTAATAATATGTGAACACAGCCGACTTTTGACATATCCAACACTTTTTGGTAATAATATGTGTACACAGCCAACTTTTGACATATCCAACACTTTTTGGTAATAATATGTGTACACAACCGACTTTTGACATATCCAACACTTTTTGGTAATAATATGGAACACAGCCGACGTTTGACATATCCAACACTTTTTAGTAACAATATGTGTACACAGCCGACTTCTGACATATCCAACACTTTTTGGTAATAATATGGAACACAGCCGACGTTTGACATATCCAACACTTTTTGGTAACAATATGTGTACACAGCCGACTTTTGACATATCCAACATTTTTTGGCACTTTGTAATGTTCTTCTGAAGCATGTCGTGGCATATCGTGTATTGTCCTTGTCATCTACAACATCTGTAAATCACGATCTTTCCTTTTGCTATCAACATAGTCAAGATATTTCTTTTTACAAATTTGATCAATTAATTCCGCAAGTCTTCGTTTTGATGTTATCTTTCATCTGTTTCCGATCTCCGACAAAGATAAATATTCGTTCGTGTATTTTAGTATCAAGTTGCTGACATTTTGGCTCGTCTCACAAAGCATGTTTGATAACACCAGAAACTTACAATTAAAACTAAGGCCAAGTTTTATGATGCATATGTCGTCAGCACTCTCCTATTCGGCAGCGAAACAGGACCACCTATGCTACACAAGAACAAAAGCTTAACACTTCCCATCTACTGCCCCTGCGTTCCATCCTTTCAATTACATGGAGGGACAGACAAATACACATCTACATGTTCGCGCCGGTCTGTCAACATGTACAATCTCCTTAGACAGCTGCTTTTTCTTCTTCTTTTTTTTTCTTTTTCTTTTTCTTCTTCTTCTTCTTCTTCTTCTTCTTCTTCTTCTCTTCCTATTCTTCTTCTTTTCCAATTAACATGCCATGATTCTAGTCCGGTGAGGTTCACGAAGGAGACTGCGTTTCAAGTCTTTGCTGGTCACCCACAGCTTGTCGTACATGGTTGCTCCGCCGGACCAGACTGCCTCTCTTTGGTTTGTATAAGTGGGGGCAGTCCTACAAGATATTTCTGACATCTGCTTAGGAGCTCCATACTTGCATGTGGCGGTGTCTCTGATACCCATTATGTGGATGTGGGCTTTGAGTCTGCAATGTCCCGTTCTGAGTCTGAAGATATTTGTCTGCCCATTTCCGCAAAGTTTTTATACTGCCATCATCTGCATTGTGTTCTTTGTGCTGGTCTCTCCATTCTGTCCTCGTAGATCGTTTGATGAGTGCCTTTGCTTCTTTATAGCTCTGTGGATGGCGGGTCTACGTGACCCGACTTCCGGCTTTTGCGAGCTCATTTGCCTTCTCGTTTCAAAGGCTCCAAAAGTGAGGCCCAATCCACCGAAAGACGAAATATTTGTTGGCAGTTTTGGAGGACAGCAAACTCAAAGTCATATTCTATTTAAGTCTTCTTTGAGGCTTGAGACGGCTTTGAGTACGCTCTTGGAGTCAGTTAAACTGTCCTAATACAGCGAAAGTTGCCATCTCCGCCATTTCACGCAGTCTCACGCTATCCCGAGGTTGAAGGTCTGACCAGTGCCAAGCTATAGAACAACATATAATACTCGCCATTGATATGCTTCTCTTTAACAAATATATGCTTCTCTTGAACAAATATATGCTTCTCTTGAACAAATATATGCTTCTCTTGAACAAATATATGCTTCTCTTGAACAAATATATGCTTCTCTTGAACAAATATATGCTTCTCTTGAACAAATATATGCTTCTCTTGAACAAATATATGCTTCTCTTGAACAAATATATGCTTCTCTTGTCCAAATATATGCTTCTATTGAACAAATATATGCTTCTCTTGAATACTGTTTTTCAGTAGCTTGAAGTCTATATAATGTAGTTATTCTTGCTTTGCGTTTCATCTGTGGTCTGACCTTTCGTCAGACCACAGCAGCATTATGGACAGTGTGAACTAACATAAACATTTCAGACTCATTTATGTAAACATGTGTGTGTGTTGTTGTGAGTGTGTGTGAGTGAGTTAGTGTGTATGTGTGTGAGTTAGTGTGTGTGTGTGTGTTTGTGTGTGAGTGACTTAGTGTGTGTCACATAATCACATTATCCTCCACGTCATCCAGGCAGATGGGCCGTATGCAAGGAAACTAACTATATTCTGTAAACGTCCCGATCTTTTGAAGTACTGCACTAATGCGGGCCTAGGTCTTTGGTCAGTCCATCTCGCCATTGCATTAGTTGACGACCCCTTGGGTGTGTACAAACAGATGGCCACTTAAACGTTGTTCTACGTGCCAATCTGTTGCCAGACATGCGTACTACATGTGCAGACCAGCAATGTTTGTGTAAAAAAAATGACAAAAGTAAAATTAAAGACAGAAAATGATTACATCTAAATGAGATAGAACAGCATGCGGTAGCGAAGTATATATTTCATCACTGTATTACAAATTTAAACTAGTAAGACCTATGACGTATGCGACTAAAGATAAGACAGGGCGATAAAGAGGATGCAGTCAAAGGGAACAGTTGGGGTCAGAGAAGTGTGAAATCAGCAGTGGAAAAGCAACCCAAAAAAGGAAAAAGTAGAATTTTTAATTTATAAAAACAAAATAAAACCATTTTGTGGAAATGTAAAAAGCCTAGTAAATAAAAGAGACGAATTGGAACTGTATGTAGAAGAAGAAAACCAGATAAAATAGGGTTAACTGAATCATGGACATATGAGGACATTGCAGATAGTGAACTTGAAATAGAGGGATATACAATGGTAGTTGGAGACAAGGGTAGTTGAAGACAAAGCTAAAGGAGGTGGCATTTAATTATACTGTATGAATTCAGTTAATATAACTTTCAAAGATACTTATCATCTGGCAACAAAAATGAAAGTGTATGTAGAGAAATAGAAAGTGAGGGTGAAAATGTGGTGGTTGGAGTATGCTACAGATGTCCATCAAGTCAAAAAGAGGAAAATGAGGAGCTGATTAGTAACGTAGAAAAGACAGGGGCGGGGAAATTTATTATCATTGGGGATTTCAACATTTCAGAAATAAAATGGGATACGGCGAAAGCACTTGTAGAGTCAAACCCGTTTGTTAAGTGGATAACTGACAATTGTTTAATTCAACGCGTAGAAGCAGCCACCAGAGGCAAATAACACACTTGACCTAATATTTACTACAGAGAAAAATATGATTGAAAACGTTACCGTTGGGGAACTACTTGGCTAAAGTGACCATCAGATCATCCGTTAGGATCTCATAGCAAGGAAAGAAGTAAACATAAACACGCGAACATGCGACTACTCTAACACAGATGTTAACACTTAAAAGACACCATACCACATCATGCGGCGTATTACAGTCGTGTATTTACATTGAGTTACATGAACTGGATGGCGCTATTTGCAATGTATTAAATGTGTTTAATATGGATTTAATCCAAATCCAGCTAGTATAAACCCATAACAATGCCATTTCAGATTCCATTTCTAGAGCGTGAAGTATCATTTTTATCAATTTTGTACTACTCAATTTAAAAAAAAAATGTAAACAAAGATATTTTGTCAACTTTTTTTTACTTGAAGAAATGGTGTCTTCCCTTCTAATTCTCGTGGACACGATTTTCAGCAGTGATTGTCTCACAGATAATTCAATAATTACTTGAAATAGACAGACATGTAGATGAAGAATTATTAAGCATGAACAGTTCTAAATCAGAAGGAAATATGCATATTAAATTGTTATCGGAAAGTGCATCAGTGATAATTTGTTTCCTTAAAATGGGCGTTGTCGCTCGAAATGTACCAACGCCAAGTTTTAAATATTTGTATTTCCTATCCAACATTTTAAACTGCTGGAACGTCATTTCCTCTTCCTGTCCTTTTTTTTCGATCTCACAACGTGGGCTGGTAAATGATTGAGAAGTAATTTGGTACATTTTGTTCAATAATCTAACAAATGTAGCGATTTTTTCACCTTTTTTGTATTTGAAGATATGGCTTCCTCTACCATTTCTCGTGGGGCACTATTATCTTATAAGATGATTCAAATCTGGACTGAAGAAGATTCAGATGACATGACTTCTGACACTGACAGTGAAAGTTCTCATTCAGAAGAAGAAGGGAATGTTAGAAATAAATCATTGTACAGTGCCACCAGGGATAGTTCAAGTGAGCAAGAGGAGGAGTCTCTCATCCATAGTAGAGGAAAGGGTAAAGGCCCTATGCCTAAGAGAGGAGCAAACTCAAAGGTCTGTACTTGATAGGAATCTAGGCCTAGTACCAGCTGTACATTAGATCCATCTACAGTGTTAGGGAGCCGCGTAGCGAAGTGGTTAGCGCGCTGTCTTCGCATCTGAGTGGTCCTGGGTTCATTCCCCAGTTGAGGCGGTAATGTTTTTTTCAGACCGCAATATGGGTACCGGTTCAGTCCAAGAAGTTAAAAAGCGGCGAGGAAGAGGAGATGGCTACCGCCCTCATATAGCCGAGCCTTTGAAATGTGAGATCGCTAACACCTCACACCCCTACGGCAGTAACGCTATGGGATACTTTACTTTACAGTGTTTCCTGTCCAAATAGCAACTACTAGAGCAGACACTCAGGTCAGTGATGAGGGACAATGGAGGGAGGTTTTTGAGGACAGCACAGACAATACCTTTCGGTTTATTCCCCCTCAGCCAAGAATCCCCGGTGTCAATCCTGACATCATTCCAGAGAATGCATCACCCTTATTTTGCTTTAAAGTTCAATTTACTGATGCCATTATGGAAGACCTTGTCAGATCAGTAAATGATTATGCGGTCCAGCGGTGCCTGGCAATGAGAGAAACAACTGCGGTACGGTCAGTTTTTCTAACATGGTCACCAGTGACTGTGCCTGAGCTACATAAATTCTTTGTTGTCATTACTGTTATCGGCTATTTAAAGAAGCCTAAAATTAGTGACTACTGGGCACTTGATGAGACTACAGAAACACCTTGGTTCAGGAAGGTATTCACGAGTGACAGGTTGTTCTACGTGCCAATCTGTTGCCAGACATGCGTACTACATGTGCAGACCAGCAATGTTTGTGTAAAAAAAATGACAAAAGTAAAATTATAGACAGGAAATGATTACATCTAAATGAGATAGAACAGCATGCGGTAGCGAAGTATATATTTCATCACTGTATTACAAATTTAAACTAGTAAGACCTATGACGTATGCGACTAAAGATAAGACAGGGTGATAAAGAGGATGCAGTCAAAGGGAACAGTTGGGGTCAGAGAAGTGTGAAATCAGCAGTGGAAAAGCAACCCAAAAAATGAAAAAGTAGAATTTTTAAATTTATAAAAACAACAAAATAAAACCATTTTGTGGAAATGTAAGAAGCCTAGTAAATGCCCAAGCTTTGTACCATACAATGTTTCACGTAAGCAATCCTGATTCGCAGGGCAAAGCCAAAATTGAGCCATTTGTGCAGAGCTTGCTACTTCAATTTAAAAAATCCTATTACCCATTCAAGGAACTTTCCGTGGATGAAATGGTCATTGGATGGAAGGGAAGGTGGGCCCATAAGATGTTCAATGCACCAAAGCCAAAAAAATACCACGTTAAAACCTTTGGCCGCTGCAACAGCAACACTGTTTATGTTGGCAACATATTAATATATTTTGGTAGCAATACATCTTACAATCCAGACCAAGGTCCAAGCAGTCAACAAGCCGTCAAAGTATTTGACGAGCTTTTAGAACCTTGTGGGAAAGGCCATCATATTTATACTAACCGTTACTACACCAGCTATCCGCTGCTGCAGTACCTTACAAGTAATGGCCATTACTACACTGGTATAGTCAACATAAGCCGCAGAGATTTTCCACAAGCTTTCAAGACAACAAAATTGTTCTTTTTACAAATGAAATGGTTTCTCCATATAGAACGAATATTCCTTCGCGTGATGTTCAGAGATACGAAGGCTAAAAGACCCTGCTTGCGTATCTCTAGTGAAGCGTCGGTAACCACCAAGCGTTTAACAAGTTGTTCTGGTGTAGGGAAGGATAAACCCTCAGTGATTGATGACTACAACTACCGCATGATTGGGTGTGATAAGGTTGACCAGTGTGTCGGAAAATATGGCACCTTCACTAGTAGAACAAGGAAATGGTGGGAAGAAAATTTTCTTTTCGATTTTTTAAGCAGCTCAGCTGAATTAATTTATTTTGCATGCCCTGACCAGGTCTGCAAACACAAAAAAAGCAGCCCTATCTAAAATTGTAAAGGCAATTAGTTACTGAGCTTCGTCTTTTCGCAACTACATAGACGCCTAGCATGCAGGTGGAACCTTACATCAGCAGCCATGTAAACAGACACATTAAAAAAAAGACACATTATCAAAAAGTCTACACTGTGTCGGCAGTGTTTTGTTTGCAGTACTCCAAATCTCAGAGTTGGGACATCATTTGATTTAGTCAAGGATGCCCAGAACAGCCATTTCTTCATCCAAATCACTGTTTTGAACGGCATCAGTGAAATGCGGAGGGAGTCATTAACAAAAAACTTTCCCTAACACATCACCTGCATGAAGGTAAGATTGACGTGGCATGTATCCAGGAAACGCACCTCAACAATAATCACAAATTCTCAATCAGAGGATACCAGACCTTCCGTCTCGATAGAGAAGGCCACAAAGGAGGAGTCCTGATACTAACCAGAAACTGCATACCGAGAAGCGCGGTATCTGTCAACCACACCGGACAAGCAGAAATTGTAGGAGTTGACATAATGGCTCAAGAGACGAAGCTTCGCATTTTCAATCTGTACGGACCACCAAATAGAGACCTATCGCTCTCGAGTATGGAGGTCAGAGACTCCAACTGCAAAGTAGTTGGAGATTTCAACAGCCACTCGGAGAGATGGGGATACTCTGACACAGACAGCAGAGGTGACGAAGTGGAAGATTGGGAGATAGATGCAAATCTCTCCCTAATCAATAGGCCGGAGGATAGCCCTAGCTTCTATTCAAGAACATGGCATATCACCTCGACTCTAGATTTGGCCTTCTCCACACAGGACATACACCATAAAATAGACCGCCAGGTGCTAAACCAACTGGCAGGTAGCGACCACAGGCCGATCAGGCTAACCATTGACATGGAAGTAGGCCCACAGGAAACAAAACCCCTCCCACGTTGGAATTACAAACGAGCCGACTGGGACAGATTTGCAATCCTGACAGATGGGCTGTGTGAAACCATCAACACACGAAACAACAAAATTAAGCCCATGGTGGAAAGCCTAAGCAAGGCAATAATGCAAGCCGCCACTGAAACCATCCCAAGAGGAGCTAGGAAAAACTATAAGCCCTACTGAAATGATGAGTTGCAGAAAGCGGACGATGCAGTAACAAATGCTAGGAACATGGCCGAGCGAGAACAATCCATGGAGGCAAACATCGCCCTCAAAGCCGCCACGGCGAAGTACAAACACACTCTCAAGCAAACAGCAAGAGAAAGCTGGAAAAATAAAACGGAAGGCCTAAACCTGGACAAAGACGGGAACAAGCTATGGAAGCTAGTCAGAGCCATAAACGACGAAACCCCGTCAAACAAACATATTACGATCAAGCAGGGCGAGAACTTGATCACAGGTAAGAAAGCCGCAAACGCTTTTGTAGATCACTATGCCAGAGCAAACCACATCGAGGTCCCTGCAGATAAGCATACAGACATTAGCGAAGAGCTAAAGGGGCACGACAACATGAATACGGCACCTGAAGAGCACATGATGGCCAAATTAACAATGAGCGAAATGGAAGAGGCTATGAGAACATTAAAGAAAAGGAAATCTCCCGGAAAAGACGGGATAACAAACGAAATGCTGATGGGGCTGGGCCAAACAGCGAAGAGGAAACTGCTATCGGTCCTGAACCAAAGCTGGAAAAGGGGAATTGTACCCCAGGCATGGAAAGACGCAATACTGGTACCAGTACCAAAAACAGGAAAGGACACAACAGATCCAAATGGATACAGGCCCATCAGCCTACTGAGCTGTGTCGGCAAGCTGATGGAACGTATGATAAACACCAGACTGATGTGGCATCTGGAAGAAAAACGAATACTAATTCCACAGCAAGCCGGCTTTAGACAGCACAGATCCACTGAGGACCAGGTCATCCTCATAGCCCAGGAAATAGAAGATGCTTACCAGGCACAGAAACACACAGTAGCTGTTTGGGTGGATCTGGAAAAGGCATTTGACAAAGTCTGGAAAAATGGACTTAGAGTCAAGCTAAGAAGAAGTGATGTTTGTGGGAAAATGTTCAAGTGGATCAACCACTACCTCAAACAAAGAACGGCCAGAGTCCAAGTACAAGGGCAGATGAGCAAAAAGGTGACACTCGAGCAGGGAGTACCCCAAGGGGGAGTACTGTCACCCACACTCTTCCTGGTATATATAAACGACATCACAGAGAATATACCAAGGAGAGTCGATAGCTCAATGTTTGCAGACGATCTGGCTATGTGGACCTCTGAAAAGAATCTCACCATAGCAAGAAATCGGATGCAGGCGGCCCTAACATCGCTGGAAGAGTGGGCGAACTCATGGCTGGTTAAAATAAACGAGGAGAAAACCACATGCACAATATTCTCGCTTTCATTAAAACCCCAAAATACCAAATTAAGTCTAAATGGCAAATTCCTGCAGCCAAACGACAACCCAACCTATCTGGGAGTCACATTTGAGCGGCGCATGACATGGAAAAGTCAGATTGAGAGAAACCGAATGAGAGCCAGAGGAAGAATGGCAATCATGAGGAAACTTGCTGGCACAAGCTGGGGAGCAGACGAAGGCATACTAAAGAAACTGTACACTGGAAGAGTGAGACCAGTTCTCGAGTATGGCATTGCGGCATGGACAACAGCAGCAAAGGCGAACTTCGATAAAGTTAGCAAACTTCAAAACCAAGCCATGAGAATTATAACAGGAGGCATGAAGTCAACGCCAATTGTAGAACTTGAAAAGTTTACAAAACTGCAACCCATGACCGATAGAAGAGACTGCAGAGCCCAGCTGCAGTCAGAGAAACTCCGAAGACTGACTGACCATCTAATGTACCAGAGACTAAACAATTTGGGAAATGGGAAACTAAAGCGGAGAAACGTTGCAAAAATAGCTAAAGCAAAGATGCACGAAGATCCCATAAACGCACTAACAACACCAAAACCCATCACTACTGTACGAAAACCTACCTGGAGGCAGGATATATTTCCAGAGGTGGTAGAAAATATACCAGGTATTGGAAACAAAAAACTGCCAGACTGAAAAAGAAAGGAGAGATACTACCCTAAGCTTCATATCGAAAAGCTACCCAAGCATGGACTGGACCCATGCATACACCGACGGTTCTGTAACAAACACTACACAGAACGGAGGGGCAGCAGCATTTTTGAACCTACCAAATGGAAAACAAATAACACTGTCATTCGCTACTGGTAAGTACACAAGCAATTTCAGAGCGGAGGCAGAGGCACTGAGGGCGGCAGTGGAAGAAATGGTGAGACACAGTGAAAATGAAAGCCATATAGTCCTGCTTACAGATGCTCTCTCCGTAGTCACAGCGCTAAAAAGCCAGATAAACACTGAGCTTAATGACTTAAGAGCAGCACTCTGCAAACTGTGCCAGCAGTCCGCACCAAAAAGGGTAGTGGTACAGTGGGTCCCATCACACTGCAACATCCAAGGCAACGAGGAGACAGACAGACTGGCAAAAGAAGGTGCAAGACTACCACAAAAAGATACTAGTATGACGTACGAAGAGTCAAAACGGCTTATCAAAGCTAGATACATGACCAAATGGGAAACCGAACATACTGGTTACACCAAAAACGATGCCTATTACCAGTTGAACCGAAGAGAGCAGGTCGTTGTCTTCAGACCTCGCACTGGCCACAATAGACTGAGGTACCACTTATTCAACAAATTGAAGATAGGTGGTACCGACGAATGCCCGTGCGGTACTGGTAAAATGACCGCTGAACATCTGCTGCAGAACTGCCCGACATACGAGGATCAGAGAGAGCAGATGTGGCCATCACCAGTGGAACTGCAAGACAAGCTCTATGGCAGTGGCGACAGCCTCAGGATGACCGCCGCTTTATTCGAAAAAATAATGGTTACTGTCTGACTGCGTACGAAGAAGAAGAAGAACGGCATCATTTAAAGTAAATGTAAATTAAAATCAGCTGTACATAGATATTTTTTTTCTTTCTTAGAATTTGTGTCATTTTATTTTTCTATTTACGAAACACTGCTCAATGGTCATAATAATGGTATTTCTGCTCCAAGAGTGATGAAACTTTCCAATATTGTGTTAATATAAATATATTATGAAAAGAAAGCATTTTTGTGTGTCAATAGTATGAAGGATTATTTTGAATGAAATGGTAAATTAACATTTGTTTTCTAAATTATTTATTGTTTTAAATTTTTGTTTACTCATTCCAGCATTTGTTGCATGCCACTTCACCGTACAGACATCGCATTGCACTGTTTCTAAAAAGAGAAATCATTTTTGAACATTTTGATATATAAAACATGATAACACAAAACAAGATTGCAGATATATGAATAATTTTGTCACAGCTGTCAGGTGTAAAGTTTTTGTTGAAAAATCAGCGTGTAAAATCGTTGTTTTTGGCTGCGTCTACTTTCATAACGTTTTGAAACAAAAGTTTGATGTCGAATTTCTTCGTTTCAGGTATTTACTTTTGTCGAAATCTTTTGTACGCGTCGTTCCATTGCTCTCTGAGTGACTCTGAGCTTATCAGCATCTGTATTGCTCAAGTACCACACGTCACATCCGCAAATCATCGCTGGAAGGATCATTGAATTGAAAGTGTTTGCTCTTACCGTAGTGTCTTTCATCTTTTGGAGTATTGGCTTAACGGAGTTAAAGAAATGCCAAGCTGCTTTTCGCCGTTTAGAGATCTAGTGGTCGATTTAGTGGTTGACATTAAGCTCTTGGCCAAGATATATGAGTTGACATCTTCCATGGTTTCCTCTCCTAGCTTGATGGCTTGCTTTGGGCAGTAAAAGTTTCTGTAGCAATGTATTTTATTTTTATTTATCTTCAGACCAGCAGCTCTGCTGACCCCACTAAGATCGTTCAAGGATTGTTGGACGTCCTCAGTTCTATGACTGACAAACACGATGTCATCTGCAAATAGTAAATAGGTTAGATACTTGACATCTATATTTACACCTGTGTTGATCCAATGTAATTGTTGGGAAATCTCTTCGAGAGCCGATGTAAATAGCTTTCGAAAGATGGTGTCACACTGTCAAACTCCTCTTGCTATCAGAACATAGACTGGAGGGTGGTATAGCATGATGGCTATTACAACTTTTGTTAGTTTCCTAAATCAGTTTTAAATAGGTTTCAGAGAATATCCTGGTTTATTTAAGCATTTATAACAACATTGGTCTCGATACTGTCAAAAGCTTTTTCATAATCAATAAATACCAGACATAAGGTATGCGCAGTTCACGTCCCCCTTCCAGTTGATTGATCCCGTGGAGGTAGTCAATGGTTGAGAAGCTTTTTAGAATCCGGTTTGATCTTGAGGTTGGTGTTCATCGAGTTGTCTGTAGATTCTGTTGGCAATTATGTCAGTGAATATCTTGTACATTATCGGTAGCAGGCAAATTGGACGGTAGTTCCCAAGATGTTCAGAATCTCCTTTTTTGTGGGTTAGAACAGTCTTTGAGGATTTCCACTGGTCAGGAATTTTTTCTGAAGATAGGCATTTATTTAACAGATTTGACAGACAAACTGTTAGAGTCTTGATGATCTACCGTCCGAGACACATGCCGAGATCCTTCAATTGCCAACCCTTTAACATTTCATTGCGCGGTGATAAGCAGAACGTGCCATCACAAGTCTACTTTGCGACAAACAAGTTCCATATTTTATCCTGCAACGTGCAAAGTGGATTTGGCTTTCATAAACAAAATTATTTAATGATAAGGTTGAAAAAAACATCAAGTATGACGTCATCGGACTATTGGAAACGCACGTCCATTTTGATTCGCATTGGACATGTTGCGGAAATGACACAAAACAAAAAATCCATATCGGCGCAGGAGAGGACCAATTCCATATTTGAGGGATCGGTTTCATCATTGCTAGCAAGCATGCCAAAAACGTCGTTTTCTGTTTCTGTTCTAAGAATCGACGTCACTGCACTCCGGGTATACCCATAGATACTCAGTCTCTCTCATCAAATGGCGTAAGGTATGGATGCTGATGGTCCCTGTAGCTCGCTGGCTGTACACTCTCTTGCTCCGTAATCTCATGTGTCATACTCCACTTTAATGTCGAAACTTTGCAGTCTGTGGAATACTGCTTCATCTATTGGGGTGTCCTCATCTAGCAGGCGGTCTTTGATTAATTTCAAAATGTCACTTCTATCCATCACTAATATGCCCATAATGGGAGCTTGTGAAGCCATGATGTCAGCTCTTTCATTGCCCTGAACCCCAGCATGAGCAAGACAGTAGATCCATGTCAACCCTGGAAGTTTGAGGCCTCAACAGCTGCTATCCATTCGTACCTAAGCCGTCCCTTCTGTACCTTCTTGTACCGGCTTACGCGTCTGTCACTGTGACTGCTCTTGTTATAGAAGTCTCAGATATCCATTTCCGTGCTGAGTTCACTGCTTCAGTCTCCATTCTCATACTGGCGGTTGTTGACACGTATGCCCTACTGCGCTCATCAACGACGTGTTCTCTCACTCTAGCCGATAAACCCCAGCCTGATGTCCCACTGCGCACGACTGGTCCGTTGGTGAATATGACAGCGTCACTCTCCTGAGTGTTCTCAGTTATCAGCTGATTTACCTCGTGCTCTGCTCTCTCGTTGTTCCGTTCTCTGCATTCCTTGCCTAAGGTTATGATGACTCTCTGGTACACTATCATTCTTTCACCAGTGTGGACCCATTCTTCCTCCTTGGCTACCGTCTCAGCTGGAGTGACGTGTCCGATTGTTTTCTCTGCCACGGCCATCCATGACGACCCTCTCTTGATTATTGCTCCCTTGAAGACTGACATGATACTGTGCCAAGGGTCCCGCGTGTCTGTGGTGACACGTATATAGGCTTTGACTTGTGCCAGTTTATGTCTGGATGTCACCAATAACAATCTCAACACGTACCACATCATCACAATCGGAGAATCTCTAGTACAGGCCAGACAACGTCGCATACCTTCATTCTGCATGCGTTCCAACCTTTCACACTGTGTTCTTGATAGTGTGAGGATGTCTAGTCCGTAATCGATAATAGACAACACGACCTGACGAAATAGGATGAACAGGAGGCGTTGTTCCAAGTCGGCAGCAACCATGGTCTTGAGTGCTGCTAATCCTCTCTTGCATCTTTGTACGATTGTGGTCAAAATTATAGGAAAGACTGCGATCAAATGTCACTGCGAGGTATTTCACACCTGTCATTGGTACAACCATCAAAAGTGATGCCCGGGAGTTCAACCTTTACTATGGAATTATTAAAAGAGTATCACATCATGCAGGCCTTGTCCGGATTGATCTTGGAGCTTGAGTACCACTGTGATATTGCTTGCAAGATTTCTTGGATGTCTCTGACCAACTCTTGTCTGTCTGAGCCAGCCGTGTACGTTAGGATGTCATCGACAAATGTTAATGGTCGCCTTGTCCATGTGGATTGAATATTGACCACTTTTACTGTGTAAATGTTGAACAGCACCGGTGAGAGCGGAGACCCTTGAGGCAGTCCTGGACATATTCGCCTCGGTTCTGACGTCCACGATCCCACGCGTAGCGCAACTGTTCTTTCCATCAGGGCAGCTGATATCCAACTAACCAGCCACGGGTTTAAACCACCCTGTTCTTTCCATCAGGGCAGCTGATATCCAACTAACCAGTCACGGGTTTAAACCACGCTGCTGCAGACAGATAATTAAGGTCCCAAAATCGACGCAGTTGTATGTATCTTCCAGGTCGAGTGCCACCGAGACTGTTTCTTACTTTCACTGAAAACCCCCATACACTTCAAACGCGAAAGTTCCAGCGTTACCCCAGTGTGTTTGAACTCCTTCACCATATTTCTTATCTCTGTCTCATCCAACTGCTTGATGTGGCAATACTGTACTCCATCAGGACCTGCAGCAGTGTTTTGGCTTGTACGTAGGCTATTTGCGGCCTCTGTCTCGGTGAAAAGGTCTACATACGCCGCTCCCCTGATGGGTGCGTCTAAGGTGACTTTCCGATTTTCCTGACTGGCATCTATGTCGCCTTTGTCAGTCTAGGCAACATATCGACTGAAAAAACTCAGGCCTTTCTTATCGTCTTTCTTCAAGAGCCTTCCTGTGGTGTCTTGAATGTTGGAGATAAACGGACTTGTAGTCTTTTCATTAATCTTTCATGCATGTGCCAGAACTTCTGTAGGGTATTATTATTACCCACACCTGTAATGAACTCCTCCCATCGTTCGCTTTTAAACTCCATAGCTAACGCTTTAAAGGAACTAGTAGTTTTGCGTTTTACTTCCTCCTTCTCGTTCAACGCATCGACATTATTACCAGCTCTCTTTCTAGCTTAACGCCAATCCTTTGTTGCCGCCTCTTTTTCTCCCAAGCTTGATTCCACCAGGGTGGTTGGACTACAGGGTATCTGGTGGTTCTGCGTCCGATCGTCTGGGGCAGCTTGTTAACTACATTATCCTGTTCGTACGTGTATCTGAACACCTGTTTGGCTTTCCGGTGTCAGGTGTGTTTTCCTCTGGGTATAAGTACGACACATGGCAGGTGGTTGATCTCTTGTGCCCCATAATTCGTGACTGCGTGTGGATGGAGCAACATCACTGGATATAAGTGCCAGGTGGATAATCCCGCCCGTATCTCCCGGTCGAGATGCTAATCTAGTTGCACGTCGGTCATTCACGACATTGAAGTTTGCGTCTACTAATGCCTGGATCAAGGCGACCTCTTGCCTATTTTCCCCACTCATTTGACCTAGCATTACAGTCACCTGCAATGAGGCACTTTTTGCTCTGCGATTCTGACACGTCCGACAGAAATTCCCACTTTACGTCCTCGAAGAGGTGAGCTACGTGAGCGTATACGTTGTAGATTCTCCATTCTTGGTGATTGATTGTTACTACAATCCCTTGTAGCTCGAGATCCTCAATTGTACAGCTTCAAATACATCGCCAGTCCCCTATTGCCTGGCCTGCATGGATTACTGTAGCACATGTATCCTGGACTCTTGCTGGTAATATTCTCCTTCACGCCAGTCTCCTGGATCATGAAGATATCAAAACCGTACACCAATTTTTTTGAGAATCACTTCGCGTTTGGTAGCGCTGTGGCAATTCCAGTAGCCTATTTGTACATTTTTGGACCCAATTATCTGACTTTCCTCGACATTTTCTCTTTCCCGCTTTCTTTCTTTCTCTCCTCTTGTCTCCCCTTCCTGTCCTTCTGCGTCCACCTTCCTTAGCGCCATTTGCTGGAGACATCTACGTCAAAGCAGAATCTCCGTAGCTCCCGCGATTACTCTTATGTGTGGTTTGTCATGTGTGGTTTTTGCTCCTCCTAGAAGAGTTGCCTGCGGGGCTAACGCGTCTCCTCTACTCGGTTTGTGGTCGGTTGTCTCCGCCATTTTTATTGCGGCGTCCCATTATTGTACGGGTAACAGTGAAATCCGACCAATCATGTCTTCAAATTTACGATCAGCTATGTAGAGCAATCACGGCACAATCGACGACTATCCGTGAAATCTTGCTAACCGATCATTTGGTGCACACTGGATCTGTTGTAATGTTACTTCTTACACCACACCATATTAGTATTAACTACCACCATCCGAGAAAATTTACTACTTGTCGCGGTAGTTACAGGTAACGCTGAACCTAGACCAGGTGTGTCGTCCTAGTAAGTCAGTCCAGACCAGGTGTGCCGTCCTAGTAAGTCAGTCAAGACCAGGTGTGTCGTCCTAGTAAGTCAGTCCAGACCAGGTGTGTCGTCCTAGTAAGTCAGTCCAGACCAGGTGTGTCATCCTAGTAAGTCAGTCCAGACCAGGTGTGTCGTCCTAGTAAGTCAGTCCAGACCAGGTATGTCATCCTAGTAAGTCAGTCCAGACTAGGTGTGTCGTCCTAGTAAGTCAGTTCAGACCAGATGTGTCGTCCTAGTAAGTCAGTTCAGACCAGGTGTGTCGTCCTAGTAAGTCAGTCCAGACCAGGTGTGTCATCCTAGTAGCGAGGAACTAGCTAACCGATGACTAGCGAGGAACTAGCTAACCGATGACTAGCGAGGAACTGGCTAACCGATGACTAGCGAGGAACTAGCTAACCGATGACTAGCGAGGAACTAGCTACACACTATCTTTGTTGTTTCACTACTATCTACACCAGAAATGCCGGTATTCATTATAAACAATGGCGTAACTGTTGGAGCAAATTTAATCCTTGTCCGCAATCAAAGGCACACCACTGCGTCGTAACTATAAACATAGTCGTCTCATGCTCGCAACATTGGCCATACATGTTCAAGGTAGGAACAAGCCACAAGTCTTCATCCAGTGTTGCGCACCCCATGGTAGTTATGATGACGATGATGCTGAGTGTGTGGAAATATAAATATTAATAGAGAAAGAGGGAGATAGAAAGACAGAGAGAGAGAGAGAGAGTGAAAGAGAGAGAGAGAGAGAGAGAGAGAGAGAGAGAGAGAAAGCATGACAAAATGTAAAAAAGGTATCACAAAATTCCCCCAAGTATACGATTCTGGACGCAAAGAGGCTGTTATACACACACACACACACACACACACACACACGCGCGCGCTCACACACACACACACAGAGAGAGAGAGAGAGAGAGAGAGAGACTTCTACTTGGTCATACATGCAAAGTGTCAGCGGAAATACTGAATAAAAAAGTTGAAACTTTTGTTGAACTTCAGCTGAGTCATGCTCAATTTGAGTTCCGTAAGGGATGGGATAACCCGAGTGGATTCTTTGGCATAAAGAATAGACCCATTGCTTCTTTTCTTGTGTGCTGCAAGAAACGGTTAAAGAGGGTTGTGCATGAGTCTCACTAACAACATAACTATGTTAAACATTTGCAAATGACTCTAATCCGGTTTTCCTAAAAGCTGGTTAAGATAGGTCAAATACAGTGTCAGACGTATGATCAACAAGGTAGGTCAAATACTGTGTCAGACGTGTGATCAACAAGGTAGGTCAAATATAATGTCAGACGTATGATCAACAAGGTAGGTCAAATATAATGTCAGACGTATGATCAACAAGGTAGGTCAAATGCAGTGTCAGACGTATGATCAACAAATCAAGCCGCGGGACAATTACGTTAAGAGCTTGAAATGTACATTTGCCTTATTCATTATAAGAGAATAAAGGAACAAAAAATATGTTATGCTCCTAAACATATCAGTTATGCATGGGGAGAAAACTTGTAAAAGAGAAGATCGGAAAAAAACTATGAACAATATAAGACGTCGACGTTGAAGGAGGTTTGACCCCGGATGATGATGTCCCAGATATACTCCAGTAGTGAGATTGACAATGTTCTTAACTCCATCGTCTTGTTAGTAACTCACAGTTTTACTACATATGCCTTTCGCAGGTTGCATATCTGGCAAGCGTATACAATGAGGTTACTATTGCAGGTGTGAGCTCTTGGCTGTCGTTCCTCATCTGTTGAATTATGGGATATATATCATTGAAGCTGAACTATCCCGCTTCTACCTTTATGAGATCTCACGATTAATTAAGTGAATTCGTAATTTCTTGGCCAGGTGAATGTACATGGGACATCCATTAAGTAACAGGAATGGTTTTATAAAGTGCATGGAAGAGTATGTGCAACGGGAAATCTGATTTCAGGACACGAACTGGCTCTTTAACAATACCATATGTAGGGGGCGTGATGATCGAGCAGTATGCGCATGCACGATATAGCATACCACATAGCCATCCAATTGTCGACTTGCACCGTAGTAGAATTAGGAGGCGTTATTCGTTTTTTCTGTTCAGAGAGTCTGAAACCTTCTGAAATTTACCAAAGAATGAAGGCTCAGTATAGATACAGTTGTTTGAGTCAGTGAGTAGATTTCCAAAACGGAAGACAAAACGTCATTGATGAACGGCGGAGTGGGAGACGAGCATGGTGGCAAATGATACAGCGGAGCAGCAGATCGACCAGCTATTCCGTGGCAATAGGCCAGACACTTTTGATACAATAGCCGCAGATTTAAACTTGAGTCCCTACGCTGCGTTCAAAATTGTCCATGATGACCTCGATTATAGTGAACCGTGTAGCAGATGGATACCAAGGCAGATGCCAACCAGGTAATGGAAGCAGTGCAAAATTGGTTAAAGAAAACTTTTTCTAGAGGTCATCCACAAACTAGAGGACAGGTGGTCCAAGCGTATTGCCAGGGCAAAAGGGGCTATGACGAACAAAAATAATACAAAACATTTCTGGTCCGTACTCTTGTAAAAAAGTCTCTCATAACATTCTTGTTACTTAATGATTGTCCCTCGTTTGATTTGTCGTCTTTGGCGCGATCATTTCCTAGTCGCAGTTCCTTGTGGGTAAAAAGTGTTCAACATATATTTGTGTGTGTGTGAGTGCGTGTGTGTGTGTGTGTGTGTGTCTGTGTCTGCATTGTTCAGTCAACCGTTGCGCTAGCCTCGTGGAGCTCATTTGGGCACACCTCAACTTCCTTGAAGCTATAAGTGAGGATGACTATGTCATCATCAAACCGTAGATGACGGAGCATTTCGTGGTCGTGAATTTCTTTATCGTCCCAAGTTAGTTTTCCAAGAACTACCATGCGGGATGTCATGACAAATTTTGTAGAGATTATATAAGGTTAACGAAAGTATTGATGAATTGATAAGTTGATGGACGGAAAAATGTGTCTCCTTTTTGAAGGAGCATTATTGTTTTGAAAGTCTCCCACTTGTCAGAGATTCAACCGTCGTGGAGCAGTTTTGTCAACTTGTTTGTCAGTGTTGCCTTCACGCTGCTTGCATAACATCTGTAGTGACATCACCCAGTCCTTGGGCTTTTCCTGTCCTTGCATGTTTGGTTCCATGTTTGGTCCCATGTTTGGTCCCATGTTTGGTCCCATGTTTGGTCCCATGTTTGGTCCCATGTTTGGTTCCATGTATGGTCTCCTATGGCTGTCGGTAATGGCACATACCTTATAGTGGGCATCTTTTTGCTAATTACAGCCTTTGAAGCAAAGAGGTTAATTTATATTTCTGCTATGCCCGTCATGGTGGCACATTTGATCTTTTTTTAGAGCCTTCATAATCATTTTTGACTACATTTTTGCTACATATGAGTGTACTATGTACTGTCTCTGCTAATTTGATCAATGTTGTTGTTTGTTAAAGGTTTGCATGTCTGGATTCTAATGGCGAAGGCTTTCAACCTCAGACAGCAGTCTTTTTAGGCTATCTCATGACCTATCGGCTAGTGTATGGACGTGTATGTGTATCTGTTTGTCATGTGTCCTTGTACGTGTTCCACTATGACAGATTTGTAGTACAGCGTTCTTTCCAATCATTTCTTTAAATGGAGAAGTGGTGATTCCGAGACATGCCCTCGACATGCCAAATCAAACTGGACACCACGTGATTGCGATGCCGATGTGTTATGATTTCACAACCGCACATGCACTTGATTGACAGCCCTACGCCCCGCTCTCCTTCTTACTTCGATCAATCTGTGTAGCCTATCTTGAGGGTAGAATCTGATCAGCTGGTTTATCTCACGTAGTTCTATTTTATAAATCAAGCCATTGAATTTTTACTAATATTACATGTATTGTCGGGTTAATATTGTGGACAAGCCCTCGTTTTTATTAGATGTTTTGTCTTCAATTAGTGCCAACCACTTTTTTCTGTTTTGTTTTTAAACAGATTTATTATTTCTAAGAGTCAATTATCTTCACATTTTGTATATTTGACACATAAGATTACCAACATCGATCATATTCAGATCAACAACAATGTAAGTAAAGCTTGAAGGAATCAAGAAAACATATCTAAGATAACGAACAGCAGTAACAACTTCGCTTGTAATAAACTTGATCAATAATTTTCAACAAAAAGAATACGCGAAATAACAATAGTGGCAATAAGATCCGATAGAGAAACTTTCACTAAAACCCCATTGACAGCCAGACGTGTGTAAGAAGTACAGCGTCACAGTTATATGTCTGTTATTAAACTGCCTGTACACGGACTCATTTATCAAATGCTTGCCTTCCTGTGTAACGACTCATTTACCAAATGTTTGCCTGCCTGAATAACTTCTTTTTTATCAAATGTTTGACATTAAAAAGCAAGTCTAAAACTCAGATGAAAAATTTTTTTCTCTCAATAAACAGTAAGTTTAGCACTTAGTTATCAAATGCTTGTTATTAGATTGTAAGTCTAACATTCAATTAGCAGTTGTCATTAAGCATTAAGTCTAACGGCTCAGATTCAAAATGTTTGCCGTTTAACCTCGTTTTGTAACAGGAGCGTTAGATCGAGTAGCTGAGTACTAGAGCGCTCGTTTCTAATAGAAAGAAAGTAAACTGGGTTCAATTCCCTTTATAGACACACTCCAGTCGACGCAGCTGTAAAGGAGTACCTAGCTTATTGCTACGGAAGGAAATAGGAATAATTGCCTCCTAGAGAAATTTGATCAGGGGTCACAAAGTTTCCTAAGGTCCACCTTTCTTTATCAATTAAGCATCATCTATTTACACACTGCTAATTTATGCCATGAGCTGTAACATGTAATGCCACGTAGGATTTGGAAGATGAAACGTGAAGAATGGAGACCATATTTTAAGTATCTGTATTTAGGTCGTCATTGTCACCTCGCTTCCCAACATACGATATACGAGGCGTAATCAAATGAAACCGGATCAAACTGCAACTAGTGAACATATGAACTATGCGCTTGATGACGTCAGTTCTGATGGTAACAGCACATACCAACCGTCAAGTTTGCAAAATTACATTATCCTCCGACTCATAGTTTCCTCAGCAGACCGCTGAAAACATGGCGGGTGTGAAATGGAATCCGTCCAGAGTTGATCAGCGAGAGGTGATTCAGTTTCTAACAGCTGAAGAATTTCGACCAGTTGACATTCATTGCAGAATGCAGGCAGTGTATGGGGACAAAAGTGTGTCGAAGACAACAGTAAAGAACTAGACAATAATGTTTAAATAAGGACGTGAGTTAACGAAAGCTCTTCCGAGACCAGGTCAGGCGAATATGTGTGTGTCAGAAGATGCCATCGCCAAAATTGGTGTAGCACTTTTGTCACCATACACTGCCTGCATTCTGCAATGAATGTGAAATGTTCAACATCCTTCAGCTGTTAGAAACCGAATCACCACTCATTGATCAACTCTGGACGGATTCCGTGTCACACCTGCCATGTTTTTTTCAACGGTCTGCTAAGGAAACTATGAGTCGGAGGATAATGCAATTTTGCAAACTTGACGGTTTGTATGTGCTGTTTACATGTGAAGTGATGTCATCATACGTATTGTACGTATGTTCATTTGATGCAGTTAGGCCCGGTTTAATTTGAACACGCCTCGTATATAAGAAAAATGGAGGATCTAAGAAAAGAAAGCACATTCCATTTGAGCATGTTTGTTTATGTTACAATTCAGATAAGTAGAACGGATTCATATTAAGACATTCTTATTATATAACAATTCAGATAAGTAGAACGGATTCATATTAAGACATTCTTATTATATAACAATTCAGATAAGTAGAACGGATTCATATTAAGACATTCTTATTATATAACAATTCAGATAAGTAGAACGGATTCATATTAAGACATTCTTATTATATAACAATTCAGATAAGTAGAACGGATTCATATTAAGACATTCTTATTATATAACAATTCAGATAAGTAGAACGGATTCATATTAAGACATTCTTATTATATAACAATTCAGATAAGTAGAACGGATTCATATTAAGACATTCTTATTATATAACAATTCAGATAAGTAGAACGGATTCATATTAAGACATTCTTATTATATAACAATTCAGATAAGTAGAACGGATTCATATTAAGACATTCTTATTATATAACAATTCAGATAAGTAGAACGGATTCATATTAAGACATTCTTATTATATAACAATGCAGAATAAGAGCACAAGAAGTGGAAATTATTAGTAAAAACGTATTTCTTGAAATGACACAAATGCTTAGTCCTTACTTTACCAAAAAATAACTTTCTTAACCTTTAATGGGTGAGTATTCTGGAATCCGGTCGCACTCCCCAGTAACACACACCCCAGAAGAGCACATCGATAATACGCGTGAACAGATTTCGTTTGACAGCTTCCGTTTTTATTGACGCTTTGTGATGGTGTTAAATAGTGGCCAAGACATAAACGCCTTTCTAGTTTTCACCAAGCTACGTAACATTCTCTGTGACTAAATCCGTTGTCATGTTTTGAGACCCTGTAGGGATATTTCCACCATTGTTGATTAGAATCTCAGTCTTCATGAGATACCAGTGCATAATTAGATGGAAAAGTGCTAGTCTTGAGACATTTGATTGTCATGTGAAAGGTAATCCACATACGCAACAATAGAAACCTCGTTTTTGTTGGTTCAAGACAAACCAGTTTTTTAGATATGGTTATCTATTGGTCATTTGAGTGTGCGGTCTGACGGGAAAGATGTTAGTTCATCACGGAAACTGTTCAGAAGGTTTACATTTGATAGACATGCTTGACCAATTTTTGTTAAAGACCTATGCTTAAAGGAAGTTGATTGATTGATTGATTGATTTCTGAAAAACACCCGCTATTGCAGATATCTATTGGGATTGTTCTAAGCAGATCGGTATGACAATTCGTAATATACTTTCTAATTCCTTTTGAGATGGAAACTCTGTTATGACACATCCAATGTCAAAGCCTACATGATGATTGCTCCTTTTATTTTCAAAACTCACTTGCACATGCCCCTGTATATTTGTATCTTGCTGTTTTCCATTTTAATTTTCTGCATTTGTACCTTCATTAAAATCGTGTGCATGATTATAAAAATCAACTGTTCCTTGTTTAAGAATGCGATTTTCAACAATCTCTTCTTGCTCCAATTAAATCGATGAGTTCAACAATCGAAGACACAGTTAATCCAAATGGAAAGATTTTTCATTGATCTCTTTTTCATTTTGTTCTTTTTTTCTTTTCTGTTCATTTTTTTTCTTTTCTTTTCTGGGCCCCTGGTTTGTGAAAATACATTTATTTTGAAGAGATGGTTTTTAATTCCAAATATGTTCTGGATACAAATCTAATTGTTCTGTCTCTATGACCCGTTTTCTCTCTTTATGAGCTCGTGTTTCTTTTGTTAAATACATTTGTAGGCCGTTTAATTCCCATTGGTCTCCTAGCTGTCTCTCCACCCCGAATTTATGCTTCAGTTCTGTCAATCAATCCACCTGTTATTTTCGTCTTTGTAATGCATTGTGGCTGAACTCGCACATCTCTTATTTATGTGTACTCAGATAAAACGAATTGGCTAATAGTTTATCTGCTCTATAAATTTCTGAATGGCCGCAGTAAATCAAAAGTTAACAGTACCGACCAAGCGTTCCTCTTTTTACCTGAAAATAAGCATTCCGCCGACTGCTGATTTATTTCTTCTCTGCCTAAACTAGCTCACACCTACATGAACTACATGGGCGAATTGAATGTTCTCTCCTGGGAGATTTCTTTGCACAAGATCTAACAAACAAACATTTAAACTTGTACTCCATATAATTGAGCGTAACCGACATGGCTCTGTCGGAGCAGTAGTAGCAGCGGTAATGGACTAGTATTAACAGTAGTACTATCAGTAGTAGTACTAGTAGTAATAGTAGTAGTAATTGAAGTAGTAGTATAGCAGTAGTAGTAATTGAAGTAGTAGTATATTAGTAGTAGTAATTGTAGTAGTAGTATAGTAGTAGTAGTAGTAGCTTTTAGAACCTCTCGACTAACCCAGCAAAGGTAACAATGTTGTATGATAGTTTTTCAGTAGTAGTAGTAGTTATTGTAGTAGTAAAACTAGGAGTAGTAATTGTAGCAGTAGTAATATAAGTAGTAGTTGTAGTAATAGTAGAAGTAGTAATACTGCAATATCGGTTAATATAGGTTACAGTTAATATTTTGACTTCCTGTACCCCTCCAATAGGCCATACAGTGAAGAATAGAGCTGCTGTCTTCATCCAATACAATGAAGTTTGCAACACTTTATCTCCAACATCAACGTTTTCTATGGAACTACTTTTATCGTATCGTTGTGTGAAAGACAGCAGTAGAACTTAACAATTATTAATATATTTTCATTAAATGTGACACAATCTGGTCTCCGTACTTCCTAATTTAGACGACAATCCATATTCTCCCCGCCCATTCAAGCTTGAGCACACACCATCTTCTGGTATATAAAACGGTTTTGTCTTTCCACAAAATCAGTACCCTTGGAAGTTCAACAGCGCCATCAGACACTCCACGCCAACAGCAGCAGCAGCAAGGAGAAGACACCCTTAAGAACTTACAACCCAAAGCTGATAGCCATTCTTTCTTAGTTGGTCTTTAAAGATGTATAAAGTAAGTATTTATTTGTGCATATATCTTTTCCATTTGTCCATTTTTTATAGTTGATTTTAGTTCAATAAATGTGCTAACCTCTTGATAGTAAGTAAATATACCTTTATCAAGGTTTATATACCTATGTACTAACTTACTAAGCTGCCAATCCTCAACCCTGCTTGTGTTACACAATAACAATCAGCACAATCCAAGCAATATCATATACGAACAGCTAAGAACAATTCACTTGTTTTGTTTACAGAAAACTATTATTTGTTTTCAGACGGCGACATTTTATGTGCAAACATTTGTAATAATCAGATCCGTGTCTGTGTTATGGACTTTATTGTTTAGCGGGAGACGTGTTTTATGCTAGTCAAACACAAACATGGTTTGTTTCCTTGCTTCCGGTAAAGTTTCCGGTACTGAGAATTTTAATTGGGGACGTGTCATTTTTCAATGTGAAACAAAACGTTCGCTAGGTCGCCACGAACTACTAGATCAGCGTGGTGGGTTAATCGGCCGAAACAAAACTGAATTTAAAATGATTCTTGAGTTCAGTGAACTATAAGCAGCAAGTTAAATAGTTCAGGTTGGTCTTGTCCCTCTCAGCCGGCGGGAGCATAGGGCTACAATAACCGTTGGTCTCATTTAGGTAGCCTGCGCCAAAGTACGTTGCGTACTCTTGTAGGGTGTTTTTGTTAGCACTTTCCTTTATACAGCTGCCTTTAGTCGTCTTGTGCGATATGCACACGGAGGTACAGTGACCCAATTCCTTTCCCAGTAAGGGCCCCAGGTTCCACTCTAGGAAAGTGAAATGGATTACAAAGTTAACAGATTAAATTTTCACACTTATCAACATAGGTGAACCAAGCAATATGATATGCAGGCAACTGAAACATAGTCACTTACAAAAGAAATGGAGAACAAACTGCAAATGACCAGAGACGTATGGTCGATCTGAACTCTCTGCAAACAGCGCATGCAGAGAATCAACAAAATTCCGACACAAGACAGTTATCATTGGCGAGCGATGCAGTTGTTCGCTCAAACAAGACAAAACATCGTTGTTGTGCAGAACTTATACTTAGAAGAAAGGATACACGCTTCAGCACGCAACAGCAGTATGGTACCTATGAACGGAAAAAAACACATCGTGGTATAGATTTTTAACGCGTTGGACAGACTCCCTTGCATTCCACTTCAACATCCAAGACATGCAAGCAGAATGCGTGTTACCCACTGGACCTCCATAGCCCAGGATAGAGATCATTGGAAACTAAGTTGGGGCTAACAGCAGTGTAATAGCCGCAGAGAAACGGCTCATCAAGTAATCTAGTCCGTAAATCAGTAATCTTGCGATGCAGAAATTCATTATTTATGGCAGACTAATTTTTCGGGTTGCATGCACGAGAATTAACATAAATCACAACTTTGATCTTATTTCAACACGCAGACTATGATTGATAGAAATCCCAACTTTGGTCTTGTGTGAACTCGCAAACTATGATTGATAGAAATCACAACTTTGATCTTGTGTGAACACGCAGACTATTATTGATAGAAATCACAACTTTGGTCTTGTGTGAACACGCAGACTATGATTGATAGAAATCACAACTTTGGTCTTGTGTGAACACGCAGACTATGATTGATAGAAATCACAACTTTGATCTTGTGTGAACTCGCAAAATATGATTGATAGAAATCACAACTTTGATCTTGTATGAACTCGCAAACTATGATTGATAAAAATCACAACTTTGATCTTGTATGAACTCGCAAACTATGATTGATAGAAATCACAACTTTGATCTTGTGTGAACTCGCAAACTATGATTGATAGAAATCACAACTCACATCCTGTGTGAACTCGCAAACTATGATTGATAGAAATCACAACTTTGATCTTGTGTGAACTCGCAAACTATGATTGATAGAAATCACAACTTTGATCTTGTGTGAACTCGTGCACCTGGTTTAACATGACTTGAACACTGTAATTTCTACTGATTTAGAATAACCTCAATTTGGTTTAGCTGATTGAAATCTCCAAAAACATACACTGTCAAATCCATTGTCTGATATTTGCAAATATTGGTTTGTTTTTTTCACGCCCTGCGGTGAGTTTTAATAACTGTATTTGTCGTAACATGAAAAATAGAGAAATTCGAGTATATTGATGTTCATTGAATGAATGTCGACCGAAGAGAGCAGGTCGTCGTCTTCAGACTTCGCACTGGCCACAATAGACTGAGGTACCACCTATTCAACAAATTGAAGATAGGGTGTACCGACGAATGCCCGTGCGGTACTAGTAAAATGACCGCTGAACATCTGCTGCAGAACTGCCCGACATACGAGGATCAGAGAGAGCAGATGTGGCCATCACCAGTGGAACTGCAAGACAAGCTCTATGGCAGTGGCGACAGCCTCAGGATGACCGCCGCGTTTTTCGAAAAAATAATGGTTACTGTCTGACTGTGTACGCAGAAGAAGAAGAAGAAGAATGAATGTCGAGCGGACCTTTCAGTTCCACGCGTTGTATAGATCTTCAACAAATACACGTCGTGCTCCTGTTCTGCCATTCATTCTAGCTCACTGTCTGCCTTTTGTTTCATTAATGCTTGTCGCAACCTCTCTTTCCCATGTACGTTTTGGTGGTATCTTTACATCTCTTGCCCCTTGGATTCCAGAATAGAGACTGTCTTGTAATGCTATCAGCCATGCTCCTTAATGGTGTCGTATACAGCGTCAACGCCACTGTTATGTGTTCGTTCCCTTCCCACAGTTCCACATTAGTGACTTTATCACACCATTTCAATCCCGCAATTCGAATCAGGCCTACATTGACGACAGTCTGAACCTTACACTTTGTCGTTAAGATAAGCTGGTTCTTCTTTTTCGTTCGTTCTCAAACTTCAACTACCAAATCCTGAAATAAGCTGTGCAAGTAAAGTAGCAGAATGAAGAACAGAGAACGGAATGCGTTGTGTCGTAGTTTCCAGACTGACTACGATATTTGCACCTTTCGGCCCGACACATCCGACTTCAGCATGGCATTTTTCGGTACCAGGGTAGCCTTCCCCTTTCGGTCTCTTCTACCTAGCCAGTCTGGGGTACCAGGGTAGCCTTCCCCTTTCGGTCCCTTCTACCTAGCCAGTCTGGGTACCAGGGTAGCCTTCCCCTTTCGGTCCCTTCTACCTAGCCAGTCTGGGGTACTAGGGTAGCCTTCCTCTTTCTACCCCTTCTACCTAGCCAGTCTGCTCTCTTCGATCCCTTCTACCTAGCCAGTCTGCTCTCTTCGATCCCTTCTACCTAGCCGGTCTGTTCTCTTCGATCCCTTCTACCTAGCCAGTCTGTTCTCTTCGATCCCTTCTACCTAGCCAGTCTGCTCTGTCTAAGTCTCTTATCCAGGATCACCACGTGGAGATGGAGAAGGGTCGTGTCAGCTCTGGGTCACTGGCCCTGACGCTAGGAGTCAGTTCTGGGTCACTGCCCTGACGCTAGCAGTCAGCTCTGGGTCACTGGCCCTGACGCTAGGAGTCAGTTCTGGGTCACTGGCCCTGACGCTAGCAGTCAGCTCTGGGTCACTGGCCATGACGCTAGGAGTCAGTTCTGGGTCACTGGCCCTGGCGCTAGCAGTCAGTTTTGGGTCACTGCCCTGACGCTAGTAGTCAGCTCAGAGTCACTGGCCCTGACACTAGCAGTCAGTTCTGGGTCACTGGCCCTGACGCTAGCAGTCAGTTCTGGGTCACTGCCCTGACGCTAGCAGTCAGCTCTGGGTCACTGGCTCTGACGCTAGCAGTCAGCTCTGGGTCACTGGCATGACGCTAGCAGTCAGCTTTGAGTAGCTGAGCACTACAGCTCATGCACTGCTCAGCACCTTGATTAGGCTGTGATAACATTGTGTTTTCTAATAATACCAGAATTTGAAGTAATGTTAAGTAAATAGTTTAGACCACAGAGGCGTTACAGGGAGGACCAAATCAAATAGTTTACACATAGAAGGAGGGTAGAAAATCCCAAGGTTTCAGTCACACGTGGAATAGCATGCAATTTTTCATAACTCTTTGTCGATCTCCAAACAACAATTTAAGTGTTGCTGCTGTTTCTACTTTTCAGCCGTAATCCAATGTCGTTTTGGTGATTATATCAATTCATTCTCATAGAAAAGAATATGATTAGCATACAGTCAATTCAGCGTTGACATAGATAATCTTTTTTACTATACTTGTTGTCTGCAAAAATAAATGTCCTGAATACATACATTTATAAACTAGTTTCCCTATATTCACAATTACCGTGCAACCTGAACCTTAATCTGACAAGCATTACCATTCAGCGTGAATCTTAGCCTAACGGGACACACAGGTCTGAGCAGTCTGAATCTTAGCCTAACGGGACACACAGGTCTGAGCAGTCTGAATCTTAGACTAGCGGGACAAACATGTTTGAGCAGTCTGAATCTTAGCCTAACGGGACACACAGGTCTGAGTAGTCTGAATCTTAGACTAACGGGACAAACATGTTTGAGCAGCCTGAATCTCAGACTAACGGGACAATCATTGCCATTCAGCCTGAATCTTAGACTAGCGGGACAAACGTGTCCGTGCATCCTGGATCTAAGACTAATCTGACAGACATATTCGCGCGGCCTTGACCTTAGACTAGCGGGACAAACATGTTCACGTCCTCTCCAGTTCGGTGACCATTATGTGAAAGTACAATATAAATGTAATATAGACTGCAGGCAAATTGAATATCACAGGTACGTGGTACACAATGGATAAAGGGTGTTCATTGGAACATACGTACATTATGACAAGAAGGTCTTCTTCGTGGTCCGAACAAACATAATAATGTGGCCACCGACCTTTTTTCGGACCTTGTCTAGCCATTTATACATGACATTTAGTTTAACTAACTATGCGCAAGGTCTTCAGTTTATGTCGTTCGTGTTATATTTTGATATTTAGACGATATGGCAAAGTAGTTGTTACATTCCTGTTAAAAATAGATGCTTATCCCCTGCTGCAAATGGGCCTTGATTTAAATTAAGTTTAACGACCAGTAAAATTGTTTTCGTGACTGTTCCGAGTAATAAAAGACTAGGCAGCGAATTAAAAAAACTCCTCTCTCAAATAACACGTTCTGTCATGGCTTTTAGTAGTTTCATTTAACACTTCATCTAATCCGGCAGAATCTACTGTGTAGTAGCAGCCTCTAATTGTTAGAATGTCTCATTTAGGAGATGACCATTATTTCCATCTCTCCCATTTGCTGAAGTTAGTTCATGACAGTGTGGACCAGTGGAAACATTTTACAAGCGGTCCTCAACAAACAAATACAGAATAACGGTTTCACAACTAAAAAACCAACACCGGCAAGTATCTCGCAGGGCCCACAACCCCACATGCAACCTCACCATGTAAAACAAAATACTGGATAGACCACCACTACAACAGCACATATTGAGATTTGGGGTCACCTCTGTAAGAGACCAACTTTTTGATCTAAATAAAGGATCGTTTAAATATAAATTTACCACATTTAGAACAGAATAAGAATAAGAAGTTAAGTCTCAATAAGTCATTTCCCCCATGATAGAACCAGATCGTCGCCTCAGTCACCATGAATCCTGATATCACGACTTTTTAAACGTATCTTAGAAGCCTAATATAAAGCTTGATATATTGGGCGTGGCAGAGCCACAACTGACAAATCCAGGTTACGTGCAGAAAGAGCAGAATACATTTGTACATTTAGGTGTAATTTATCAACTGCGCGTAGGAGTATTGATTAAATAAATAGTGTGATTAATATGTGTGGTTATTAGACACAACGATCGAATGGTGCCGATGATGTTAGGGTTAAACCATTCGATTTTGCCTTTTTATAAATATATGCGAGGAGGGAAGACTAACGTCTGGTTAGGCAAAACATACTGATCAGAAGGGGACGACTTGGGCTAGTGGGTAAGTGACACAGCTCACAATCCGAAGGTGCTGGGTTCGATCCCATCACAGCACCGACCGTTACCCCGGGAAAACAAACCCTTAGAAAATGTAGGAGGAAGCAGACCCTTACGTAAAATGCATGCCGAAATCGGATGCACTGGGCCGACAGGCGCAAAATAAAAACCGTAGCGCAACGCACAACCGTCTTGGGGAATAGAGAAATCAGGCGAACGCAAAAAAAATAAATTAACAAAAATAAAAAGGATCAGACATCATAGTCTGGGTCAGGCAAAATATACCGGTCAAGACCATGACTTCACTTTCACGAAGTTCTCCCTGAGACCAGGCGGTTTCTTGTCAGTCTAACGACGTAGAGGATCGACGTGGTCCCCGGTGTAGTGAGTGACATGCAGATGAATCCTATCACAGCACAACCGCTTTGAGAACCCAAGTCCATCTTCATCAGCAGGTTCTGGATGTGAGAAAAGCTGCTGCAACCCACCACTTTGCACCCTCTCGAGGGCCCACAAAAGAGTCACGTTACTCATTGTGGGCATTCGACAACATCAGCAAACGCGTGCACTAAATCAAGTACACAGTGTTGAAGCGCGTGCACCAGATCAAGTACACAATGTTGAAGCGTATGCACCAGATCAAGTACACAGTGTTGAAGCGCGTGCACCAGATCAAATACACATTGTTGAAGCGCGTGCATCAGATCAAGTACACAGTGTTGAAGCGCGTGCACCAGATCAAGTACACAGTGTTGAAGCGCGTGCACCAGATCAAGTACACAGTGTTGAAGCGCGTGCACTAAATCAAGTACACAGTGTTGAAGCGCGTGCACCAGATCAAGTACACAGTGTTGAAGCGTATGCACCAGATCAAGTACACAGTGTTGAAGCACGTACACCAAATCAAGTACACAGTGCTGAAGAAATAGAAGACAAATGATAGAACTTCCACCAGACCGATAAACTCATCAAATCTACTGATATTCTAATAATAATGGGAGATATCAAGTCCAAAATAGGAAAACAGAAATACACGAATATTGCAGGGTAATTTGAACTGGAGGCTTCGAAAGAAACAAAGGTTTTTTGTTTTTTTTTTAGTGGAAAGGGGGGGGGGGGGGGGGGGGGGGGGAAAGGAAAGACGACATAAGATATGTTCGAAATTTATTATGTTAAAGAAATTAGACTGACTTTATTATGATAAAGAAATCAGACTAACTTTATTATGATAAAGAAATCAGACTGACTTTATTATGATAAAGAAATCAGACTGACTTTATTATGATAAAGAAATCAGACTGACTCTATTGTGATAAAGAAATCAGACTGATTCTATTGTGATAAAGAAGACTGACTCTATTGGGATAAAGAAATCAGACTGACTTTATTATGATAAAGAAATCAGACTGACTCTATTGTGATAAATAACAAATTAAGAAATGGTCTCAAAATACAGCCGTATATTAACCATAAGCAGCTTATGGAAGTTAATAATAAATATGATAATGGACTGTCAGAAAGCATAGATGGATAAAGAAGAGAAAGCCCAGAAAAGAATGTAAACCCTAAGTGGGACTATGTAAAAACAAGCATATACGCATCACATAAAAATCAACCATAGTAAAATGTGCAAAAAAATACATAGGGTGACATACATCATATGCGCAGTAGTTGTTAGAAAGAACAGAAAACATTACAGGACATAATGTTTTTGACAATCCGATGCGTACTGTTTCAAAATGCAAAACAACAATGGAAACAATAGAAATGCAAAGTAATAGAAGACTTTGGAAGAAAGCACAGAACGAACGCTTTGCAAGCAGAAAGGAAGATTCTTTCAAACGCAACGAGGTTGGCTCAAAACGGCGGATGTATTAAGAACAAGAATTGACATATATGGGAAAGATATGTCAAACAAATGTTTGGAACACATCAAGGAACTAACTGTTTGACCACAACATCAGTGACAAACAATTGACATTTAATAATAGTCTTAGATCAGAAGTAGACAAAGTAACAGAATAGTTGGGCAAGGGAAAAGCATCAGGTATGGTTATAATAAATATCGAAATTATAGAGACGAGAGAGAAATGTAGTGAACATAAAATCAGTCATTCGTAATTCGCAAATGAAAAAAAATTGAGAGTTATCAGATGTTGTGTCTACTCGCTTTACTGAATGACATAGAAACATGGACACTGAGCAGATAGTTGGGGAAGAGAATTGATGTTTTCTGAAACGTGGACACTTAACAGAAAGTCGGAGAAGAGAATTTATGTCTTTGAAGCGTGGACACTTAACAGATAGTTGGAGAAGAGAACTGATGACTTTGAAACGCAGATACTGAACAGATAGTTGGGGAAGAGAATTGATGTCTTTGAAGCGTGGACACTTAACAGATAGTTGGAGAAGAGACTTGATGTCTTTGAAACGTGGACACTTAACAGCTAGTTAGTTGGAGAAGAGAATTGATGTCTTTGAAGCGTGGGCACTGAACAGATAGTTGGAGAAGAGAAACGATGTCTTTGAAGCGTGAACACTTAACAGATAGTTGGGGAAGAGAATTTATGTCTTCGAAACATGGACACTGAATAGATGGAGAAGAGAACTTATGTCTTTGAAACGCAGATACTGAATAGATAGTCGGAGAAGATAACTTATGTCTTTGAAACGCAGATACTGAACAGATAGTTAGGGAAGAGAATTGATGTTATTGAAATGTGGATATATAGAAGAATGGAGCGCATCTTATGGAAAGAAAAGTAAGAAATAATGGAGTCTCGAAGACATTTGGGGTACCCAGAAAATCAATGATTCAGATTCCAACAGTGAAGATATATTGGTCCCATAAAGTAACATAACAGTACTGGAAAGAAAGCTGTGGGGCAAATGCGCACAGACAAATAACGGTATACGTGGGAGGTTAACATGAAAAGATGGACAGGGAAAAGCTCTATCACGCCATGCGACTAAGGACATTGCAGATTCCTTGCTGTCTACATTCGCTATGGAAATTGCAACTGAACTGAACTGAAATCACGATTTCAAATGATTGTTTGTTCCATATCAATTAGTACAACTCGTCTTTTATTACTTGTGTGTTACTTACTGGGCACAGGGCAACGGCCGTCATCAAAGATATCGGATCATGACCTGCAAACATGTCCATGAAGTTTACTGCTGATCAATAAATATTTTGGATGATTCTGCCAGACATCAGTAGTGTCTGGCCAAGATATAAGATCTGGAAGGAAAAGTGTGCATTCAATTTAGATTTGTTTACAAATCCATTGACGTGAGAGATAAATTGTGACGTTTTGTCGCATTATAGTGGCAGACGCTAGCCGAAGGAAGTGCAGACGGACTATTGCCCGAGAATACTGTCATCAACTGTTCAAATTTATGTTTGTGACGTCACATAGATCAGTTTGTTTTGTTATTGTGTTGTCTGTTTTGTTTGAATTGTTCTACTCTTCTCTGTCGTGCCCCAGTTTTCCATTTACACACGTGTTGCTGTCTTTGAGTACTTTATTACGTTTGATAAACATTGGAGTCTGTTTCTATTTAAATGAAAGCAATAATTTAGCTGTCAAGCACACACACGCTATTAGACAAAACTCTAATTTTCGAAAGAACAAGACACTCTGAACATATCAAAACGACAATACAAACAACAATTTCAGCTGTCCAGCACACATACGCTATTAGACTAAACCCTAATGTTTGCAAGAACACGGCACGACAAACATATAAATATAACAATACAAACAACTTTGTACTTTACTGCAACAGGCACTTGGAAAAAAAACATTTACCCACTGAGAAAATGTCGGCACTTAACAATCCAACTGGAGATTTAATAGATTAAATAGATTATATTTTCCCTTGGGGAAAAGATGAACGATTATAACAGTATATCTATTAAACTCTCCTCAGTCCTGGCTAGTCTCATAACCCCATCAATACATACCCCCAATGACACCCAGTATACTGATATTTGTCCTGGCTAGTCTCATAACCCCCACATTACATACTACAGAACACCGAGCAAACTCTTCTCAGTCCTGGTAAGTCTTACTCCGGAACATATCTTCAAATGTCCAACATTAAACAACACGTTAATAAACAATATATATTTGCCACGATTTATTTGCGAAAATAGGAAAGATAAATCAATCTGATTTCAATCTCGGTGTTTTGATCATTGAGCAATATATGGTTACAATACAAAAGAAACTATTGATAAATCTGCAAACGATCAATAACTTGTATTTGATAAATTGATTTTTTTTGTTCACATAATTCTTTCTTGTGAAGTTTGCTATTGGAGTATCATGCTTGCGAGACGTTTTCATACATTCTCATTATGCTATAAAACACATGCACACTGTGAACTCCTGTGCGATAAAAGACTCCCACAAGCTTGGTATAACACGCTGAAACAGGCAGTGTAAGTTGCATACTCCTCTCCTAAAATAGTAAATGATACAAGCAATGAACAAGCAGTGGATATCTCGAGTTTCTCAAAAGGTTACACATGTAAGACATGCATACTCATCATTTGAAAAGCACCCATATTTTCTTTATGTCAAACTTGAGCAGTCTCTCTCTCTCTCTCTCTCTCTCTCTCTCTCTCTCACTCTCTCTCTCTCTATATATATATGTATGTGTGTGTTTCATACACCCTCTCTTATTGTCGTTTCATTTCACAACCTTCTCTCTTACAGATACTCATTCTAAAATATGCTATCATTCTCATCTCTGTATATGACCACATCTACAATTCAACTATCATTTGTATTATATCATAAATCCACTTAAAATGTTGATTTACTTCAATCTTTTCTCTTCTCGTGAACAATTATTTTGCATGCAAACACCTTAAATAACACATTTCATAGATCTCACACTAACATACACATCCGCATTCATGGAAGAGCCTATTTGGTGATGGTAATTATTTCAAGAAAATGTATAATTGAGAACTATATTTAATAAACGCTAGACAATCTTGGATTCGGCCGCCTGAAACGGGGCAGCTTTGCCCATGGGGGGCAAGCGACTTCAAAGACAGCACCAAGCAGACCTACTCTTGAAGATAACACTGCTGAAACCCGCCCTACATCCAAAATCCATATGAGCCGAATCACAACACCTTACAAATTGAAACATCAATCGTTGAGTTTACAACTCGACAAGATTATAATGATCTGCAAAAGCGAACTGCAACACTGAGTATAGTCTAAGAGAACTACCCAAAATACAATCGTGGATACATGTCTACATACACGAATCAGCAACGAATGCTGTCAAGGAATGGAGTTGCTGATATCTTTGTTTCAAATCCCGAAAAAACATTGCGAGACAAGGAATATTTTCATTGATAAATTCTGCTCAAGGCAGTCAAGTCGATCTCGTGGCGGACTAGTTCTCTAGCGATCAAGGTACTCGTGTCGATCTCGTGACGGGTGAGTTCTCTAGCGATCAAGGCAGTCATGTCGATCTTGTGACGGGCCAGTTCTTTAGCGATCAAGGCAGTCGTGTCGATCTTGTGACGGGCCAGTTCTCTAGCGATCAAGGCAGTCATGTCGATCTTGTGACGGGCCAGTTCTTTAGCGATCAAGGCAGTCATGTCGATCTTGTGACGGGCCAGTTCTCTAGCGATCAAGGCAGTCATGTCGATCTTGTGACGGGCCAGTTCTTTAGCGATCAAGGCAGTTCTTCTTTCTGGTCTATTTGCATGTGCATGGTCCAGGAGGGTGTGAATATTTCACGCACCAGAGGTGAGGATTCCTCGACGAATATTTATATTATTATTATTATTATTATTATTTCGACCGCATGAATAGGGATCCCACCAACGGTGGTATGCTGGCCAGGATAGTTGCAGCAGGCAATTCTTCGCGCACCTTTTCTAACCCCCTTCCACAGACAATTCGCAGTGCGAATCCAAAAGAGGGCAGCTTAGTCGCTCAGGGGGCTGCCGAGATCTAATCCTGGTTCGGGTTCAGTGGAGGACGACCATATAACCTGAGACGCCTACGTCCGGGTTACAGCTGCGATTGGCAGTGATCAAACACCTGTCTCTTTTCTATTAGCCAATCGTCGCAGGACTTGAATAGATAATGTGAGGAGAAGACAATATGAATTGCGCTTGAATTGGATTTAAGTCAGGGTAAGCTGCGCACCGTCAGCCGCACTCTCTCGTCCTTCCATTTGATCCAGTGGCAAAATATGATCAAGACGACTGGGGCAGTAATCCGGATGCAGTGGATGATCAAGGAAATCTACTGTGTCTAGACTTGCTCCAAACGCTCCGCAGCGAGAGGTAACGATTGTGTCTAGTACAGGTAGGGGTTACCAACTAACCACTCCAGCGTTTCGAATTGGATGTTGGGGGGTTAGTGACAGACACAGGCCAGCAGGTCTTTCTGAGCCATTTTGAGTGACAGGAATTCAGAGTGATTCGTGCCAATAACAACTAAATGGAGGTAGATCCAAACTAGAGGATCGCTGGGTCAGACATCCCACAGAGGATCATTGGAAGTCAGTGTTTCAGTTATATACCTGTGCATAACCATCGAAAGGCAGTGTCTCAGTTATATACCTGTACATAACCATCGAAAGGCAGTGTCTCAGTTATATACCTGTACCTAGCCATCGTTTGTCAGTTATTCAACTACAAGTACAATGGGTCTGTGTATGTAAAAGCCATAACTTAACAACGCATTTATACTGGTTTAAAAGACTGCAGATTTTGCCTACTACCAGTTTCTTTTACATTTACTTGATCTAAAAATACCTATGTGTATGCAATCTATTCGTGGATTTATTAGTTGACCCTGCCTCCACTATTTCCTGTGACAATGCATTCCAAGCATTCACCACTCCCGAAACAAAACAAATATGTCATGGTATCTAAATTTGGACCTTTTTTAAGTAATTTGTGACATTGTCCTCTTGGTGGATTTTGAAAAACGCGTTAAAGTCTAATTTATCCTATCCGTTGATTATCTTTTAAACCTGTTTTATATCACTAGAAATTCTTCTCTTTTCTAGGCCTTTAGGCTGGTTTTCCTGAGTCTTTCTTCCTAACTATAATTCTGAAATCCCACTATCAGTTTTGTCGCTCTTCCTTGTATTCTTTTCAGCGTGGTAATATAATCTCTACGTAAATGACTCCACATGTACTCAGTGCTCCAATCTACGCAAATCCTCATTTTCCCTATCCCTTCCTTGCTCCTATGTTTAATATTTCTTTTTTATAATACCTAACATTGAATTTGCCTTTTCACTGCTAACTGAACCTGCTAGCCTACCTTACCTGCATGATCTATTATAACCCCTAGGTCCTGTTCCTTTTCTATCTTTATATTATTGTTTGCATCCATTCTGTAATTATGTTCCAATTTTGATCTTCCCATGTGTATGACTGTACATTTATCTACACTAAATTACACTTGCCAGCTCTCAGACCATCCCCGAATTTGATCTAAATCCGACCTCAATATATCTACGTCTGCTTTAGATGAGATACTTCTGCATAGTTTTGTCCCATCCACGAATTTTGCAGCCATGGTTTCGATACCATTGCCCAAATCGTTGACATATATTTTAAAAGCAAATTTGGTCCCAAATCGATCCCTGTGGTACTCCACTTTTTAATTCACCTCACTCAGAATCCTCCTTATTTATGCCCTCTATGTCTTTTCCCCGCTAACCAATTTTCAATCCATTTGTCTGAGTAACTGACGCGATGGATATGATATGTATTGATATATAGTTGAGTAGTTGACATACCCGTAAAAGAAACGCAATATACTCGCATGTTAGTAAAATCCTCGCAATATACTCGTATGTTAGTACAATCCTCATTACATACACCTCGACGTATCAGATGCCATTATTCTGTTGTATTCTACATCAAATTCTGAACAATTTTGAATATAATATGTGACCTTCAGCATTCAAATGGGTTTTTTTTTGCTTAAAAATCCAGTAGGTCTTTTAAAATCTGTGTTACGCTGTGTGATGAACCAAATAATCAACAATTTATATTTCATTTTCTGCTTCTGGTGAATATTTCAAATAAAAGTTACAGAAGTACCCGCAATGCTCTAACGTTAGATGAAGGGTGATCATTCAACTTTGTGTCCATGCTGAAGCTAACGGGTAAAACCCTTGACTCTCAATTGATGAAGGAACAAAAGCACGAAACGGACGGGTCTCTAATCATACACATTTTTAGCGTTCCCTGGTTTAAAGGGTGGTTCGACCAGCGCTTAGTCCTATTGGAGATGGATAATACAACTCACAAGTCCAGTGTACACCTTGTGCACGTAGAAGAATCTTTAGCAGTTGAAAATGGATAAAACTAGACTGCTAGCCACTGTCAGGTCAAAATTCTAAAAAGTTATGAAATTCCTGTCCAATGCGTTTGAAAGCAAAGAACCTTGTCGTATACCCTGTCTTGGTTAACTTGGATCTGCTAGTCTTTATTTGGTCGAAATAATCGCATCGCTATTTTCATTCAGGCTCTGGATTAACCTGTTCATTGGTCTCTCTATACCTATTTATTGCAACATCTTAAAAAGTTTGCTCCAGGAAACTCAATCAAAGACTTTCTCGTAGTCAATAAAACAAATAAATAGTGGTCGTCCTTGACCGATCATTCTTTCTGCGAGAAGCCGCAATGATCCTATTACTACCGTGCACCTCTGACCTTGCAAAATCCACTCTGGTTATCGTTTAGCTCCTCCTCTATCTTGCCGTCGACTTTCACCTTAATTGTCTTTAATATATTTGTATTAAGCCCATCGTACGATTTGACCACATCATATTCTATTGCATTAGATTATTTTGACAAAGGGTTTTGTACGAGACAGACTCAACCCAACTAGCAATCATGGACACAGGGACCAACGGTTATTTTGATGTATAACATATCTCTCTTAGACTTAATTACTTGCCCTCTCACATAAAAACATAAATAAAACACGAAAAACGTATTATTTCACACAAAAAACACCATTATAAATTTATTGGCATAACTTGATAGGATCACATCAAATAGAGCCTAAGCTATCACTTTCTACGCTCTCTTATCAGGGGGTCTTAACGCTTAGCCAGTAGGTTTCCCTAGCTCTAAGCCCGTTTCTGTCCTTGATCATCTAGTTCTTTCTATCCCTAACAACATCATCTAGTTCTTTCTATCCCTAAGAACATCATCTAGTTCTTTCTATCCCTAACAACATCATCTAGTTCTTTCTTTCCCTAACAACATCATCTAGTTCTTTGTATCCCTAACAAAATCATCTAGTTCTTTCTATCCCTAACAACATCATCTTGTTCTTTCTATCCCTAACAACATCATCTAGTTCTTTGTATCCCTAACAAGATCATCTAGTTCTTTCTATCCCTAACAACATCATCTAGTTCTTTCTATCCCTAACAACATCATCTAGTTCTTTCTATCCCTAACAACATCATCTAGTTCTTTCTATCCCTAACAACATCATCTAGTTCTTTCTATCCCTAACAACATCATCTAGTTCTTTCTATCCCTAACAACATCATCTAGTTCTTTCTATCCCTAACAACATCATCTAGTTCTTTCTATCCCTAACAACATCATCTAGTTCTTTCTATCCCTAACAACATCATCTAGTTCTTTCTATCCCTAACAACATCATCTAGTTCTTTCTATCCCTAACAACATCATCTAGTTCTTTCTATCCCTAACACCATCATCTAGTTCTTTCTATCTCTAACAACATCATCTAGTTCTTTGTATCCCTAACAACATCATCTAGTTCTTTCTAACCCTAACAACATCATCTAGTTCTTTCTATCCCTAATAACCTCATCTAGTACTTTCTATCCCTAACAACATCATCTAGTTCTTTGTATCCCTAACAACATCATCTAGTTCTTTCTATCCTTAACAACATCAACTAGTTCTTTCTATCCCTAACAACATCATCTAGTTCTTTCTATCCCTAACAACATCATCTAGTTCTTTCAATCCCTAACAACATCATCTAGTTCTTTTTATCCCTAACAACATCATCTAGTTCTTTGTATCCCTAACAACATCATCTAGTTCTTTCTATCCCTAACAACATCATCTAATTCTTTCTATCCCTAACAACATCATCTAGTTCTTTCTATCCCTAACAACATCATCTAATTCTTTCTATCCCTAACAACATCATCTAGTTCTTTCTATCCCTAACAACATCATTTAGTTCTTTCTATCCCTAACATCATCTAGTTCTTTCTATCCCTAACAACATCATCTAGTTCTTTCTATCCCTAACAACATCATCTAGTTCTTTCTATCCCTAACAACATCATTTAGTTCTTTCTATCCCTAACAACATCATCTACTTGTATTATCTAACTAAATTTTAAATAAAATCTTAGTCCTTGTCTCATGTAGCGTGTCTGGCCTTTGACGTTCTGGGAGCTAAAATCTTTCAGTTGTTGCTGCGAAATAAAAATTCGAACTCGTGCTTTAGAATGTGGTCCCTGGAGTTCGTCAATAACTTTGCTTTCTGTCATAGGGTTTTGCATACTCTTTTGACAAAGCAACGAGGCTTCAATCAGTTTTTGGTGTCCTGCCTACACCCTGTTTAGGCCATAGAGTTTTGCACACCTTTCTGACAACGAACGAGACTTCGGCCAGTGTTATGACGCATTGAATTTCGACAGATACTACTGGAGTTAACCAATCAGTGTCGTCTAAAGGCGATTTAGTGCAATCCTCTGAATCCACAGATAATCCGAAACCATTTAAGTATTGTCAGGCTACTCCGATGACAACTTATAGAGTTGTCTCAGCGAACTCAGATAAGTGCAACGGGTAGTCTTCGTGCCAAATCTGAAGTACAATTTCTGCTACACCACAAATTATATGTCTCCTTAAACTATTTTCATGGCTGCTCTGTGCGGAAGTCAGGTGGTCCCAAAATCTCTACTGCGACTGACAGTTTTCGTGGTCTGACCACTAGTACGCTAGAGTTTCATCTCTGGATTAAAATTCTCCCCTACGAATTCCCCCACCACCTTTCCTTAGACAACTTGCCACTACAGCACTGATGGTTTTGCTAATTCCTCCACCATCTTTCTGAATTATGCCTTTCCCCACAATTCTAACTAGAAAATTCAGGACCATCCCCATGTTCACTTGTCCATCGATAATAAAAGACAATAATTCTGACCGTTACCTAGCCAACTTTCCCTTGATCTGATTTCAGAAAATGAAAAGTTATATTTAGGAACCAGGCCAGCTTTGTTAGAAATGACCGCTACATCTAACCTCTGTTTTTATTTTTCTCCCACCCTCTTCCTTCCTTCCCAGTTATAATTGACATGCAATGACACCCTAGGTTACGGATGATGATTTATATCATCTCTGAGATCCTGTCGAGATCCCTGCAGAATCCTTGACCTTGAGATTTCTGACATTGTCTCGGTTTTTTAATCTGATACAGGCCACCAACCTCATACAGTTAACTTTACTTAACTTCATTATACTGATTTAGAAGGCTCTACCGAGTCTGTATACAACTAGCTTCTTTCACTCCACGGATACTGAAAGAACTGTGGACATCCACTCTATTTTTGAATACATTAACTTACTCTGCTTCCACTACATCCTGTGGCATTGCGTTCCAAGAATTAACCCCTCTCTGACTAAAATAATGTTTCCTAATATCTAATCTTGACCTGATGGTAAACAGTTTGTAGCTGTGCCCTCTTATTCCATAACATATTCTCTTATCTCTATTGGTTACCCATTCTTATCATTAGTTATCCGTAATTGTATGTTCTTATTTTTACTAAAGGATTGTTTGGCGTTCTTATGTACTGATTCGAACTTCCCTATTCTGTCCATGCATTCAATTTTCTCGCACCGATCTATCCACCATTTTTCTTGTGCGATCTTACATTCTCGATCTAATTCATTCTTGAAACACTTTTACTGCGCAATGCCTTGCTAGGTATTACGGTTCTTCAGTTTGCGTTTTCCTTTCATTTTGCTTAGTATTCCAGTTGTTACATAAGATTTCTTGTCTTCTGCTTTCTGCTTACCCAATGTTATCTGTGCTGCCTCTTTTACGACCTCTTTTATATTCTACCACTATTGATTTGTATCTTTAGGGACTTATTTTTCTTCCATAAGAAATCCTTTAATGAGTTTTTACAAATTTAACTCTATTCTCCAACTCGTTTAAAGAACTTAAATTCCACTTTGCAAGTTTTTGTGATTGCCCTGATTTCTTCCATCTTAGTTGGCATTTCATAATAAGCAAATTATGTTCACTATCAGTCTCCGTTCTAAGGTAAGCAATACACTTTTGTAATTTGTTACTATATTTTGTTTTCACCATGATATCATCTTTTTCATATCTGCCCAGATTCCCTGGACTTTTCTATGTGTATCTTCTTTTATTTGGGACTTGATTCCAGGTGTTTGTTATAATGAAGTTTTCTTGGTAATGAAGAAGGACAAAGGCTGATGGACCACCACCCGCTATTATTTGTCATTCCTAGTAGCAATCCCATTCTTTCCAGCTATGTCTACCTGATAGCCCACTCCAACTATCGCATTTCAATCTCCCATTATCCCTACTGTTTCTGATGCTTTTGTTGTCCTCAGTATTTGCTATAAAAAAAAACTATACGTCTTTTCATTCTTCAAAATGTTGTTATTACATATATTTGTATTATGACTATGTCATCCATCATAGAGCCCACTCTCAATAGCATTAATCTGTGGTTGCGTATGATCACCTCTTTCAATGTAGCTGTTGACTTTATATCTACTATACAGGCTACTCCTCCCTGTCCCTTGACACCTCCTGAGTGTATCACATGATACTCCTTGCTCTGATATTTATCCTCTACTCTCATCATCTCTCTCTCAGTCCAAGTCCATTTGTTTATCCTTCTGGTCTCCACGTTGGCGCTCCCTAACGTCCCCGTCCTCATCATTGGACGAGTGTTCTACGTAGCAAAGTCTATACACTAAACTATATAAGAACCAATTCAGAGGAGCTTGAAATCATTTGACACGGTTGCTAATTATCACCGTCAGTGTCGCCATGTCGTCAAGATACAAAACGCGCCTGCATATACACACTTCTTATAGAAATTATACGTAATGAACAACCGTTTGGAGAATACTATATCAGTGTCAATGCTTTACAATATCAGTGTCAATGCTTTACAATATCAGTGTCAATGCTTTACAATATCAGTGTCAATGCTTTACAATATCAGTGTCAATGCTTTACAATATCAGTGCCAATGCTTTACAATATCAGTGTCAATGCTTTACAATATCAGTGTCAATGCTTTACAATATCAGTGTCAATGCTTTACAATATCAGTGTCAATGTTTTACAATATCAGTGTCAATGCTTCACAATATCAGTGTCAATGTGTTACAATATCAGTGTCAATGCTTTACAATATCAGTGTCAATGCTTTACAATATCAGTGTCAATGCTTTACAATATCAGTGTCAATGCTTTACAGACATCGGTAGCTTAGGCAGCAGCCACTCGCTTTTAAGTCACAGAATGATTTACAGAAAAACCAAATTTTGGCAACCGTGCGTTTATCAATGATATCTCTCAACCAATACGCGTAACAAAGACTAAAACATTCAATATGGATGATTTTTTTTTCTAGATTAGGAATCATTGGAAATTCCAGAATTGCGATTGTACGGAGTTAAAATTCCTGGCTCTATTATTTTGGATAACAACTGTATAACAACGATATGTGTACATAATTTAAAGCACATATTTAGAGAGGCTTGTCTGTGGTATTAAAAAAATAACCACCCGAAAAATAACCACCCGAAAAATAACCACAACAGGGCAACCCATTGAATGAACAGAAAGATATTTGGACAAATGTCTTGAGAACTTACAATTTTCAACAGTGCAAACACAATTATATTATAGGAGCTATATCGGGCATGTTAATTATCAACCTGAGTTTCTCCACGAACTGCAGTCACATTGATTAGCTCAGAAACCTGGACAACAGCTCTGCTACTTTGCAACCATAAACAGAATAACTTACTTTGTTTAGTGATAAGATATATCTATAATAGTTCGATAATGGTAGAAATTCATTCTGAATTTGAATTCTGAATTCATTCATCGTCAACATTCTATGAATTGTCTTAGTTCCAAGTAATATTAATCTGTCATTGTTCTAAAACGTCATTTATTGAAACTAGTTCACCATATGCAATGACTATTAATAGATGGCAATGACAGACGCTTGAACATGTATACATTTGATAAATTAACCAATTATCTCACACGGCTGTTTTACGTGGCAATATCGACATAAACGCATACTAACCAATTGCCGCTTTACATTAAAGGCAATCGCCTGCAAGAAAAATTGGGAAACAACAATAAACATTTTACATACAAGGTTATTTACTGTAAGATTGCACATATCTAATTGCACACATAATTTAAAAGTAAGTACGATAGTGAGTGGGGTCTACAAAACATGATATAGTATGTCTCCAATAGAGTAGCTACAACATCTAGTATATGTAACTCTGACCTTAACCAACAAAGATCTCTACACATACATGAACTTAGTATCAGTTGGTCAAAAGTCATTTGATAAATATAGTTGGCCAAGTGAATGACAGACATCCAGAACATGATCAATCAATGGAAACATTAAAGGGAGAAAGCGTAGATGTATTGGATACTTTTATGAATACAAATACTTAACTTAACTTAACTTAACTTAACGTCTTTATACTGGTTTAGAAGACCCTGCAGAGTCTGTATACAACCAGTCACATTTACATCACTGAATAAGAAATATAAACAGATATACCCTCGATTGGAACTCACATGTACAAATACCACAGAGGAGTAGTCACAGGAAGTAAACTCCAACTCCAACTGGAACTAATAAATAAATAAATAAATCCTGTCGGCAGACCACATCAATGGCAATAAACGCTGAAGCATAAATTATTTTATTTTAATGCCGCTAATAGACGAAATTAGCGCAGAGATCGAGTTACTCACATTACGGATGCTCTGCTAAACTGATTAGCATTACTAAAAAGATATTAACCTAAGCTAAACTTTATCGCTCTAATATTTGTGGACACATTGTACTTGATTAGCAAATGTTCATATAAGCAGATTCGAGTTGGATTATAATCCGCAAGGGACCATACGACTGCGCAGATCAACGAAAGTTAAGAGACCAGACCATAGTTTTTATAACCAGTAATCCGAAGAAACACAGCAATAATATTTGTTGTTGTTGTTGACGTTGACGTTGTTGATGTTTTTCTTGATGTTGTTGTTGAAGTTGTTGATATTGTTGTTGTTGTTGATGTTCGAGCAGTTGTTGTTGATGCTGTGGCAGAGTCCAGGTTTCACTGGGAGTTAGCTATCTAGATGGTTACTAGATACATCTACATCATTCACGACACAACCACACTCAGAAAATAACTCAGTAATGGCAGGTGACAGATTTATTACAAACAAATAGTAACATACATCTTAACTAAGTAATAATATATTATATATATTAATATAAATATTAACTACTTCGGAGGTTGTAAGCACAAGGTTTTGAATATTGCCCCCAACTTATCTTTACACTCCCGACACTCTCAGAAACTCGTCTTCACGATCGTATTCTGTGCATTCACTCACAATTATATCCCTTCTGGCAGGTGATCTTTACATTCTACATTCATATACCTCCAGACAGGTTATCTTGACATTACACATTCAATTTGTTCAACGTATACACACATGTGGTCACGCACCTAATCGATCTGCGTATACACATACTCCGGAACATTCATCGTTCCCTCGGTGTCCTGTACAAAGCACACACACATTCAGATCTCTTCTAGTCACATGGTGTCCAACACACACCTTATATAGCGACTGGCCAAGACTCAAAGGCGTATGCTGGTTCAGTCACCGTGCAATTGATTCTATCTCTCCCACATTCGTAAAACAGCCTGCTTACTAGTAGCAGCCTATCAATCGCTCTTCTAGAAAGTCGGTGACCTAATCTCTCATTCCTTTCCAGCTAGACTCCTAGCTAAACTCTCAGTCTTTCTCTATCCATGGCCAGTCTGATAGAGTTAAACTTTGCCTAGTATTATATACCCTCAAGCAATATCAGGGTTGCACAATGGTCTTGTGTGGGTTGTCTGACTCAGCCATCACTCTAGTTTGGGTATACATCCAACTAGTTGTTATTGGAACGAATCACTCCAAATTTCTGTCACTCTAAATAAAATGTCGCAGTAAGACATGAGGGCCTCTGTCTGTTACTAACCCCCAACTACCCAAAATCGGAACGCCAGAGTGGTCAACTCCTACCCCTACCTGTACCAGACACATTCTTCCCATCAATCCCCCGTTTTCCTTTGTCGACCTAGTGTCGAGACGGTGGGTGACCTTGGCTCACATTCAGGTACCTTTGTTCCCAGAGTCGCTGGCCCCATCACCCATGCCCTTAACGCCCATGCTCCGGCTGGAACTGTCACAATGCTGATGGTGTTGTTTATGTTGTTGTTGATGTTGCTGTTGTTTGTGTTGTTGTTCATGTCGTTGATGTTGTTGATGATGACGTTGAATTTAATGTTGTAGATGTTGTTGATATTTCCGTAGACTTCTACGGTTTGCAAAAGCGCTCTGAGAGACCGTGAGAGACAGTGGTTTTTGTTTAAATTCCCAGTTGTGTATAGTAATTTAGCAGACATGTTTGGCAGAACGCAATTAATAGATGACATTTTCATAGAATATTGTATTTGTTTGATTGTCAGTGCTATAACCAGTGCTGCCCACCATTTACATGGACACAATAACAACGGACTCTCACCAAACCGCATCACCAGAATTAGAGCTCAACACAGCATGTGAAAAACAACATTGAAATCACGAACTAAATTTTGTAGGTGACCAAAAGCTAATAAATGAGGATGAAGAAAGACTGCACAATCATACGAATTCACTTGGAATAACTTGTGGAAGATTTAATTCAATAATCAGCACATCAAGTATGGAAGTTATTCAGATTACCAGAACACCAGGTACAATTAACATACATGTAAACAATACCAGCTGAAATAGGCTCACAAGCTGAAGCACTTTGACATTACTTTAACAGAAGATGGAAGACGTCATAGAGAACTTAAAACTCAGTGCCAGAAAGTCTCTGCCGTGTCTTCTCAAATTTTCTCTTTAAGTAACTTGAAAACAGCCGACCATCAGTTTGGTCACGATACGGTAACTGATAAACTGAATGTTTGAACTAACTCTTCACCGTCAGTGTCAGACATTGCCATTATCTAAGGCACATGAAAGAAAATTTTAATTTACGATTTGTGAAATGAAATGTCTGAGGAAAGCCATTAATGTCAATAGTAGAGATATAATGAGAAACGATATTATGAGAATTATTATGATAAATAAAAACCAGTACAAAAAAATACGATTGTTCGGTTTTCTCATGACAATTTAATTGGACCAACACTACACATGCAGCACAAGAGAAACTGTCTACAAGAGCTACCGAAGTCAACCTGATATATATATATATATATATATATATATATATATATATATATATATATATATATATATATATATATATATATATATATATGCGAACGGCGTTCAATTCTAAGCGTTCTAATTCTGACTATTTGGTTAAGTTCTGTCTGAATGATTTATAGCCTGCTGGAACAACTATTATTAGCTAGGGACACTTGTTTCCTAGTTCTGTTAGGTGACAGATAAATAAAATGGCGGTCAACACTGTTAGACATTGCATTCACAGCGTGTTATGATGAAGTTTCTTTTGAAATACGGCGTGAAACCTGCGGAAATTGACAGAAGACTGCATTCAAAATACCGTAATGAGACGCTTAACTCTAGTAAGACATTTGAATAGGGCAAACGTTTTATAGAAAACCGTACATCCGTGAGTGATGATTCCTGTGAATAATCCAGATTGCTAAACGCCTTTTCTTGGAAAACCGACGCATAACCTGTTGCGAATTTGAACAAGAGGCAAGTCTTTCTCTTGGAACACTATTATTCATGAACATTTGCATTTTCTGAAAAAATAGTGCACGTTGTGTACGAAGACAGCTTTCCACTTTTGACCGACAGAGAACAGTTCAAGCCTGCACTGAATTGGGGGGATGGTTTGACATCGAAGGTCATAACATTCTGGATCGCTTCACTACACGTGACGACACCTGGGCGCATCATTACATATGACGAAACCTGGGCGCATAATTATATGTGACGAAACCTGGGTGCTTCATTACATGTGACCAAACCTTGGCGCATCATTATATGTGACGAAACTTGGACGCATCATTATACTGCTGAATCAATCAGTGGAAGCAAATCCAATTACCACCCAAAATAAAAATTCGATCAATTGCCTCTACATGTAAAGTGAGAGCGAGTGTATGCGGGACAAACTTGGCTTCATTCATGTTGATTGTCTACCCCGTGGTGCCACTATCAACTGTGAACAGTGCATACGCATTTTGAGTGATGTGCTTAACCGACTGCGAAAAAAACAGCCTGGTTTGATCACAAAGAGCGTCCTGCTGCTGCAAGATAACGCTCGACCTCATACGGCTCCCCGCACTATACCATCTGCAGCAAGTCAGCTGAGAGGTATTGCCACATTCACCTTACAGCCCAGACCTCGCTCCAAGCGAATTCCACTTGTTTGGACACCTAAAATAATTCATGCATTTCAGCACAAATGACGAAGTGAAACAAGGCGTCCTGGATTGGTTCAGACATACTGACAAATCTTTCTACGCTGAAGCTTTTCAAGTGTTATTTAAACGCTGGGATAAGTGCAAATTTACGCTGCAGGAGATTATATAGAAACGTAAATGGCATTTTGACTATTTAAAAAAAAAATATTCCGAACCAACAAAAATTCCCGGTTTGACTTGAACGTCCCTCATGTACATACATACATAGCTAAGTTATTGCCCATCGAAAAGCGATGATGGTCACACCATCATATGGTTTTGTCCTAATAATGTGATGTGCGCCGTATTTGGATTATAGTGAGAAAGAATATGCGCTGGTCATCAATCTCACTTTTATACCGAGTTATCTTGGATCAGTAGCAAGACTATTGGTCGAGACGACTGGAGGTAACTCGGGATGTAGGCACTCTAGTCTTACCTCCCGTGAGACCGGGGGTCACTTGAAACTTGCGGTATTCAATCGTCAACCGTTTCCGTTCATTACTGAGAGAGACAAGTGCCTTAACCTTTTGACGACAGCGACCCCTATGAATGTATACATATATGGGGGTAGCTGTATTCAAAAGGTCAAGTCTAATAAAGGTTAATATTTGTATGCCATGACATAAATTACGGACTTGCAGCATCCAACGCACGCACTTGGTATACGAAAAGCGACATGAGTTCCCCATGCTACTTTTCAGTATAAGCTAACAGAACCAGTAATACTAAGTAAACGCTACTCAATATTGATAATAATCGTTTATATAGTACAGCGAATTACATAAAATCAATGAACAAGAACAAAGTCATCCATCATTGAATTATTTTATTGACAACGTACTAAATCATGCCCATGTAACGTGAGCTGTAGGTGGAGTTATGGGTACGAACGCTCTTCGAGACCAGCACATTATTTCAAAGGTTCCAGATGGATAAATTTAAAAAAAGGTTAAGAAAGAACTAGTTTCTCATCGTGCGTTCTTTGAATTGATATAATGAATAGATTTACCACTGTATGGCGTTGTTGCTGAACTTTACATGAGGTGGTTGCTAGCATCATGCACAATATTCTTTATTCATCGTTCCTGACATACTTGAAAGTTTACAGCGCACACATTCCATTTTCCCTGGGTATCATTCGATTTTAGAGCTGTAAAAATGCTACTAGTGAAACTAATAAAATGACACGTATAATTATCAGCTGAATACGCACCAGTCAACCTAATACATGTAATAATAAGTACAATAGTAATAAGTAAAATAGTAAGTATCATTTAAACTAAACTAGTAATAAGTTAAATAACATGTATAGTTTATTTAATGACAACACAATAGTATGCTTAGATGACCAGGGCCTGTCGCGTACAATTATCATGTTCATGATCATGTCTGATGGTCGCGTTCCATCTGCAGTTCTGTTTTCTGTTGGAAAGGGGGCAATCTGTTTGAGCCAGGTGTTGCGAGGGCGGATCCGTGGCGGTGTTGACGATGAGCACGGCCATTTCCGTCCTTCGCTCATACAGCCAGAAGGAGCATCTCGGGGGCCGGAACTTCTATGGAGAGGTGGATAACGTGACCGAAGAGATGGAAATTAATTGTCGAGAAAATGGTGCAAGTTGAGTAGGCTGAACTACTTCACTGCTGGAAACCATGGCGTGCCAGTGGATCTCGAGCATACGCATCTGGTTGCGCAGGTAGCACGCCTCAAGACGCTGCCGGTCCCACTCTAGTGGTGTTCAGGTCTAGGAGTCGTACAGGAGGATGGGGACGACACAGTAGGGTGTATTCGAAGTATGGTCTCCATGGAAAGCCGCTGCTGGAACCAGACTCTGCGGAACGAGTGTATGGATGAAGCTACACCCATTCTAAGGGTGAAGTTGTGACTACGTTTATGAGAAAGGCTTCCGGAGTAAACCCTGAGGAAAAATCTGCATCCTGTGCTATCTCCAGTAATCTCGATAAATATCTTTCCACTGGCCAAGGCTAGATCAGGACCAGAAAGTGAAGCTGACAAACAGCGCATTTCTTCCTCACTTTAATCCAAATCACCGCGCGTCACCCATTTCAACTAGCGCAGCAAAAGAAAAAAAAGTCTACATGACTGAAAAAAGATAGTGGTCTTCATCATTTGTGATGGACGAATATCACATTACATTATTAAAGAGTAAAATAATAATTGTAATTTAAATAAAACTAATAAGTAAAAATGGCGCATATAAAGAAGTGACATCTGTAGTGGCTTGTGTGGATATTCTGTCCTGGTCAGGTATGGGTATGTGTGTCACGATAATGAAAAAAAAAGATCTTTTCCCTCGCGGTGGGCACTTTGGATGTGGATATGGGGGACATTCATAGGGTGAAGAATTACCACGTCTTGGATGTGGACACTGCAATCAATGAATTGACATGACACAGACTATAGATTGTTTAAATGAAACCATGATTAAGCCGGAATGAGCCCCTGAAATGACGGATCAGAAGTATGGAAGTATGGATAAGGAGGTGAATGCTGAAGCCTTCATTGACCACTCGTGGGACCGTTACTGAGGGACACTGAGTACATCTGTACTTGGCAGGAGAACAGGGCAAAACAGAACAGGAACAAGAGAAGAATGACGGCACAATTATATGTCCTTAAGTCATAGAATGTAGAGAAAAGTGACATTTAACTTTAGCTAGTTTTAGATCACCCAGGAAAAACCGTTGGATATTTGTCATAAATTGAATTTTGCAAGATAGAAATGCCATTACACATTAAATGATAATACATATATACATATTTTGATATGTTATAAATGTATATTCTGTTTTGAAGAGGAAAGAACAAATTTAAACTGACGTTCTTGGAGATGGGAGATAATATTCTAATTAATAAATATTAAAAGCAAATGACATAGCTAGTGGTTGAGACATTTTTTAATATAAGGAGTCAGAAGTAATTATTCTACAGGGAGTTGGTTCTCGATATTAACGTCTGTTGAACTTTTTATAGGAATCGAAACCAATGAAGTGATATTGTTTCATTATATAGTTTGTTGATACTGGAATCCTGACATGTTGTGTAAAGCTGGAACTGACGTTAATATAAACAGACGCTCTACAAGTCCAAGTTGAGCTAACTCCTTTAACTGAGTCTTGTCTAGCGAGTCTCCGAAACTGCCTGAGTACAGTTTTAGCAATGTTGACTGTGGGAGCTGGTTTATTGTGTTGTGTAGGCATAGGTAGTCCCTTACATTCATTTTTGTTTAGGAAGAAACATTAGGGACTTCAAAATCATTTTTCCAAATTTGCTTAAATGGAATGTTAGAGGTAGGATTATGATGGAACCGTCTAAACGAGATCCACATCTCTACGGCTACGTCACCTTGTCCCAGCTATGTGTTATATGCTTACCTCGAGAGTTGCCAAATCTCATTTGTACAGCATACCTTTCTCAGGTGTAGCACAGGCAGTTGTAAACTGTATTTGTTAAAGTTATTGACAGCGAGGCTGAGAGGAAGTGAACAGATCACTGCATCTCATAAACCATTATGTAAATTCTCATATAGTGAAGGATCTAAAGCATTGCATCTCGTATAATGACGTCTCTAAAGCATTACATCTCGCATAATGAAGGATCTAAAGCATTACACCTCGTATAATGACGTCTCTAAAGCTTTATACCTTGATACATGTTGTCTCTAAAGCCTCAAACCTCGTAAAATGATCTCTAAATCATTTAACCTTGTATAATAAAATCTCTATTACATCAAACCTCGTTTAATTGTCTTTATAGCCTTATACCTCTTATAATGAAAAAAACCCACATGGATAATGGATCATAGAACCAACTTCATTGTACCTCAGCGCCCCCATATGTACCCATTCCCTTTCATTGATGAACTCTGCAGCTCCAGTGGTGACTATAAATTTCCCATGAATTCGCCAGGTACCGATTACAACTGAGTCGGCTGGATGAAGCGATCATCATCATCATCATCTTCTATCCACATGTGTCGTTAGATGCCGTGGAGTGGTGTAGCTTTCTGTCGTGTCCCAACTTTGTCCCAAATTCTGTCATGCCGTGTTTCATCAGTGTCTCACTGACACCATCTTTCCCTGTTTTTCGTGGTCTGCCTCTTGCTATGCAACCCTGGTGTCTGGTATTGTAGATTCGAGCAGTTGGTAACTTTAGTTGCTTTCTTGTCAGGTGTCCGAACCATTTTATTTTCTTCCTTGTATTCCATGCACGGTGTTACACCGACCGTCTGTCTCATTACTTCGTTTCGTGCTCTGTCCAGCCTTGTGACCCAGACAGCTTTTCTCAATTACCTCATTTCGTATACCATGATTTGTTTTTCTTGTGCTTTAGTGAGAGTCTATGTCTGACACTGGTAGCAAAGAGTTGGTATAAAAATACTGTTTATCAGCTGTCTCTTTGTCTTCATTGGAATGTGTTTGTGTCTTAGTAATGGTGAGAGCTGATAGGAAACCACATTAGCTTTATGTGTTCTTGATTCTACCTTTCATTCCAGCCTTCCATCTTGTGTGAACACGCTGCCCAAGTATTTGAATTCTCTGACCTATTTAAGTTCTGTTCTTTAACTTGTTTATTTAGTGTTTTCTCTATTCTGCAGATTTTCATTGTCTCAGTCTTTGCTGTACTAATCCTCATATTATATCTCACAGGCATTGTCAAGAGCATTCAGATGTTCTTAGAGGTTGTGCTCATCGGAATGTCAGATACTTCTATCTATGTATCTATCTTCAGTCCACTTATGTTGTTAGACGTCGTGGGGAGGGGCTACCTTCCTTTGTTTCATATTTGTTTTTGGCAGGTGATAATCCGCAAAAAAAGAACTCGTTCATTGTAGTGGTTTCTGGTTTTGCTTCAGTTGTTATTCGATCCATGTATACAATGAACAAAAGTGTTGATAATACACGTCCCTGTCTTACCGCTGTCTTAATTTTAAATCAACTAATTAGTCCGCTTGGTGCTCGCACAGTACAATGGCTATTTTTATACATTGCTTTTATATTTATCAATATTTGTCCTTGCACTGCATCCTTCCAGGATCTCCGATAGGTTGTTTCTATCCACTAGGTCAAATGTTTTCTCCTGGTCTAAATAGACGATGTTCTGTTCCTGATTATATTTAATAGTTTGTTCACAAATCTGCCTTAGAGTAAATAAGGCATATGTACAACTTCTTCCTTTTCTCCAGTTAAACTATGTGTCAATAAATTGTTTTTCGACTAATGGTCTTGTTCTGTTTTCAAGGATTTTGGCGTACATTTCACTAATATGGCTCAAGAAAGATTTCCCCATGTATGTTTCACAGTCTCTTTTGCTTCCTTTTTTTTCCTTGTGTGAATAACTATTGATTTTTGGCAACCTTTCGGAACTTCCGTTGTTGTCCATGCTACATAAATTATTCTTGACAGCCATTTTTACTCCCGTGTCTCCGCAGCGGTCATGCAATGATCAAAACGCACGACATGCACGGTAGCGCAATTGAGCGTGACGGGATTGGAACCTGGAACGTGTGGATTGTAGAGCAAGCAGTCTCTAAAGTCTGAAAACTCTCATAATTACATCTCTAACACTTCGTCCACACAACAGGGACTGTTATGGTACTAACTTTACCTGCGCATCATAATCAATCAATTACAACATCACCAAACAGTAAATTACTTGCCGGAGACCAGGCTCACGCGAGCATTCGAGTCCATGAGATCATGTTTACACCAATATTCGAGTCCACGAGATCATGTTCACACCAATATTCGAGTTCAGGAGATTAGGTTTACACCAATATTCGAGTCCAGGAGATTAGGTTTACACCAATATTCGAGTTCAGGAGATTAGGTTTACACCAATATTCGAGTCCAGGAGATTAGGTTTACACCAATATTCTAGTCCAGGAGATTAGGTTTACACCAATATTCGAGTCCAGGAGATTAGGTTTACACCAATATTCGAGTCCACGAGATCATGTTCACACAAATATTCGAGTTCAGGAGATTAGGTTTACACCAATATTCGAGTCCAGGAGATTAGGTTTACACCAATATTCGAGTTCAGGAGATTAGGTTTACACCAATATTCGAGTCCAGGAGATTAGGTTTACACCAATATTCTAGTCCAGGAGATTAGGTTTACACCAATATTCGAGTCCAGGAGATTAGGTTAACACCAATATTCGAGTTCACAAGATCAGGTTCACACAAATATTTGAGTCCACGAGATCAGGTTCACACGAATATTCGAGTCCACGAGAATATTCGAGTGCACCAGTGTTGTCTATTCACAATATGTATTCGATGCAACGATAGTTCCGATTATACATCTCATAAACCTAACATTATAGTACTTGGAATACTTCGAATCCTGGTATTCAAGCATGCATGTTAATGGGTCTGTTGTGAGGAAGCCGACAGATTCGTCTATTCGTATTAGGTATTTTAAACTTTGTGCGGCGTACTAAACCTGGAGGAAGGTACAGACATTATAGTACATTACAAAACTCTAACAATATTGCAAAGCAAAACTATAAAAAATATACATAATGAGCACACCAAATATTTGAATCCATACATAATGGCTACTAATAATAATGCAAAGTGCTATAAATAACGGATATAAATTATATAAAATGCTAAAGAAAATAATACTTATAATGCAAAACACTATAAATAATGGATACACATAATGTAGACAGCTTTAAATAATGGGCGCTATTAATGCAAATGGCTATAAATAATGGATACACATAATGTAAGGCTCTTTCAATTGTGGAAAATTTTAAAAGCTATAAATTATGGATACTAATAATGCAACGAGTTACAATAATGGATACTATTAATGTAAAGCGCAACAAAGAATGGATACCTATATCGTAAAGGGCTATAAATAATTGATTCCAATAATATAAGGAGGTTGTTCTTGAATGCGCACGATGAGAATACAAACTCTTGTATGTGTTTTGAAAAGGATGTTATTTGGCGGGTTGCAGCCGCTTTCCTCACATCCCGAGCGTGCTGATGAAGGAGTGCCGGAGTCCTCCAGGCGGTTGTGTTATGTTTTGCTTCATTTGCGTTTCGCTCACTTTTACGGGGATCACGTCGATACCCCAACTCGTTAGCAGATTGTCATGAAACAGCCTGGTTCCACGTAGAACTGCATGGAAATGGGAGTCTTGATCAGTATATTTCACCTGATCCTAACACTGCTTGAACAGTATGTTTGGTCTGGCCAGAAGTTAAGTCTCTTTTCCCCAAAGTAAGAGGATAGAAATAGTTAAAACTACAATTAAAACGCGTTATAAATAACAAAATAAAAGAAGAAGATATATCAAAGATGCAAACTTTCAACGTAAATGTTTTAAGCCATGACAACCATAAACACTACTATCAATATTACTGGGAAAAAATTAATGAAAAGAAATGTTAAAAGTTTATTAAAGTTAAGATAAATATTACTGTCAATATTAAAATAACTAGTTTTTTTCTGGTAGCAGAGAGTAACTGGTATTTCATGATTAAGAATGGATGGAACTTTAGACCCTGTTGAGTATCCTATGGTGAACGAACAACTGAGAGACTAATGTTCGATTCTTCGTGTCAAGTTCACCATTTCGGACTTAGGTGGCACTTTGAAACACAGCGCCCCCATCTGACGGTTCATGGCTGTAAGGCAAGAAACGTTCCATTCTAATTGGGGGTGACTAAGGACACCTGGTTCATTGCACTTAGCACTCAGCACTCAACAGTGTCTGAAAATGAATATATACATACCTTAGCTAAACTGAATTTTTTACATAATTTCCCTAGAAACACCCTTGAGATAAGAACTATATGTGCAGGAATGAATGCTCAACAAATGTAAAGGAAATTAATTGTTACTAAATTCTAAAGACATCTTCGTCTCTTTCCCTCATGAGGCCATCACCGTGTAGCGGTGGGAGGAAGTGGGATGGGGGTGCAAACTTCAGTCTCCTAGTGAGCAATGCTGACTGTGAAAAATCGTCCTAGTGAGCAATGCTGTGACGAATCTTCCTAGTGAGCAATGCTGACTGTGACGAATCTTCCTAGTGAGCAATGCTGTGACGAACCTTTCTAGTGAGCAATGCTAACTGTGACGAATCTTCCTAGTGAGCAATGCTGACTGTGACTAATCTTCCTAGTGAGCAATGCTGACTGTGACGAATCTTCTTAGTGAGCAATGCTGTGACGAATCTTCCTAGTGAGCAATGCTGTGACGAATCTTCCTAGTGAGCAATGCTGACTGTGACGAATTTTCCTGGTAGGGTTGTCCAAGCCGGACAGATTATTACACACTAAAAATAGAGTTTCGACACAAGGCTGGCAATCCTGTATATAAATACAATTGTTAAATAAACTGCAGCGTATAAAGTTACTTTACCAGTACCCATGGAACCGCTACCCATTTAAGGCTAGGTCGGCCCGAGGGCCGTTGCGGTCTGAAAAAAACATTACCGCCTCAACTCAGATGCGAAGCCAGAGCGCTAACCACTGCGCTACGCGGCTTCCCATGGGACGGACATCCGGAATACAAAGCTCACATGACTGTCAATGGTGAAAGCCGAAAGGAAGCCACGGACATGATCAATGATGTCCTGAGACAAAACTTTACGCGAAGAACTGTGGGAGCCGAAATAGAAATCATAATTTAGAGCCTGGGCACCGTACTTCCGCAATCATTGCTCATTTGGACTGGGGCACCGTACTTCCACAATCATTGTTCAATTACACTGGGACATGACCGCTTTGTAAATCTCTAACTAAGGATCTAATAAGTACAAATTCACAAGAACTAACGGTCACTAAATAAATAATCATTAACCGTTACTAAACATGTAAGAATTAATGGTCACTAAATATATACACATTAATGGTCTCAAAATATATACGCATTAATGGTCACAAAATATATACGCATTAATGGTTACAACATATATAGGCCTACGCATTAATGGTTACAAAAAAACTGACTGATTTCATGTTTATTGCAAATGTGCAAACTCATTTCTGCTAAGCTCTGACAATAATTTCTTTGTGTCGATGGTTTTGTGGTGTGCAGTCATCAATCCGGATGAGGCTTTAAGGAAAGAATGTGTAGTTCTGAGTAGTTGTGAGAAAAAGAAATTGAGAGAAAGATAGATAGAGAGTGAGATAGAGAGAGAGAGAGAGAGAGAGAAAGAGAGAGAGAGAGAGAGAGAGAGAGAAAGAGAGAGCGAGAGAGAAATACATGCATACGACAACCTCGTCTTTAAATACAAAATGTTCTCTATTTGTCCTTGTTCTCTAAACGGACTGTGTTGTACAGTGTTTTCTACTTTATGGCGGCGTGCATCCGACTACAGCACTAATTTTGAAAACAGGTTTACCTCCGACAGGGGCACAACCTTGCTGGGTTCGAACATTTGCATGATTGGGTTGTGAACCCTGCACCCACCCCTTCCTACATCCCCGCCATATACCCCGCACCTTCCCCTACCACCTCCCCCACCTACCCCCACCTCCACCCAATTCCTCATCCTCCAGTACAAGAGGGGAGATTGACACATTGACATTATCTCCTAGATTTGTATATGGTACATCATTAAACAGATCATTCTGACTCTCAATCACTGCCTCCGAAGTTACATAACGGATGCCACGGCAAGAGTAGATAGCATATCATGAGTGGATAACAGATCATAAGTGGACAACAGCATGAGTGGGTAACAGAGCATGCGTGGGTAACAGAGCTTGAGTGAATAACAGAGCATGAATGGATAACATACATTCAATCTTTCAGAGACTTGCTTGCATAGGTTTATGTGGATCAGCTGTCCTGGTTATGCTGAACTAATTTAATGTATGAAAAATATTAAATTTTGACTTTGCAAGCGACCATTAAAACTGATTAAACACATTAAAACTGATTAAACACATTAAAACTGATTAAACACATTAAAACTGATTAAACACATTAAAACTGATTAAACACATTAAAACTGATTAAACACATTAAAACTGATTAAACAGATTAAAACTGATTAAACACATTAAAACTGATTAAACACATTAAAACTGAATTAGGAGAACCTCTTGATTTCAGCCATTGGCAACCTGCTGAATTGGGATACTGTAAACGAGGAAATGGGTATCAACAGATTACTTGAGTTTGATATCATGAGTTTGATATAAGGAGTTTGATATACCTGTGTACAGGTTGGAGTCACTATCGTAAGTAAAGAACCCATCATACTATGCGGCGCATAGGAAATAGGGTGTTAGGCCATATTATTTTGTAACCCATGGCACTTAGTGGATGATGTGGGCAGTATCACGCCGGCCACCTTTACTTTCCGGGCTGTAATGGTACCCATTTAAGGCTGGGTCAACCTGCGAGCCATTGCGGTCTGAAAAACCAGTTCCTCCTCAACTGGAGAATGAACCCAGGACCACTCAGATGCAAAGTCAATGCGCTAACCACTTCGCTATGCGGCTCCCAGTCACTATTGTAGAGCGGATGAAACATACTGGAAAGACTACAAAGAAGAGCGACAAAATTGATAGTGGAATTGCAGAACTATAGTTATCAAGAAAAACTCATCAAAACCGACCTACAGTTTCTAGAAAAGATATTAATTTGAGGTTATTTAATAGAGGTTAATAACATATTGAACGGAAAGGATAAATTAGCCTAAAAATTTTTTTTTTTTTACAAAACACAGCCGCATACAAGAACAACAGAGAACAGCCACAAATTAATTAAAGAAAAATTCAGATTAAAGAAAACAATTTTTTGGGGCAGAGATTGGTCAATTCTTGTAATGCATTGCAACAGGAAATAGTGGGACAGGGTAAATTAATTCATTAAAGAATAGATTGAATGCGAATAGGTATTTTTTTTAGATTAAGGAAATGTAAAAGATACTGGATATTTACAGACTCTGCAGACCCTTCTAAACCAGTATAAATGCGTTAAGTAAAATATCCTGCCGACCTATCACATTTTATCTACGTTTTTGTGTTGCAACGCAGCATTTGACAGGTTCTGCACTGCCCATACTCACTAGAAATTACTTCTGGCGACTTTTGGTTCTTTCCAAGACTCAAGGTACCATTTATAGTGGCGAGATTTCAGGACATATAAAAGACAAATGAGGCGAAGTACTTGTTGAAGAGCCCCTAAAGTAACTTCCAGAAATGCTTCCAGCAGTTTGAGCACCACTAGGAGAAGTATGTCAAATCAAAAATGATGTATTTATAAGTGAATTCGATTTTCAACTAAGTAAGTTGTTTTTAGTGAGAGACTAAGGTAAACTACATATTGATCAGCATCGTAGTCCTAAGATGACTTTTTCCAACTTCGGAACACTTTGATTCGTTGATCACGTGAATTTCTCCGATATAAAACTTGGACATAATATCACACAGTTGAGACTTAGTTATCTCCAACATGGCGTTACTGATATATAAAACGGGGACATAATATCACATAGTTGAGACTTAGTTGTCTCCAACAAAGTGTTACTGATTTTCACTTCATGCGCGATAAATTACTCATAATCTGAATACAGAATATGGTTGTATAAGGGCATTTATTTATTTTATTTTTTTCTTCGTTCGCCTTATTTCTCTTTTCCCCAAGGCGTTGTGCGTTGCACTACGACTTTTATTTTGCGCCTGTCTACCCAGTGCATCCGACTTCGGCATGCATTTTATGTGAGGGTCTGCTTTCTTCTGCATTCTCTAAAGGTTTCTTCTTCTTCTTCATCGTACGCTGTTTACAGCGATATTTACGTTGCACTGATTTAATTTGTTAGCCAGTGGCTCAGTGCATCCGATTTCAACAGGCGTTTCTGTAGGGTTGCCCTCCTTAGCCTTTGGCTGTCCCCAGCCTAACTGCAAGGCAGCAGTTGTTTTTGGTCAGAGTTGTCTCTCTTGTGAAGTTGTCTTGCAGGACTATCGAGTCTTCCCTACTCGTGTCTATAGCGTTTGGCAATGATATGATGGACTATGTACTAGTTTGTACTATCCCGGAAGAGAGGCAGTCCAGTGTGACTTTTTCCCAGGATCGTCACGTCCTGCCAGAAACGTAGCATATGCATATGAGTGAGGTATCTTCTTGCTCGCTTTATTTTCTCGGCTTATCTGCAGTGATGGTACGCCTAGCATTCCCCGCCACCCGGGAGCTTGTCACCATAGGACAGGAGGTGCAATGTCCGCTGGACTGCATCTCTTCTGCGTCCATTGGAATGACTGATAGCAGACAGATGCAAAGAGCGAGGACTGAGTGCATTTTACCAGGTGCATTCCTGCGGCTCGATCGGGCCGGGACACAAGCCCTAGCCATGTCGTAGCCTCCCATCTCAGCGGCGCTGAGATTTTGGGCGGGATTCTGGCTTAGAGGCGTTCGGCCGTAATCCCTCAGATGGTAGCTTATCAGCCAAGCACGTGGACCAAATGTCAGCGACCTGTGATTCCTCTCGAAATAGTGCATTTGACCAGATGACAAGCCTAGTCTTGCACGGAGATGTTGTCCGCCTAGGGAGCGGACATATCTCATGGTCAAGGGTTGAGTCTCAGCAGTTCGCAGTGAGGTAGCTGATCTACTGCTTAGAGCACCCGACCGAGAACTAAGTCTTCTACAAATGATTTCATTCCTCATCACCGTATGGGGTGAATATCGAGCAGCTTCCCGCCCGCTTTTATCAGCGGACGGCAGAGACCTCATTCTGCGGCTTGACCGGGCGGGGCTGGAGCGTGGCCCCCCAGGTCCCCCCCATATCGAAGCCTCCCTTTGCATTCGTGCTGGGCTGCTTTTGTGCAGGATTTTTGGCTTAGAGGCGTTCGGCCGTAATCCCTCACCTTGCACCGTTGGCTTATCCGCCTAGTACGTGAACCAAATGGCTGCGGCTCCTCTCGGGCTTAGCAGGATTACCGTAGCAAAGCCTTGTCATTAGTAGGGTAAAACTGACCTGTCTTTAGAGGGTCTATTTCCAGCACCCGTTCAATATTAGCCAGACCGTATCAATAGAGGGCTTTTAGTTTGTCAATGGCCAAGTTTCTGGAGCCTGCGATTTCTGCAGGGTGAAGACCAGATTACCGTAGCAGGCGCTCTTTCATTTTGGGGTTTGGAGACTGACTTGTCTTCCGTGGGTCTAATACCAGCACATGTTCACTATTAGACCCATCGAAGGTGCTCTCTTTTGACAGTCATTCTACACTATTGGCGTGTTTAGTCAATTTAAGCCTCAGGCTCCACTCCTGATAGTGCTCTTCCGTCAATTCCTTTATCAAACACTGGATGCAGACCAACCGAGCCACAGAGGGCATAACCCCAGATTTTCTGAGGGTCTAAATCCAGCACCAGTTCCATATTAGACCCCAGGAAAGTGGTCTTGGCATGTCAGTCATTTCAGTGTTGGCCGTGTTGAGTCAAATTAATCCGCAGACTCCACTCCTGGTGGTGCCCTTCCGTCAATTCCTTTAAGTTTCAGCTTTGCAACCATACTTCCCCCGGAACCCAAACACTTTGGTTTCCCGGAAGCTGCCCGCAGAGTCATCGAAGCAACTCCTGCGGATCGCTAGTCGGCATCGTTTATGGTCAGAACTACGACGGTATCTGATCGTCTTCGCGCCTCTGACTTTCGTTCTTGATTAATGAAAACATTCTTGACAAATGCTTTCGCAGTAGCTCGTCTTGCGGCGATCCAAGAATTTCACCTCTAACGCCGCAATACGACTGCCCCCGTTTGTCCCTGTTAATCATTACCTCCAGTTCCGAAAACCAACAAAATAGAACCGAGGTCCTATTCCATTATTCCATGCACCATTATTCAGGCAGCCGAGGCCTGCTTTGAACACTCTAATTTTTTCAAAGTAAACGCGCCGGCCACCCAGGACGCTCAGCGAAGAGCACCCGTGGGAGAGAGCCGGCAGACGGTAGGGCAGGAGACAACGGGCAGTGAACCGGCGCGAGCCGGACCGCCCGCCTGCGCCTGAGATCCAACTACGAGCTTTTTAACTGCAACAACTTTAATATACGCTATTGGAGCTGGAATTACCGCAGCTGCTGCCACCAGACTTGCCCTCCAATAGATCCTCGTTAAAGGGTTTAAAGTGTACTCATTCCAATTACGGGGCCTCGAAAGAGTCCCGTATTGTTATTTTTCGTCACTACCTCCCCGTGCCGGGAGTGGGTAAGTTGCGCGCCTGCTGCCTTCCTTGGATGTGGTAGCCGTTTCTCATGCTCCTTCTCCAGAATCGAACCCTGATTCCTCGTTACCCGTTACAAACATGGTAGGCATGTCACGTACCATCGACATTTGATAAGGCAGACATTTGAAAGATGCGTCGCCGGCATATGAGGCCATGCGATCAGCACAAAGTTATCCAGAGTCACCAGTGGGGACGCCGCAACCCCGCGAGGGGAAACGACGATTGGTTTTGAACTAATAAAAGCGCTCTTTCCGCGAGGGTCGGAGCTTGGTAAGAATGTATTAGCTCTAGAATTGCCACAGTTATCCAAGTAGGATCGTGTCATCTAAGGAACCTCGACTGATTTAATGAGCCATTCGCGGTTTCACCGTGAGACAGTGTGAACTTAGACATGCATGGCTTAATCTTTGAGACAAGCATATGACTACTGGCAGGATCAACCAGATATCTGTCGGAGACGTACGTACAGCACACACCGGTCGGCGGAGGAAGGGTGTGTAAAAAGCCTCTCTCGGACGACGGCCGCAGGGACCGACTGACGGGACGGACGGTTTGTTCCACCCGTCCCTCACTCCGTCGACCTAGGACCGCCTGACAGGGGCCTCCCACACGCACCAGACGACCGACCGACCGGGCTCGCTCGAGGAGGGATGGCAGCGCTCTGTGCAGAACGGATCCCAACGACCTCGGCGATGAATTTCACTGGGACTAGAGACAATTTGGCCTGTCGGCCTGCCCTTCTCCGTAGGAGAACGCAGGGCCTCGAGGCAACGATTCCTGCTTTCCATTTGCCGGTCACAAGCTCTTTGCGAGAGTCGGACCCCCAGCGAGACGTACTGTCGAGCTCTGCTATAAGCCTTAGATAAATCACCACGGACGGACCACGTTTCCTGATACGGACCAGACCAGCGCACCTCGGTGGAGGAGCCGCTGCAACAAACCGCACCCAATTCGCTCTACGGGGAAAGGCAGGCGAGCGTTTTCCGCAAGCCCGCGCTATCGCTCCGCCTGGCGGGACTGAGATCGCTTTACGAACACTGGTTGAAATTGAGTCGCTGCGGCGAGACAACTACCCAAGATCTCTAAAGGTTTGATTTCCCGGGGTTACAACCGGTGCTGTGATGGGGATCGAACCCAGCACCTTCGTGTTGTGAGTCGTGTCACTTAATCACTAGCTCACATCGTCCATGTAAGTGCATTTGATATGCAAGGATGTGAATTTGTTATATGAGTATTATAGTTTTCAGTTATGTTTTTTAAGCCCCAAACCAATTATTCAACCTTACAGGCAGACACAAACACACAGACACACACACTCCAACATATTCACAAACACACACACACACCGATCCATCGGATTGACGGACTGAATGAGTTAAATCTAATTAAATACCAAGTCACAATGTCAGACCTTAGAACTCTGTATCTTCACACTGTCGCCATCATCGCCTGCGATAATCAACTGATGTCTAAGTAAGGCTGTTCTCAATATAAAAGATTAAAGAACATAAACTTAGTTTTAAAAACGTCAACCTAAGAATAAATACAACATAAAAACATGAACTCAAGAACAAATACAACATAAAAACATGAACTCAAGAACAAATACAACATAAAAACATGAACTCAAGTACAAATACAACATAAAAACATTAACTCAAGACAAATACAACATAAAAACATGAACTCAAAGAGATGTAAAATATAAAAACGCCAACTCAAGAACAAATACAACATAAAACTGTCAACTAAAGAACAAATACAACATAAAACCGTCAACTCAAGAACAAATACAACATAAAACCGTCAACTCAAGAACAAATACAACATAAAACCGTCCACTCAAGAACAAATACAACATAAAACCGTCAACTCAAGAACAAATACAACATAACTAAATAATAAACTATCGGAAACAAAGACCATGTAATACAAGAACATTTCTAGATCTAACTAAATGACGCAGTTGAAGGTTGAATGCCGAGTGCAGCTATAAGAAAATGCAGGCAGGAAATGAAGGAAATGGTGGCATGGTCGTAAGCTGAATATCTTCTGCTTCTTCTTCTTCGTACGCAGTCAGACAGTAACCATTATTTTTTCGAAAAAAGCGGCGGTCATCCTGAGGCTGTCGCCACTGCCATAGAGCTTGTCTTGCAGTTCCACTGGTGATGGCCACATCTGCTCTCTCTGATCCTCGTATGTCGGGCAGTTCTGCAGCAGATGTTCAGCGGTCTTTTTACCAGTACCGCACGGGCATTCGTCGGTACACCCTATCTTCAATTTGTTGAATAGGTGGTACCTCAGTCTATTGTGGCCAGTGCGAAGTCTGAAGACAACGACCTGCTCTCTTCGGTTCAACTGGTAATAGGCATCGTTTTTGGTGTAACCAGTATGTTCGGTTTCCCATTTGGTCATGTATCTGGCTTTGATAAGCCGTTTTGACTCTTCGTACATCATACTAGTATCTGTTTGTGGTAGTCTTGCACCTTCTTTTGCCAGTCTGTCTGCCTCCTCGTTGCCTTGGATGTTGCAGTGTGATGGGACACACTGTACCACTACCCTTTTTGGTGCGGACTGCTGGCACAGTTTGCAGAGTGCTGCTCTTAAGTCATTAAGCTCAGTGTTTTTCTGGCTTTTTAGCGCTGTGACTACGGCGAGAGCATCTGTAAGCAGGACTATATGGCTTTCATTTTCACTGTGTGTCACCATTTCTTCCACTGCCGCCCTCAGTGCCTCTGCCTCCGCTCTGAAATTGCTTGTGTACTTACCAGTAGCGAATGACAGTGTTATTTTTCTGCCATTTGGTAGGTTCAGGAATGCTCCTGCCCCTCCGTTCTGTGTAGTGTTTGTTACAGAACCGTCGGTGTATGCATGGGTCCAGTCCATGCTTGGGTAGCTTTTCGATATGAAGCTTAGGGTAGTATCTCTCCTTTCTTTTTCCGTCTGGCAGTTTTTGTTTCCAATACTTGGTATATTTTCTACCACCTCTGGAAATATATCCTGCCTCCAGGTAGGTTTTCGTACAGTAGTGATGGGTTTTGGTGTTGTTAGTGCGTTTATGGGGTCTTCGTGCATCTTTGCTTTGGCTATTTCTGCAAAGGTTCTCCGCTTTAGTTTCCCATTTCCCAAATTGTTTAGTCTCTGGTGCATTGGATGGCCAGTCAGTCTTCGGAGTTTCTCTGACTGCAGCTGGGCTCTGCAGTCTCTTCTATCGGTCATGGATTGCAGTTTTGTAATCTTTTCAAGTTCTACAATTGGCGTTGACTTCATGCCTCCTGTTATAACTCTCATGGCTTGGTTTTGAAGTTTGCTAACTTTATCGAAGTTCGCCTTTGCTGCTGTTGTCCATACCGCAATGCCATACTCGAGAACTGGTCTCACTCTTCCAGTGTACAGTTTCTTTAGTATGCCTTCGTCTGCTCCCCAGCTTGTGCCAGCAAGTTTCCTCATGATTGCCATTCTTTCCCTGGCTCTAATTCGGTTTCTCTCAATCTGACTTTTCCATGTCATGCGGCGATCAAATGTGACTCCCAGATAGGTTGGGTTGTCGTTTGGCTGCAGGAATTTGCCATTTAGACTTAATTTGGTATTTTGGGGTTTTAATGAAAGCGAGAATATTGTGCATGTGGTTTTCTCCTCGTTTATTTTGACCAGCCATGAGTTCGCCCACTCTTCCAGCGATGTTAGGGCCGTCTGCATCCGATTTCTTGCTATGGTGAGATTCTTTTCAGAGGTCCACATAGCCAGATCGTCTGCAAACATTGAGCTATGGACTCTCCTTGGTATATTCTCTGTGATGTCGTTTATATATACCAGGAAGAGTGTGGGTGACAGTACTCCCCCTTGGGGTACTCCCTGCTCGAGTGTCACCTTTTTGCTCATCTGCCCTTGTACTTGGACTCTGGCCGTTCTTTGTTTGAGGTAGTGGTTGATCCACTTGTACATTTTCCCACAGACATCACTTCTTCTTAGCTTGTAAGCTGAATATGATCATTTGATCTATTGCTCTGGAGGGGTACTTGCTAAAATGGAATATTATTGTAGTATAATGTGAGACTCCCTAGATCTTCTGACCAGGATGGTGCGTGGAATACGCAAAGGGTAATGCACAAGAAGTCAGTTTTTGTAGCTATACTCAATTCCGAGAATATCGATACACTTTGCATACGTGAGAAAGGCCTGAATAAATAGGACATGTTTCAGATGAGAGGATATCGAACCATAAGGGTGGATAGGGAGGGTACTGACCTTGAGACTTGGATATTAACACATAACCAGCTAAAGAAATCAAAATGATAACAAGGGGACACAGCTTAGCAGAAGAAGAGATTGTAATAGGGCAGGAAACAAAGATTCGCATCACATCTGATGGCGTTTCTTAGGACAGAAGCACACTCCGTCCCCTTTGCCTGGTCTGTAGACATCTTTCGTACGGTGCCCTAGCTCTTAATCATGATTTATGTTTCAGCTTGCACTGCTCTTCATCAAGTTGTCTTAGGCCAGTATCAGTTCTCCACTACTCTCTGGAGTTCATCCCATGACGATTTTGCTGATGGTATCAGACTCTCATCTCAGAACATGGTCGACCCTATTCCATCGTCTACATGATATGGTGATGTGCACATCTTCTTGGTTGATCCGGAAATCAGTTCTCGGTTGTTGATGTTGTTCCTCGTGACAATGATATAAATCCTTCTTTGAAAGGATGTGTCAAAAGCTGACAGTTTTGACATTCCTTCTACTGTTACTCTCCATCACTCCTCCTTACACAGAATGACATTAAGTGCACAGTTATTGTGTATCCTTAGTTTGGTATTTGTGCTGTACTGATATGACTTTCAATCGTGGTTTAATTTCAGCTAGCAAAAGATATTCTAGCATTGTTCATTATGCTGTTGATGTCTTTATATGATCTACCATGTGATGTAATTGTGTCCGTCCTCGCTAGCTCTTGATTTCATATTTAAATTAGTGTGGGGGTTTTATGTGTTTAGTGTTATGACTTCTGTATTGTTGATTTTAATATTCAGTACCGCGTGTTTGGCTATTTGTGCTCAATCTGTCAGTGTTTTCTTGAAGGTCTTAGTGTAAGTGCGCAAACAGTGTGATGTCATCTGTGTCTTCCAAATCTTCCAGTGTAGAAAATAATGTCTACCTTATTCCTCTTAGTGGGTCCTCTGTGACATGACGCATCACCCAGTCCATCACAGATATGAAGAAAACGGATGCCTCTGTCGTAATTCTGTTTTTAATTCAAAATTGTGATCGCTCTGACCAACACTGCATATACAAATTGTATATATACTTTTAATTATTGATACACCGACGCTAGGGATACTACAAGATCTTAGAATAATCTATAGACTATCGCTGTGTACGCCTTTTTTTAAGATCACCGAAAATGTATGAACAGTTGTCGCTGCCAATTTGAGCATTGCTCGTTATATTTTTGGAGGATAAAATATCGTCTACACATTCTCTGCTCCTTCTTAATCTTACGTGTTCCCATCTCAGTTCCGTGTCTAGTACAGTTGATTCTCCTGTGATTACTATCCTACCTAGTATTTTTCTGGATAGTAAGAGAAGCTATTTCAATCTGTGAGGTCACCCTTTTGTTGGTCATATTACAATCGCTCCTTCGTTCCATTCCCGTGTTGTTGCCTCTGCCAGATTTGTGCGAGTAGTATATTGAACATCTCTGACGCTAATTGAATGTCATTTGAAAAAAAAGAGTTCTTTCTTCAATATGTCCTGTTCTGTAGCATTTCCAGTCTTCAGACCTTTGAAAGCTGTGATCCTGTCATACGTTCGAGGAAAGTCTTTGTTTAGATCTACACATGTTCTGGTGTCTGGAACGTTTAGCTGTGCTTATCGTTAATTCTTACTGAGTGTTCCTTTGGCATACTCTGCACACCTTGCTTCTAGCCCATGCTTTATTATCATGCAATCTCCTTGTTTGTCTTTCACTGGTCTAATGCTGTTCGCAACTAGTTTTCCACATACAGTTTGTTATTTTGTATACTGCGTTTGCTCCATTCCTTATTGCTTCAGTCTGCCTTGTAAGGTCCTCCAAGAATGTCCATTCATTAAACATCTTGCTTCCATGTTTATCAGCCTGTACTGTATTATCTTTCTAGTGAATTTTGCTTCCATTTTCTTCTTTTTGATTAGTTTTCTCATTTCTTTAGTTCCTAATATTTCTGGTGTTTTCCATTCTTGTAATTTCTTTTCAGATAATTTCAAGTTTTTTTGCTGCGTTCTCTGTATATTGTGTTGACGACTTGGTCCATTGGTCAGTATTTATTTTGTAGCAGATCCCACAGTTTGCCCTAGGGTTATTCTAACTTAGAACATTATCACACTCATCCACATCATTCCTGACCACACACTGCAAATAATATAGCACACCGCAGATGGCATATTTATTATATAATACTCATACCAGAAAAATGAGTAGTAAAATTACAAACAAAATACAATTCATATCATCTTAACTAAATATTCCTATATTATATATTTATGTTAATATAAATATTAACTAAAGTGAAAATTTTAAGCATTAGCTATTGATGGAGTTCCTAACTATCAAAAACCCAATTATATTGCCTACACACATCACACACACATCTCTTTAACTGCGCCCTCAATACACCTTATCAAAAACTACTCCTCACTCAAATCCCCTCAGGCGGGCGATCTGGACATACCCCGTTCACAACGTGTCCTGCTTACAACAACGTTCAGATTATCTATTAATACAAAACACACCTATTTGAGCGATCCTGTTCTATCACTAACATTCGTACAACAGTCTACCAATCGCTCCTCTATAAAATCGGTGAGCTAAACGAACTCCTATCTACAGTCTCTCATCGCTCTCCTCCCCTCTCCATTCAGCCTGCTTGAGCTAAACTTTGACTCGAGTTATATACATTCAAGCAGTATCAAAGCTGACCAATGGATCTCAGGGGGATGCCTCTATTCAGTCGTTATTGGAACGAAATACTTTGCACACCTGTTACTCATCTATAGCAGCAAGCTCCGCTGCCATCCCGTCTGTTACTCATTCTCCCCCTACCAAAATCGGAACGCCAGTGGTCAGCTCCAACCTGTCCACATTCTGTGCCCCAACTCTGTTTTCATTTGTTGAGACGGTGAGTGACCTTGACACGCATTCAGGTACCCTTGTTATCAGCAACCACACCACCCCTGCCCTAAACTCTCTTGCTCCGGCGGGAACTGTTACAATTTCATTCGGATTTTTTTTGCAATTTAAGAACGTTTCTGAACATCTGCCACACATACGTTACTTGGGCTACTTTAGCTATATCATATTTGTCTTGGATTGCTCACTTTGGGCCTTCAGCCCTGACCTTCATATTAATACTATCTGCCACCAGGTGAGGATCACTCCCAACATCTGAGCCTCTTCATACTTTCGCATCATGTAGGGAATGTCTTCAGTTGCTGTTGATCAGTATGTGATCTATCTGGTTTTGTTTGTCAGGACCGTTTGGAGGATCACAATTCAGTTTGTGACTATCCTTAAGTGGGAAGAGTCCTCCCCCCCCCCCACCTTCCATAATTAAATTGTTATAGATGTTAACGTTTTATTAACTGTTCGTACCTTTCAATTGACGTCCCACCCCACACCCCCTCCCCATTTCACCATCTGTTAACAGTTCGTACCTCTCATTTGGCGCCTCCTCCCCATTTCACCATCTGTTAACAGTTCGTACCTCTCATTTGGCGCCTCCTCCCCATTTTACCCCCTGTTAACAGTTCGTACCTCTCATTTGGCGCCTCCTCCCCATTTCACCACCTGTTAACAGTTCGTACCTCTCATTTGGCGCCTCCTCCCCATTTTACCACCTGTTAACAGTTCGTACCTCTCATTTGGCGCCTCCTCCCCATTTCACCATCTGTTAACAGTTCGTACCTCTCATTTGGCGCCTCCTCCCCATCTCACCATCTGTTAACAGTTCGTACCTCTCATTTGGCGCCTCCTCCCCATTTCACCATCTGTTAACAGTTCGTACCTCTCATTTGCCCCCCCCCCCCCCCTTCCTCCATGACATCATTACTCTTTGACTTCCTGCATTACTCTTCCCAACCTTCGCAATGACGTCTCTCATTACTATACATAGATAATGGCTGGGTATTATTTTCATTTCTGTTTGCAGTTGCTTGTAGAATTCCTTATCTGCCTTCTTATCATGTGTTGGTCCGTGTCATTGTGTTATAAATAACGTTGGTAAATCCCCTTTATGGACTTCTTGCTCTACAGTTGGCCCACTGAAACCTTTAAGTCTATTGTGAGAGATGTCTACAGAAGATTGTACATGACCATAGCAACTTCAACTTGTCAAACTATTGCTTCAGAAATGACTTCAACAAGATGTCTCTAAGGGCTTCGGCTATAGTGGTGGTCCAACACTCCAACTGAAGTGATACATTGATAACAATGAAATGAAGTGAACCTATTTTCTCAGAAAGTGACCAAGGGTCTACACGGAGCATATCGATACATTGATAAGGAAAAAAACCTAGTTTAGTTTTATATATCTATTAAATGTAAAGATAGTTTCACAGCAGAAATCATATCACATATCACCTCTTTATTAGAATGAGTCGCTACATGTCCTTCTCTAACAGTAAGCAGGGTTCCAAATTTACAACTAGGTCGTCTGGAGCGTATCGGGTATCGATCCTACCTACATAAACAGAGTATAGATGCAGTTTTAAGACTGCGTTTAAACTTTTTGAGTTTGTCATTTACTGTTGGTTTCCAGTATGGCTGCAGTCTTTGTTAATTGTAAAATTATAGTCGGTGATCTGTGATGGTGCAAGCATACAAGTTGGTAGAGATCTGGTTGAGAGATGGTAGAGGGCACTGGGACTGCGTTCAGTGACTGATTATGCTGTCAGCTGTTGCACAAGCAAATGATAAAACAAGGACCGGACAACTCCTGACTATCGACCAGGAAGGGTATTCAGATGCGTTGTCTTTGTAGGTTTAACTCTCTTTTTCGCGACGGCAATGCTAATGTCAGCCTGAGACCTAGAATTTTATCTACATCTGAGTGTATGGATCGTACAAAAAATTATTATGTTTCAGAAATTAACTATTGATCGACCGTTAAATAAACTTACACTTGAAGCCCTGAGAAAAAAAATATTAACTGTGCAGGCTACAGTTCATATTGAAAATGAAATATAATGAAAATACATATTGATAACTGTAGTTGCTTATATAATGACAAAAACAAACCATACGCGCGCATGCACGCACACACACACACACACACACACACACACCACTCACTCAGACACACACACACACACACATTCACACACACACACACCACTCACTCAGACACACACACACTCACACTCACACACACATATATATATATATATATATATACACACTCACATATTGTAGTAGCGTTAGTTTACTTGGTATCCTGGTCATACGGACCAATATTTATATGTAGCAAGGGTCGGTTTTTAGCTGAGTAGTTATCTCAAGAGTTTACTAGCTCACAACATAGACTGCATGACGTTACACTTCAACCACAGAATGCATTAAAACTATCGTTTACCATTGAGACAAAATAATATCATTTATTTGCATGACTAATTGTTACATAATTTCAACAAATGAAAAAAACTTCTAAACTAAATAATAATAATAATAATATACTAAACTAACACAGAAGATCCAAGCAATTAATTGTTGATGTTACCTCCGTAAACTAAATTTATCCAGGTTCTAAGTCTCATTTGAAATAACATAAATCCTGAACTTACTTTAATTCAATAGTATTACAAACCAGTGGTTTTTATCTAAGTCGTCTACTGTCGTTCTACGGATAGTCTACGTTGTTGACGATCTGCCGTTCTCTGTCAGGGATGCTGCTTTAGGCTGTCAGGCGTATACACATAGTTTAACAAATGAACTACGTTTCACTGAGACTGTTAGCAGTTCTCAAGTGTTTGGGACATGCCCCTTTGGTGCCCGTGTTACACCTATATCGAACAATTTAATTCCCTGAGGGCTCATGTGATGGACCTCTCTTTCCAAACTCACGTACCTTTGGGAACGTAGTCTCTAGGATTCGCTGAATCCTTAATCGAGCCACTTTGATCGTGGAAGGGTCACTCTTCTTCCAACAAACACCAAATGCAATGGTCCTTGGAGAACAGTCGGACAACCTTCTAGATCAACTCAATTCGTACCAAGACGAATCGTCTCACTCGCATGTAATCAGATCTCTATCTCATATGGTTTACAGGGTGTCCACCAGTCGCACATTTAAGCGTGTGTGCAAGGCTCTAGGTGTATGGTGGGATAACCTCCCTCTTTCTCTCTCTTTCTCTCTCTCTCTCTCTCTACAATCTAGCTAGTCTTACTGTGCACTGTCTATGCTATATTCTTTTTTTAACTCTAAAAACACACTGTCGAGTGATCCGCCCCGGTTTGCTGGTTAGCCATCACTCTAATTTATTAGGTCAGGTCAGGTAATCCCATAACTGGTGATGTCGTTGGGGCACACATGAAGACATCCTCACAACCCTACGACACCCTTCTCCTGTGGCTCTTCTGGTCGGAGATTGGTCCATTCTTTTATGTTCAAGAAACTTGCCGGCACAAGCTGGGGAGCAGACGAAAGTATACTAAAGAAACTGTTCACTGGAAGAGTGAGACCAGTCCTCGAGTATGGCATTGCGGCATGGACAATTGCAGCAAAGGCGAACTTCGATAAAATTTAGCAAACTCCAAAACCAAGCCATGAGAGTTATAACAGGAGGCATGAAGTCAACGCCAATTATAGAGCTTGAAACGATTACAAAACTGCAATCCATGACCGACAGAAGAGACTGCAGAGCCCAGCAACCAGAGAAACTCAGAAGACTGACTGACCATCCAATGCACCAGAGACTAAACAATTTTGGAAATGGGAAACTAAAGCGGATAAACTTTGCAGAGATAGCCAAAGCAAAGATGCACGAAGACCCTATGAACGCACTAACAACACCAAAGCCCATCCCTAGTGTACGAAAACCTACCTGGAGGCAGCATATATTTTCAGAGGTGCTAGAAAATATACCAGGTATTGGAAACAAAAACTGCCAGACTTAAAAAGAAAGAAGAGATACAACTCTGAGGTGCATAACGAAAAACTATACAAGCATGGAATGGACCCATGCATACACCGACGGCTCTGTAACAAACACAACACAGAACGGAGGGGCAGGGGCATTCCTGAGCCTACCAAATGGCAGGAAAATAACACTGTCATTGGCAACTCGAAAATTCACAAGCAATTTCAGAGCGGAGGCAGAGGCACTGAGGGCGGCAGTGGAAGAAATGGTGACAGGTAAAATAAATGAAAGCCATATAGTCCTGCTTACAGATGCCCTGGCCGTAGTCACAGCACTAAAAAGCCAGAAAAATACTGAACTTAATGATTTAAGGGCAGTACTCCGTCAACTATGCCAGCAGTCCGCACCAAAAGGGTAGTGGTACAGTGGGTTCCATCGCACTGCAACATCCAAGGCAACGAGTAGGCAGACAGACTGACAAAAGAAGGCGCAAGACTACCACAACCAGATATCAGTGTGACATACGAAGAGTCAAAACGGCTTATTAGAGCTAGATACATGACCAAATGGTAAAGAGAACATACTGGCTACACAAAAAACGATGCCTTTTACCAGTTGAACAGAAGAGAGCAGGTCGTGGTCTTCAGACTTCGCAATGGCCACAATAGACTGAGGTACCACCTATTCAACAAATTGAAGATAGGTGGTACCGACGAATGCAGGTGTGGTACTGCTAAAATGACCGCTGAACATTTGCTGCAAAACTGCCCGACATACGAGGATCAGAGAGAGCAGATGTGGCCATCACCAGTGGCAACACTAGACAAGCTCTACGGCAGTGTCGACAGCCTCAGGATGACCGCTGCTTTTTTCGAAAAAATAAAGATCGACGTCTGACAGGGTAAGAAGAAGAAGAAGAAGAAGAAGAAGAAGAAGAAGAGAACGGCCTCTTCGTCGTCTGCCTTGCACCTTTCTGTTCAAGATCGTATTTGCAAGACCATTTGATCTGGATATGTGACCGTACCAATCAAGTTTTCTTCTTTTGACAGTTGCCAAGATGTCTTTAAAAGGCCCTATTGCTAGTGTAATTCTGTCTCGTATTTCTTCATTTGTAACTCGATCTTTGTTCGTGACTTTTAAAAGTCTTCGGAAACATCTCATCTCCAAGGTCTGTATCCTTCGCTGATGGTCAAATGTAACTGTCCATGCCTCACAAGCATAGAGAAATATTGACACGACAAATGTACGCATTAATCTGATTTTCGTGCATAGTGCTTACCATTTATCTTGCCAGATTTTGTTAAGCCGTGCAAGCGCCGCTATTGTCTGTGCTATTCTGGCCAACACCTCACACTTTGGTCCTTCATTACCTGACAATCGAACCCAGATATTTAAAACGGTCAACCGCTTCAAGTTCTTTGGGATTAGCTTTTATTCTACTGTTGAAGACCTCGGCGTTGTTGGTCATTAATTTTGTTTTTCTCCTTAGCATGTTCAAGAGCTGTTTCATCGAGCCTTCTGACCCATTCCTGGAGTTCTGCTTCTGAACCGGCAAGCCCGTCGATTCATTTGCAAAACGAAGGTTGGTAATCGTTCGGCCCCCTATCTTGACAGTACCAACGTGACCTCCAAGTGCCTCACTCATAATTCACTCAAGGCATATATTGAAAAGAGTTGGAGAGAGTACAACCCTGTCTCACACCAACTGATTTCCGAAACCAGTCCCCTCACCCCCCCCCCCCCCCCCCTAATTCACAAAAACTGAGCTGGAAACCTTGTCATACAGGTGTTCAAGGACCTTTATAATATTTCCGTTGATTTTATACATCCTTATGGTTTCCCATAGCGCTTTCTGCCATACCTTATCAAACGCCTTCTTAAAATCAACAAACACATGATTCAGTTGTTACTGCTGGTTTAGATATTTCTCGCTTAGCAGCCTTAAATTAAATATCTGTACTGTAGTGCTTCTTCCCTGTCTGAACCCTGCTTGCTGCTCAGCAATTATTATCTCTGCTTGGGGTTTCAATCGGTCGAGGATAAATCTCAGCATGACCTTGCTAGAGTGGCTGATGAGGCTTATTGTTCTGTAATTTTGGCACAGCTTTAGATTTCCAGACTTATGTAACGGTATCATTGATTTTGTCCATAAGTCCGGCCAGTTTTCTGTCTCCTACATTTTGTTGCAGATGTGTGTCAGGCCTTCCACCACTACCTCCCCACCTGCCTGTTAGAGCTCTGCTGGTATATTGTCCACGCCGGCCACCTTTTCTCTTCTCAATGTCTTTATCGCTGCAGCAACATCTTCCTTCGTTATCAGTTGGTTATCCTCTATAGTTGTTGGTGTTGGAGGGATTGTTTTCTCGGGTTCGTTCCGTCCTTCCTAGTTGGTCTTCTTCTTCTGCGTTCGTTCTCAATCTCCGGCTACCAAGTCCTGAACAGGGCTTTGCAAGTAGCAGGATGTCGTCCGGAGAACGGAATGCGTTGTGTCGCTAGTTTACAGCTTGGCTGTAATATTTGCACCTTTCGATCCGACACATCCGTCTTCGGCAGCTTCATAGTTGTATAACTCGGAACAGTACTCTGTCCATCATGTCAGTACGTCATTGTCCTCAATAAGGCACTTGCCGCTTTTAACCTGGATCATAAAGTTTCTGCCTTGTCTCTAATTTATAGAGTCGCACAAAAGAGTAATCTACGCCTTGTGGACATTCGCTAACAACAACAACATCCTTCTAGTATTGTTCTCGGCCATTCTGTAATTATATTTCATACTGGATCTACCAATGTGGATGACTGTACATTTATATACATTTAACTCCATTTGCCAGCTCGCAGACCATTCTCTAATTTTATCTAAATCCGACCTAAATATATCCACTTCTGCTTTAGATGAGACGCTACTGCATAGTTTTGTGTCATGAGCGAATTAAATAATCATGGATCCCATATCAATGTCCAAATCGTTTATTAATATCAAGAACAAAAATGGCCCCAAAACTGAGCCCTGTGGCACTCCACTCTTTACTTCACACCACTCAGAGTATTTCTTATGTATGCCCACCCTCTGCCGTCTTCCACTTAACCACATTTCAATCCATGTGGCAACTTCCACACCTATTGCATGTGATTTTAACTTTCTAAATAAATCTTTGATGAGGTACTCCATCACAGGCCTTAGCAAAATCAAGATTAACATCCACTGGCTCCCCTTTATCTATCATTTTAGTAACCTCCTCCATGAATTCTAATAGATTTGTTAAGCACGATCTCCCTCTAGTAAACCCATGATGACTATTTCTGATTAGATTAAACGTGTCTAAATGCATTACACTGTTTTCTTTGCTTATTGAATCTAACAATTTACAGACTATGCTAGTTAAACTCACCGGTCTATAATTCGTTGGGTCTGGTTGATTTTTTTCCCTTTTTGAATAGGAGATCACTCCTGCATCTTTCCAATCCCCTGGAACAATCCCTTTACAAGTGATTGAGAACATATTAAAGCCAATGATTGTGCTAGTTGGTCTCTAATTTCAAACAGCAATTTTGGATGAATACCATCTTATCCTGAACATTTATCCATTTTCAACACCTTCATATTAAAAAAAACACAATTTCCTCTGTAACAGTTTGATTAATTCCTCTGTATCCATGTCTCTTTGGAAAATATCTATAGATTCTGGAATCTTTGAGCAGTCTTCTATTGTGTATACTGTGCCAAAGTACTGATTGAGTAGATTAGCTGCCTCTTTATTGTCACTTGTTATTTTTTCTATGCTATCTATGATAGTGCTTACTTTGTCGTTCTTTGTTTATTTCTAACATAAGAAACGAAGTTTTTACTTTCCGTCTTGATCCTCTGAGTAAGTTTTTTTTTCGAAGTGTATTTTAGCTGCTTTATTAACTTTCTTAGCTATGTTTTGCTTATCCAAATATTTTAAATATGTTTCTTTTGATTTACCTCTGTATATTTTTGCCAACCTTTATTTATAGCTCTTCTACATTTAACTACAAATCTAGCTATCCACTTTTTACGCTTGAGGTTTCCTGTTGGAACACGTTCTCAAGCGCGCTGTAACAAGCTTTGGAGAAATGGTGTCGCCCTACCACTCGCCTTGCTAGTAGAATAGTTATTGGACGGTGGTACAGAGTAATGTCCAAACTGCATCCTACATTTATTTTTTAGATCATAGTCGTGTAATTTTCGGCACGCCCTGGTTTCTTAGGGCATTTATCTCAATACTGTCGAAGGCCATTTCATAGTCTATAAACACTAGACGTATGGGCAGGCGTAGTTTACATGCTTCCACTCCAGCAGGTGGTGTATTGTGTGTAGGTGGTCAGTAGGAGAGAACCCTCTTCTGAATTCAGCGTGCTCATGGGGTTGTTGTTGGTCCAGTCGTTGGCCGATCCTGTTGACAAGGACTTTGGAGAATACTTGGTATATTCTCAGTAGTAAGCAGATAAGGCGACATTTCTCCAGAAGTTTACTGTCGCCCTTCTTGTGGATGAGTATAATTTTTGAGGTTTTCCATTGATCTGGAATTCGTTCCTCTGCAAAGCATTTGTTAAATAACTTAGAGAGATGAAGTGCTAGAATGTCTCCTCACGCCTTAAGAATGACTATGGTAATTCCGTCTCCTCCCACCTTAAGAATGTCCATGGCAATTCCTCCTCCCGCCTTAAGGATGTTTATAGTAATTCCGTCTCCTCCCACCTTAATGATGTCCATGGTAATTCCGTCTCCTCCCACCTTAAGAATGTACATGGCAATTCTGTCTTCTCCCACCTTAATGATGTCCATGGTAATTCTGTCTCCTCCCACCTTAATGATGTCCATGGTAATTCCGTCTCCTCCCACTTTAATGATGTCCATGGTAATTCCGTCTCCTCCCACCTTAAGGATGTTTATGGTAATTCCGTCTCCTCCCACCTTAAGGATGTTTATGGTAATTCCGTCTCCTCCCACCTTAAGGATGTTAATGGTAATTCCGTCTCCTCCCACCTTAAGGATGTTTATGGTAATTCCGTCTCCTCCCACCTAAATGATGTTTATGGTAATTCCATCTTCTCCCACCTTAAGGATGTTTATGGTAATTCCGTTTACTTCCGGGGCTGTGCCTGACTTTGCCTGTTGGATCACATGGATGACCTCAACCGGTTGAATCAACTAAGCAGATTTGATCTCGGTTATCGCCAATACCTTTTGTACAATTCCGTCGATGAGAAAAGGTTAGTATAGTACTGTTGACACGCTGTCTTTATGGCCCGTCTGTCTCTTGAGATGGTGTTATCGGTCAATGTCAGTGTTTGAAGAATGTTTTTCTTCTGCACCATGCTCTTACGACATCTTACTATACTGTACCTGTTTTCAGCTGCCTTGATCAGTCTTTGTGTTTAATGCTACTCGTAGTCAGCTTTGATTAGATGTCGTATTCTTTTTGGTCAGTTCGCATTTCGCGATCTTGTTGAGTTTGCCATTGACTAAGCCTTCTCTGCATCTCCAGTAAACTTCTAGTTTATTCTCCAATCCAGGACTGCGTGATTGGCGGTTACCTTTCCGTTCATACAGATGTATAATTGAAGCATCTTTTAGATCTTGCGGAGTGGTTTCACTGCGCCACATCTGTTTGAAGAGCAAGTGAAGTGTTTATGTTAGAGCTATACCCCCATTTTTATAGACCTCCACAGAAATTGCATCAGGGCCAGGGGCTTTACCACTGGAGAGTTAACTAAGCACTTATTTAGACCTCCAAAATCGGTATATCATGAGCTTGATATAGAGGATACCGGGGCAGGCGGTATAAATGGCTTTGTTGTTAATAGATGACGGTTGGTTCAAGATATCAGCGTGTGATAATGTTTCCTGGGTTGTAGTTAGCGTTTTTCCATCTGCATGGAGGAGGGGTAGTGAGCCTGAGGATGATCGACCATAGACCGCCTGAGTGTATTATATATGTTTCTCGTGTCATGATTATTAGTAAAACCCTGGATCTCGTCTGTTTCATTGCTCAGCCAAGAGTCCCGCTTCAAACGCAGTTTGCACTGGACAGTAGCGCCTTACAGATAAAGTACCTTATCAAAGATTGTTTTAGAAGTTGCAATCACATGTAATAAGTTTCGGAGTTGCCATTTAGATATAAAATTAGTTAACGGGAAGAAGGCAGAGAATTAGCATAAATAACGAGTACTCTGATTGATGTGATGTGGTAAATGGAGTGTCTCAGAGATCGGTATTGGGACCAATTTGGTTCTTGATATATATATATATAAATGATTTGGACAATGATATCGGGTCCATGATTGCCAAATTCGCGGATGGCACAAAATGATGCGAAAGGGTCTCTTTCTCCGGTAGAGGTGAATCTACTGATGTCGGATTTAGAAGCAATTAATAAATGGTCGGAGAGCTGGCAGATGGCGTTTAACGAAGAACAATGTACAATCATCCACAAGAAAAGATCTAATAAGGATTATAATTACATAATGGGAAAGAACAATATTAGGATAATAACAAAGATAAGGGACCTAGGTGTTATTATAGATCGTACAGCTAAAGTACGGGAGCAAGTCCAGGGGGAGTAAAAAGGCTAACGCAATGCTATGTATGATTAAAATTAACATGACACATGGGAAGCGTTCGTCAAACTATATAAATCATTGGTTAGACCTAAATTGGAGTATTGTGTTCAGGTGTGGAGTCCTTGTCATAGAGGAAACATAGACATGCTAGAAAGGAGTGCTGTGGTCAGGGGCGGAGTCCTTGTCATAGAGTGGATATAGACATGCTAGAAAAGATTCAAAAAAGAGCTACAGAAATGATCGTGCGATTCGAGAATTATAGTTATGAGAATAGACTCCGAAGATCTGGTCTACAGTGTCTAGAACAGAGAAGAAGTCGAAGTGACTTAATACAAATTTATAAATAAATCAACGGAAAGAATACATTGGGGAAGAAGACTAACGTCTGGTCAGGCACAACATACTGATCAGACAATTTAGCTAGGGTCAAGCACAACATACTGATCAGACAATTTAGTTAGGGTCAGGCACAACATACTGATCAGACAATTTAGTTAGTTAGGGTCAAGCACAACATACTGATCAGACTTTTTAGTTAGGGTCAGGCACAACATACTGATCAGACAATTTAGTTAGGGTCAGGCACAACATACTGATCAGACATGTTAGTTAGGGTCAGGCACAACATACTGATCAGATCATATTTAGATAGGGTCAGGCACAACATACTGATCAGACATGTTAGTTAGGGTCAGGCACAACATACTGATCAGATCATATTTAGATAGGGTCAGGCACAACATACTGATCAGACATGTTAGTTAGGGTCAGACACAACATACTGATCAGTCAATCTAGTTAGGGTCAGGCAAAACATACTGGCCAAAACCCTCACTTCGTTTCCTCGTAGCCATCTCTGGAAACGGGCGGTTTTCATGACAGCCTGACTAACAGGGTGAGGGATCGACGTGATCCCCGTAGTAATGAGAGGCATGGAGATGATGCAAATCGTAGCACAACTGCCTGGAGGATCTCGGTCTACCTTCATCAGGACGCCCGGGAGATAAGGAAAGCTACTGCAACCCGCCACTTAACGTCCTTTTCAGGGCGCACAAAAGAATAAACATACTCATCATAGGCATTCGAAACAGCAACGAAAGAATAGATTAGACCATACCAAGTTTTATTGAAAGAACAAACAGCTACAAGTACTAGAGGGCACAACTTCAAATTATTGAAAGAATAAACAGCTACAAGTACTAGAGGGCACAACTTCAAATTTATTTAAAGACAGGTCCAAATTAGATATTAAGAAACTTCTTTTTAGGAAAACAATTGTGAATGCTTGGAATGCTTGGCCACATGATGTGGTGGAGGCAAGGTCAGTTAATATATTCACAAATAGATTAGATGCACACAATTATTTTTAGTATCGGTGGAGTGGATTAAACTGGTTGAATGCATACTCTGTGGAGCATTCTAAACCAGTACCTTCTTCTTCTTCTTTTGTCCCACTACTCTTACCTTGCGGCGTCGCAGAGAGGAGGTATGCGTAGATTACTGTTTTGTGCTAGGAGGGAGGCTTGTGTGATTGTCATATTGAACTTTTGGAGAGTTTCCTTGACCCCTTCGATCCAACGACGTCGTGGTCGCCCTTTTGCTCGAGGACCATCCACCTTCAAGAAATACTATTTCGCTGCTGGTTGTTCATAATGCATTCTAGTCAGATGCCCGAACCACTTTACCCTCTGTGCTTCAATATAGTGGTATACTGGTGTAGTTCCCACTATTTTTCTAAGCGCGTCGTTTCTGATTTTGTCCCAAATCGTCTTTCCTGCAGCATTTCTGATCACTCGCATCTCACAAGTCTCAATCTTACGCCTATGCCTGTCTAATAGTGTCCATGTTTGACACTGATAACACAGCGTAAGGATGATCAAGGTGTCGATTAACTTCCATTTTGTGGCCATGGCTACATTTCGGTGTTTCTGTATCGGTGCCAATTGGTACTGCATCTTATTTGCTTTTTGGATTCTAGTTTCTACCTCTCTGTCAAACCTGCCGTCGTCAGTGAAGACACTTCCTAGATATGTAAACTCCTGTACCTGTTTTAGTATTTTGCCCACAGTGTTGTAGCTGCGATGTATTGGTAGGCGGTTGATTGTCATAGTTACTGTCTTGTCGCCGTTTAACTTCATGTCATATTTTACGCAGGCTGAGTCGAGGCTTGTCAGGTGACGTTGTAAATCAGTCTGGTCCCTGTAGAAGAGGCACTGATCGTCTGCAAAGATCAATTCATGTAGAGATTCTTCAGATGGATTTGCCCACCGTGTAATTTTATCCATGTATATGATGAATAGTAGGGGTGAAAGCACACAACCTTGCCGGACTCCGCTCTGTATTTGAAACCAGTTTGTCTGCCCCACATGTGTTCTAACAGTATAAACCAGTATAATGAAGTTAAATTAAGTTAAGTACATTGTCAATTTGGTGCCAGTTCTTTGAGCGAGGATGCATCCAAGAATCGTGTTAGTGACCAGTGTTCTGCACAGGTCTGGAGGAGAAGTAGACCATTGCTATTGCAGCTACACACGCCGTATCTTCAGATAATGGCATTACAGGATACAATATCTGCACCTACTCTTGAGTTGAAGTCGCCAAGAATTATGAGCTTGCCAGATTTTGGGAACTGATACTGTGACTGCGTGCAGTTATTCGCATCATAGAGCTAGTGAATCATGACTGGCATGAGTCTTTCATTTGTACCCTTTGGGGGTTAACTAACTTGTTAACAAGTTCTGTTTTTATCGCAAATCCAATCTCTGACTCTTTTTTCTCTAGTTTCTCTGCCACGCCAGCAAAATGAATTGTCTGACACTTTTTCGTAGCGTTGACCCTCGTCCGCAAATCGGGTTCCGGTTAGTGCTACTATGTCAATATTGTATCTCACTAATTCTGTTCCGGTCTGTTTGTGCGAGAGTCCATGTCGAGTAGAGTACACACATTCCCAGCACCGAGATTTAATAGGGAAAATCGTTTTCTTTTGTTTCTGTTTTTCTCTTCCTTGTATGACTGCAGCTTCGCTTGTCAGCGCACTTACGTGTCCCGCTTCGCCGCTCGCATGTCGTCATATGACTTGCATGTGTTATTACTGGATGAATTTGATTTACGCGAGGAAGTGTTACGCAGTCCAACTGAAACCAGTGCCAAGACAGGTCAGGATGACAGGATATGGATGACCACGGCTGCTCAGGTGCCTCGTCGTGTTCAATGCGATCCACACCACTCAGCACATTTGCTTTCGTAATAGCCTGGGAGTGTCTTTCCTGCTTAGCTGGCTGGGACTGAGCATGGCGGGAAAAATCTAACAAATCTTCTCTTTGTTCTTCATTTCACTACTACTGGCACATGGAATGTAAATTGTTTAGAAACAATCATTTCTTGGCATATGGAATGTAAATTGTTTAGAAACAATCATTTCTTGGCACATGGAATGTAAATTGTTTAGAAACAATCATTTCTTGGCATATGGAATGTAAATTGTTTAGAAACAATCATTTCTTGGCATATGGAATGTAAATTGTTTCGAAACAATCATTTCTTGGCACATGGAATGTAAATTGTTTAGAAACAATCATTTCTTGGCACATGGAATGTAAATTGTTTAGAAACAATCATTTCTTGGCATATTGAATGTAAATTGTTTAGAAACAATCATTTCTTGGCATATGGAATGTAAATTGTTTAGAAACAATCATTTCTTGGCATATGGAATGTAAATTGTTTAGAAACAATCATTTCTTGGCATATGGAATGTAAATTGTTTCGAAACAATCATTTCTTGGCATATGGAATGTAAATTGTTTAGAAACAATCATTTCTTGGCATATGGAATGTAAATTGTTTAGAAACAATCATTTCTTGACACATGGAATATAAATTGTATAGAAACAATCATTTCTGGCAACATGAAAGCTTAACCGCATAGAAACATTCAACAGAACAACAGACATCAGAAAAGAAATCGTGATGTAGTATACATTACTGTGCTGACCTTTCCTCTTGCATCTTTCTCTAAATGATGGTCGCTCTATCTTACTCTGTGCACATATAACATAACGTATTCGGTGCTCAGGTCTTGTTCAATTTCATTGTGTCTACCCTACCTACATGGAACATCTACCCAAATTATAGAAAATCGGACTCCATCACCATAGAACCAGCCAACAAAAGGTCTTCCACAAGTGTTTTATCGATTATCAGTTTTGCTCATAAATCGCACGATTCGGCTCAAGATCTCTCTTAAACAGTTTCTCTCAGGAGAAAGCTCATGGCAGAACGAGATCATATGATTTGCCTGGAAACGAAAACTATTAACATTAAACTTGATCATTCCAACCATTGCTTGTCTATTGACATGTATTATTTAGTGGAACGTTATATCGAGCAGTGATGTTGCATGAGATGAGATGGATATCATTTGAAGAAGTGTGTAGTGTCATTTACTAGAGTGGTACAGGGGTGTGTAAATGAAGTCCACGGTAACCTCTCAAGCATATCGTAGAAGGTTTTACATGGGATCAGCAACATCATAGCGTCAACCTATTACTATTGAAACCGGTATTACCTTTGATATTGGCTCCCTGTAAAGCGACCAGCTTTAGTGATGGTCATAAACGCTCGTACTTGTTGGAGGGAGAAGGCAACATGACATGACATCACATGTCAGCTAGATGAATAATGCCATTATATGTCAACCGCGTGTGAATAGTGCCATTACATGTTAGCTGGATAAATTGTGACAATGGACGTGAAGTTAGTAAATTTGACATTTCATGTGAAGTGGGTGAACGATGCCATTACATGCCAAATGTGTGTGATAGAGACATTACATTTCAACTGGATGAATAGTGACATTACATTTAAACTGGGTGAAAATTTTCATTACATGTCGACTGGATGAGTAGTGTCAATACATTTCAACTGGATGAATAGTCTCATTACATTATTTCAAATGGGGGAATTATTAAATTATATGTGAAGTGTGCGAATAGTGACATTACATGTTAACTGGGTGAATAGTATCATTACATGTCAACTTGGTGAATAGTGACATTACATTTCAACTCGGTGAATAGTGTCATTACATTTCAACTCGGTGAATAGTGTCATGACGCGTCAAATGGGTAAATTGTTAAGTTATATGTGAAGTATGTGAATACTGACATTACGTGTCAACTGAGATTATTCCTTTTCATTGTATAGTGTACATGAGTTCATCTCTGTTTGTGTGTTTACTTTTTAATCTATGTGCGACTGATTATTCTGGTATATGTGTGTGTGTGTGTTTATTTTTATGTTTGTATGTGTTTTATTTTCTGTAGACATATCTGTTTCATCCTTAAAGCGTTGTAAACATCTATGTGTTTGTGTTATTTCGACGTGATCCCCGCAGTAGTGAGCAAAACACAGATGAAGCCAAGAATATCAGACCGCTTTGGGGACCTGGATCCACCTTCATCAACACGCTCGGGATGTGAGGAAAGCTACTACAATCCCGCGAGTTAACGACCTTTTCAGGGTTCACATAAGAGTTACCTTATTCATTATGGGCATTGACAGCAACAACAATCTTTCTTTATTTTCATCTAAACAACTGTTTTTCTCTCTGCACTTTAATGTGCTTAATTCTCTAGATAAATATATGTTTCATGAGTACCTCCAAGCATTTCATAAGGTAAATTTGTTTTTTCTGTTTGTTTATTGTGCTGAAGGTATTAAGACTATGAAATATTTAAAAAAATCCAAATACTTGAACTTGTTGAAGAAGAATCTCAGAAAATACATAAGCAACAATCAAAACAAGTTTCAACGTTAAAAGATAAGAGGAAACCAAAAAAATGATACATAGGACCTAGGAAAATGTGGAAGATGAGAACAGTTGATAACTGTGCAAACAAGAGAACCAGCAGAAATGTTCAAGTGTTTGTAATTGGAAACGGTTTGAATGAATTGAATCAAGAATACACCGCTTCAAACTATATGTTCAGATTTCAAACAAGCAAATATTTTGTTTAAATTACGTTTTTCGATACACGTTTTTTTAATTTATACTAAGGCTTTTTGTTTGTTTCCTGGACTACATGTATGTAATGCTAGTGTTTCTTTGTGAATTGGTATAGTGGCGTTTTTTGTAGGTCATTGCAGGAACTGTCCAAATGTGATAAACAAGTCGCACTAGTAGAAGATGTGTACACAATTTCAGCTCTCTAGGTTATGGGGAAGTTTGATTAAAATAGGAGAAATAGAAGTGTAGGTAAAACTGACAACGGCCATGACAAGTTGATTAAAAGCTTCTGCTGAGTTCTCTTCACAAAAGTTTTATGCTTGGGGGGTTACATTAGATCTTCTTATATACAGAGTAATGAAGAATGTGAACTGGGACCTTCTGGTTGTAATGTAATACGTGATTTCTCCATTTACAACTTTGTTTACAACAGATCACAATGTCGATCCCCATCGTATTGGCTAGGGTTCTGTAACACAAATGATTTCCAAGAGCATAATGAGGATCTGAGATCGTGTCTTGATCAGTATGTTTCACCTGCCTCCGACGTAAGGTGGATGTTGTGGTCAGTATGTTTCACCTGGCTCCGATGTAAGGTTGGTGCCTTGATCAGTATGTTTCACCTGGCTCCGATGTAAGGTCGGTGTCTTGATCAGTATGTTTCACCTGGCTCCGACGTAAGGTGGATGTTGTGGTCAGCATGTTTCACCTGGCTCCGATGTAAGGTTAGTGTCTTGATAAGTATATTTCAACTAGCTCCGACGTAAGGTTGGTGTCTTGGTCAGTATGTTTCACCTGGCCCCGACGTAAGGTGGATTTTGTGGTCAGTATGTTTCACCTGGTTCCGACGTAAGGTGAATACTGAGGTCAGTATGTTTCATCGGACCCCCGCCCCCCCCCCCTCCGAAGGTGGATGCCGTGGTCAGTATGTTTCACCTGGCCCCACCGAAGGTGTGAGTCTTCATCAGTATGCATCCCTAGACCCGACGTAAGGAGGGTGAATTGGTCAGAATGTTTCAAGTGACCCCGACGTAAGGTGGACGAATTGGTTTTAATGTTTCACGTGACCCCGACGTAAGGTGGGTGAATTGGTCAGAATGTTTCACCTGGACCCGGCGTAAGGTGGGTGAATTGGTCAGAATGTTTCACCTGAACCCGACGTAAGGTGGGTAAATTGGTCAGAATGTTTCACGTGACCCCAATGCTAGTCTTGCCACCCAAGAAAGCCACCTTTCAGAACAGATATAACACGTGCTTAGGCTATTTATAAGTTGGTACTACTGATTCCCAAGTTTTGTCAGCTCTCTGATGCCCTGAAGCCAATGATACTAAGTTCATGATTCGCTACTATTCCCTGTCACCTGACTTGAAATGAAAAAAAAATACGCACGCAAATCTACAAAATAATGTCTTATTTATTTCAGACTCGCGCGTGACTGTAGCCTACAGATCACTGGTTGGGAACTACAGAACTATAGAATTGTTTAGATAATCGATACAAAGAAATATGGATAGATGTGATTTAATTTTGTCCTTTAGGTCTCCCTTAGAACATATAGCTGCTACAGTTCCTCGCCTCATGTCTCTAGTTTGGACAATCTTCTTGGACATTGACAGTGATCCGTCAGTTGCTCTGTTCAATTCTTCCATCATGTGCAAAACGTTATAGCAGCAGTGTAAAGGGCGGAAATGATTAAATGAATGGCAAACAAAAACATGTTTTTTCAAAGGAAAAATGAATTTAGATTTCAGAAAAGAAAATATTAATCTCTCAATAGTAGTCTATATTTGCGAATCTCCCTGTGATATAGCTCTTGCTATCCGTAGTACGTGGGTTGCTGAATATATATATATTAAGAAAAATGAAGACAATCATAGCACAATATCCTGGAGACCATCGGTCCACCTTCATTAGAACACTCGGGATGTGAGGAAAGCTACTGCAGTCGGCCAGAGTAAATGTACCCATGTTGTAAACAACAAGAACAAGAACATAAAGAAAGGAAATGAAATATCACAGAGCGGAATGCGAAGTGATGACTACAACACGTACGGAATGTAATCCAAAGTTCAGATTTGACACAACCCATAAGGCAAATCAAATGGTTTTCAAGCTCAAACCCAGGTCGAACATCATAGAAGCAGAAGACAGAGTCAGGTTGTAAGTCAGCTCCGTCCTTGTGCTTTTAAATTTGGGATCTTTGATAGCCGTGTGGGCTTCCTAAAGTCCGCACGCATAATAATCCCGGTAGACCTATCATTTCGGCCTGTAACTGCCCTACTGAAATCTTCTCCGACTTTCTTGACAACCTCTTCCAACACAAAGTCAATTATTGTACTAAGCACCCAAAAGGTTTCTTCGCGACACCAACCTCCTCCTTTTCATGCTGTAAATTTGCTCTCCTTATAATTAAATTCCGTTTTCCATTTTTCGATGTTCTTGCGGCACTTCAGTTCTTCCTTGATTCGAGGATCGTCTCCTACATTAATATGTTTACATACCTCCGTTTCACTGAGCTTATTATTGTCCCCAATAACTTCGAAATTTGAGATCATTTCCTCGACCAGATAAGTAGAGTAGCCATGGGCCCTAAGGTTGGTTCCTGCTGCGATTGATCTCCATGGAACATCTCATTTGGTATCGTAATCAGGACCCCCTTCTCCTGATGTACTATTGATACATCGATATCAATTTCAGAGCGGAGGCAGAGGTACTGAAGGCTGCAGTAGAAGCAATGCTGACAGGCAAAAGCATAAAAGCCAGATAGTCCTGTTTACAGATGCCCTGTCAGTGGTTACAGCACTAAAAAGCCAGAAAAATACGGAACTTAATGATTTAAGAGCAGTACTCTGTCAACTATGCCATCAGTCCGCACCAAAAAGAGTAGTGTACAGTGCGTTCCATCCCACTGTAACATTCAATGAAACGAGGAGGCAGACAGACTGGCAAAAGAAGGTGCAAGATTACCACAGCCAGCTTCTAGTGTGACCTACCAAGAGTCAAAAGGTTTATTAGGGCCAGATACATGGCCAAATGTGAAACAGAACATACTGGCTACACAAAAAACGATGCATATTACCAGTTGAACAGAAGAGAGCAAGTCGTGGACCTCAGACTCCGCACAGGCCACAACAGCCCGAGGTACCACCTATTCAATAAACTGAAGATAGGTGGCACTGACGAATGCCTCTGTGGTACAGGGAAAATGACCGCTGAACATCTGCTGCAAAATTTCCCGACAAACGAGTACCTGAGAAAGCATATGTGGCCATCACCAGTGCCAACACTAGACAAGCTCTATGGCAGTGTCGACAGCCTCAGGGTGACAGCTGCTTTCTTCGAACAGATTCAAGTTGACGTCTGACAGCGTACGAAGAAGAAGAAGAAGAAAAAGAAGAAGAAGAAGAAGATTCATCGATGACTAGATAGGCATAATCAATATGACTGATGCTGGCCTGTCTAACTTTATTGACTTGTGTCAATACACACACACACACACACACACACAGAAAACACCACACACACACGTTAACAGACACATACACATGTTTATATTAGTAAGTCTCTCACAAAATTATATGGGATAGCTGAGAAATGTAGTTGGTAGTTTCTGAATGTGTCAATAGTTGGCAGCAATATCCTGCTTTTTTTTATTAATGAAGGCAGCAGAGGCTAGATTTCGTATACGAGTGTGCAGCTTAGATACAAAATTGTGTATGTGCTTATATAGTGTTCAATCAAAGCACAGTGTAATGTTTTACGTATTTACTTATTGATTTTTGGTGGAGGATATGGTGGGGGGGGGGGGGGTGGTGTAAATTTCTTTATGAAATTATATTTGTCGCATAAAGTGGTGGATAACTGGGTCAATAGATATTCTCCAGGACCCTAAAATATTGGTGACAACGCCCGTCCTGTTCGTACTGTTAGATGGCAGCAGTCGTAATGTCAATCCATCAATGCGATTCACTTCTAATATCTCTCTTTTATCAGCAAACGTTCTTGATATCGTTGTCTCTGTCTGGCCTCTCCCCCATCGTTTAGTCCCATAGCTACCTCCTTTGCACTTCTACCTTCTGAGTCCCATAAATACCTCCTTTACACTTCTACCTTCTGAGTCCCATAGCTACCTCCTTTACATTTCTACCTTCGGAGTCCCATAACTATCTCCTTTACACTTCTACCTTCTGAGTCTAATAGCTACCTCCTTTACACTTCTACCTTCTGAGTCCCATAGCTACCTCCGTTACACTTCTACCATCCGAGTCCCATAGCTACCTCCTTTACACTATTCCTTCAGAGTCCCATAGCTACCTCCTTTACACTATTCCTTCAGAGTCCCATAGCTACCTCCTTTACACTTCTACCATCCAAGTCCCATAGCTACCTCCTTTACACTTCTACCTTCTGAGTCCCATAGCTACCTCCTTTACACTTCTTCTCACCCTCAATGTCACCGTGTCTCACTCCCGCTTTCCCAGGTTCTACCTATCCGTCACATATGACCAGACAACGAAGATTTTCTCCATGGGGCTCACGAGATGTTTGCCGTCTCTGTAAACGTCTCAATTGTGAAGCTTATTTTCACCTCTTCTTGTCAACCCTATGTCTCATACCGATGCATTTACCTCTTTCCACTGTCTCCCATTTGATCGTGTTCAATTGGATCGTACCTGTTATTCTCTCTTCCTCTTTCAGTGAAATCTTGTTCCCCCTCTCCCTATCCTTCATTCAGATCCTTCTACACGGGTGGTATCTTCTACACGGGTGGTATCTTCTACACGGGTGGTATCTTCTACACGGGTGGTATCTTCTACACGGGTGGTATCTTCTACACGGGTGGTATCTTCTACACGGGTGGTATCTTCTACACGGGTGGTATCTTCTACACGGGTGGTATCTTCTACACGGGTGGTATCTTCTACACGGGTGGTATCTTCTACACGGGTGGTATCTTCTACACGGGTGGTATCTTCTACACGGGTGGTATCTTCTACACGGGTGGTATCTTCTACACGGGTGGTATCTTCTACACGGGTGGTATCTTCTATACGGGTGGTATCTTCTACACGGGTGGTATCTTCTACACGGGTGGTATCTTCTACACGGGTGGTATCTTCTACACGGGTGGTATCTTCTACACGGGTGGTATCTTCTACACGGGTGGTATTTCCTGATGCCTCTCATGTGGTATATAGATGCGATAGAAACTTGCGTGACTTGTTGTTTAGAACCCGACTCAAAATTCACCTATTGGCCATCTCGACACTTCGCGGTACAAAAACAAGCGTAGTTGTGTAACTTGTCCTTATCTTTTCCAGACATGTTCTGTGTGCTTCATGCAGTCAGTTTGCGAGATTAAAGAGGATTTCACCTCCGAGTCAAGTAACCTAATCTATTCTTTAAATTTTCAACCATTGCTACTTGAAGTTCATGTCCGCTTCTGTGAACACCTCAATGACATTTCGAATAACTCCGACTCACCTGTCGCAAGCCTTTTCAAGCGTCATTGACACGAGAGCAAGGCATACAACAAAAGTCACCGACATCATTCCATGCCCCTCTATTGATCCCCACTGGTTTGGCTTAAGAATCATTTAATTAACCTAATAGTTTGCCTCAAAACCGGGGTAAAAAAACATTCCTTACTTGTTCGTAAGCTTTCCTTATTATGCATCTCTCTTTCCCCTTCCATTTCTCTGTCTTTATATGTCTCTTTCTCTCTTATTATTATTATTTATTCATTAATAGCTGTACCCATATATCTGTATATGTATAGTTAGGTAGTTTACTTTCCACTTGTGCAGTTGAGCGCCGGGTAGAGCTAAAGTCGTTCATCAGGACAAGTGCGTTGGTCAATTTGAGCCCATAGTGCTGCACAATCACTTTGATGTCATCTATCCACCTGCCTGTATATGTATGTCTCTTGATATCTGTTTCTTTTTTGCGGTTTCTCTGTTATTGCTTTTTTGTGATTTGTTTGTATATCGTTTGTTTTTATCTATGTGCAATAATATTGACCAACTCTTGTTTGATCCACTATATTTCTTAGCTAGCATATCGTCTCTCACACTTTTATGGCACATCCTAGTATTGCAACGGACATAAACCGCTTATTTTGTCTCACGTCTCGGTGCATCTTGCGATTTGTTACTTTTTTTTTTGTTCGTTCATTTCCTTTTGCCACTAACGTACGTGTCTTTTGGTTTTCTGTAACTGTGCCATTATCTTGATGTGTTTTTACTGACTTCATTTAAGAGGGAGCCGTAGATAAACTTCAAAATTTCACCTCTATCCATTACCAATACCCCTACCAAGTGTGACTCATAAGTCCTTGATGTCAGCTTTTCGAAAACGCCAGACCTAACCAAGACAGAAGATCCAAACAGCATCCTAAAGATTTGAAGCTTCTATGACCGTTTTCTGCTCATGCCATTGCCAGTCTTTCTGTACCTTCCGAAGCAAGGATTGAGAGTCCGAGACGATAATTGCACTCACTAAAAAGTGCTATATAGCCACCTCAGATCCAAAGTCACTGCCTCGATTTCCATTCTCACTTAAGATTGTAGTCAGGTAGAGGGGACTCGTTAGCTCGGCAAGGCATTCGATCTAGGTAATGAAGAACTCTAAACATCAAACCACTTGTGACCTAGCAGGTTAACTGGTGACAGCCAAAAACTAGGAAGATTTGGTCAAAATAAAACGATTCGCCTAATGTGCTGATGTGCCGAACAGGCGCAGATATAACATCTCATCTGTAAAATGCTACACAACGTACCTTACTCTCGAGTCAAAGATGAAGAAGTGGAAGTTTATTTATCATTCATTGTATTCTTTATAGCAAGTAACCTCTGCCCACGCAAAGCTAGTTGACATAGCAATAAACGAGGCAGGCAGGATAGTGTCAGAATGCCTAAAACCATCTGCTAAAATATACCCTTCATAGTTCCAGCTGCCATTAGAAGAGTCGTGGTTGCAGAAATTGAATGAGAGAAATAGGAAAACGACCACAGACACCATACGTTTGGACACAAGGACCAGATCACAAGACTCAAATCCAGGCATAGTTTTCTTAAATCAACAAAGCCCAAACAGTCAAGCCCTGAAAGTCGTCGCACTGAATTATGGCACGAAATGATACAGGACCCAGTGATCGAGCTTAAGGAGAAATCTGCTCCTGGACATCACTTACCCTACTATCTTTGGAAGGCAATAAACTTTAAACTGGCGTATCACGATGTAGGAGGAACATAAGGAAACGGAGTCTTCGGACGGCGATACATGTGACTGCGGGGCGGTACAAGATCCAGGTCATCTGATGATTTGTCTCAACGTTCCGGAAACATGTGACGAGAGCGACATGCTGACACCCACCGACAGGGCAATTCAAGTAGCTAAACACTGGATGAACGCTAAATGACGCGGTGCTTGGACACGTAAAGTAAGTCATATCTCAATACGTTTACCAACATTTTGTATGCCATTTTGACAGCTCACCTTCCAATAAATGTCACATTGTGCAGGTTATGTTGCCATACAAGTCGTTGCTAGTCGTGATGGCCGTCCTAGCTATTAGCTGGTTCATACAGGGAGCTACTGCTTCAGCTGTCAGATCTTACAACTCACAACTGGAAGACAAAACCAGACAGGTAAGTTGAGCTGGCCACAATCTGATCAAGGAGATCAGCAACTATGTCCTGACTGTCCGCTTCAGCTGTCAGATCTTACAGCTCACAACTGGAAGACAAAATCAGACAGGTAAGTTGAGCTGGCCACAATCTGATCAAGGAGATCAGCAACTATGTCCTGACTGTCCGCTTCAGCTGTCAGATCTTACAGCTCACAACTGGAAGACAAAACCAGACAGGTAAGTTGAGCTGGCCACAATCTGATCAAGGAGATCAGCAACTATGTCCTGACTGCCAGGGATGACTTTCTCTGAATCAATGCAGGCTTCAGTATAATACAAAATATAGCCTTTAGTATTGTGGAAACGATGCTGTCCACAGAGGGGTTGACCAAGCCATGAGCAATAAAGATATGGCTTATTTAATATATATTCTTAGGTCGTGTCGTCGGTCAATGACTGACAAAAAGATCAATGGCCGTCACACCTGATGTGTCGTTAAGGATAGCAAAAAAAGCAATTCACCAAATATTCTTAGATCCTCTGTAAGTGACAGAGAAAGTGATAAGGGACCATCCATGACCTTCTTTAGTATATCTAGAGTTGGCCATGGACCATCACATGTGGAGACGTCATTGTGGGCAGTAACAAATTGCACTTCACTCGCACCAAGACAATCCTTCATTCGATGCACCAGCTCTGGTTAATGGTATTCATTTCGGCTCCTATTGTTTCCTAAAATTGTCTTAGTACGTTCTCACTTGTGCCTTCCATCTGCAGTCTACAGCCAGGCCGTTCCTATGGCAGCATCATGTTCTAGTCTTAGTACATGATTGATACAATTCCAGCATAGATCGGTTTGTGTTTGTGTGAATTTCGACTTGGTTATTCTGGACAAGCAGTACCTGGTTAGGTGTAGTGTTCTTAATGCATTTAGTTTGAGGTGAAGCAGTCACGGAGCGCAAAGGAGCTAATATAACAATCAACTTATACAGAATGTGGCATAGCAGTCACGCAGAGCAAAGGAGCTAATATAACAATCAACTTATACAGAATGTGGCATAGCAGTCACGCAGAGCAAAGGAGCTAATACAACACTCAACTTATACAGAATGTGGCATAGCAGTCACGCAGAGCAAAGGAGCTAATATAACACTCAACTTATACAACTTATACTCAAACTGCATGGGTTATGTTAGATCATTGGTGCATGAAGTGACGTTAGAAGTGATCATTGTGAGGTCACAAACTGCATGAAATCAGAATTAAACGTCGGTTGATTGATACGACTGGAACAATTTTACATTTTATTGATATTGTAAAGACGGCGGGATTGAAGAATGTTATCACTGGGCAAGATTACAAGGGGAGGTTACAGGGGGACTGAGATTAATGTACGGTGTCTACAATTCATGGAAGTCACTTATTTGTGGGATAATCAAGTGAGGTGGCGACAACTGGAATCTTGTACAACAATAACTTCAGAATATGAAGTGAGGTGGCGATAGCTGGAATCTGGTACAACAACTTCAGAATATTAAGTGAGGTGGCGACAACTGGAATCTTGTACAACAACAACTTCAGAATATGAAGTGAGGTGGCGATAGCTGGAATCTGGTACAACAACTTCAGAATATTAAGTGAGGTGGCGACAACTGGAATCTGGTACAACAACAACTTCAGAATATTAAGTTAGATGGCGATAGCTGGAATCTGCCAAACATGTTCTCCGGTTAGATCAGATCTCCCCATATTTAGTAGACCATCGTTTTACTGTTAAACATGGTGATTGAGAATGACCATTCATATATATGGTGGTGTTCAGTGAGGATCGGCTGGATGAATGATTTGGATGTTCTTCCTTGACCACGAGCGCCTGCGTTCAAATCCTCTGTTAAACAGATTTTGTTTTGGCTTGGCTTGACCTCTTTCGTTCTCAATCTCCCACTACCTAAAACTGAAGGGATTAAGTAGCAGAATGTAGTCTAGAGAACGGAATGCGTCGTGTCGTAGTTTACAGCTTGACTGCGATATTTGCACCTTTCGGTCCAACACATCCGACTTCAGCAAGCATTTTTTGAGTACCGGGTTAGCATTCCCTCTTCGATCCCTTCTCCTTAGCCAGTCTACCCTGCTGCAGTCTGTTATCCAGGATCACCGCGTGGAGGTGTAGAAGGGTCTTTTCAGCTTTGGTTCGCTGGCCCTGATGCTAGCAATCAGATATGAGTCGCTGACCACTGCAGCTCATGCGCTGCTAAGCATCTTGATCCCAGATTTTGTGTTAAGATCTGAGATCATATTTTTTAAATACCAGGCCTTTACATTGCCTGGCGATTGCATGGGCAAACAGTCGTTATTCCTCAGCCTACAAATCCTCCCAGTGCAATGGGAATGCCAACAGCCGTCGGAACAACACATTCAAGGAAGAACATGGGACTGGATAAAACAGACGATCAGAAATGCACAGACAATGTAGCCAGACAATCTCTCATGGGAAATCCGCAGCGACATAGAAAGAGAGGTTGACATAGACATACATGAAGAACGGAATATGAAAGGGAACTACTATTAAATGGTTACACACTGAGAAACGCATAAAAAGTAGCCCAGGACGGTGAATGCAGGTGATGGGGAGGCCGTGTCTTATGCACCGAGAGGAACGACTGGCTTTGGTTGATTGATTGAGTGATTGTTTGATTGATTTATTTATTTAAACAGGAATAAACACAAGTGATAGTTTTTAGTTTTGTTCTGTGATAAAAGATTTAAAGATTTATTATGATTTCGATATCTTAGGATATGTGATGAATATGATGTAGAATGATTTATAGTGTTTGTAATTATAGAAGAATGATTCACACAGATTATGACTAAACTTAACGTCTTTATACTTTTTTAGAAAACAGAGTCTGCATACAACCAGTCTTTTTACAATCCCTTTATATAAAAATACATATTTATTGACATGCCTACACTATTTTCCATGGCAATGCATTCCAAGCAATCAGCACTCTCTGACTTAAAAAACATTTTTCCGTGTGTCTAATCTGGAGCTTTCTTTAATTAATGTGTGGCTATGGCTCTTGTTCGTGTAGGCTTTTAGAATGTTTTAAAAAAATAAATTGTTCAAGCCTAATGTATTCTTTCCCTTGATTATCTCATATGCAAAGGCTAAGGCCGCCGTCCATCGCAGACGATGATGGCATAATTTATTTTGGTAGGGATATTTTTAGTAAGGATTAACTGCGCTACTTTTTATCCTCACTCTCTCGTCTCGTGCCGTCCGATCCCAGTGGCAAGTCAAGGACAAGACGAATAGTGAGCGACTACGAGATGCAGGGGTCTCCACAACAAGCACCCGTGAAAAAGACGGGGGAGTCCGGAGTCTAACCAACACCATCTTATCACGTGGCCGATGGCTTAACCACTTCGCCACGGAATCCCCATATCTCATAAACCTGTATTAAGTCACCTCGAACTCTTCTCTTTCATAATCCGGTTTTTATGAGTCTTTTCTCATAACTATAATTCTGGAATCCCACTATCAGTTTTGTTTCTCTTGATTGTATCCTTCCCAGCGTGTTTATAATTACAGACGAATGAGTAATACACATTTATAATTATGGAAGAATGATTATAATTGTGACAACAATATTAAGAAATTATGATATAAATTGTTTTATTCTACTTGACATAAACAGGAAGTGATCGCACTAGCCGGCAGGATAATCAAACTGATTATGTACGGTTACGACTGGAACGAATACGTCAAACGGAATGGAGGGACTGCAGACACATTGTACAACATGCCTGACTTAGAGGAAATCGGCAGATAAGTGCGGTATGTCTCAAGTACTGGAACCTGTTATTTAGTTTTGTCGTGCGATGAAGGATGAGCTGGTTGTCCTTAGAGGGCATCTATGTAGCAGGCAGAGAGATAAAGGTACACAATGTTACGGTCTGTACTTATAAGAAAACATACAAGGAACACTGCAACAGTTTGACGTTATAACCACGTGGGTAAAAGACTTGGCCCGGGAAATGCGACATTAGCTCCACAGGGCGCTTGGCAGCACAAGCTAATAGTTTAGTTTAGTTTAGTTTATTTTGTTTTAGTTTAGTTTAGTTTAGTTTGGTTTGGTTTAGTTTAGTTAAAGAATCAACGTCATTGCCCACAGTATAAGCCAAAAGTAATCTGTTATTCTACATATTTCTGGAGAATCTCAGCACACATGCACGAACTCCGAAGGAATGGATAGTCACACACAGAGGAATGGATAGAATAAACAGAGGAATGGTTAGATACACACAGAGAATTTGGTAGTCACAAAACATGAGTATTTAGAAACAGGGCAATGGATTCACAGAGGAATGCATATTTACAAACAGAAAATTCACAAACAGATGGATGGATATGCATGAAAAAAGAATGTGCATAATGAAATGGATATTGACAAACTTTGACAGGACTGCCAGACTTGGTTCCTGACTTTCGCTATCATAACCATTCTTATGTTTTCTTCATTTAATAGAGTCTGGACAGTGACATTGTCTTATATGTTTTTACATGTTGGCGCAACTTCCTTTTCTTTGATGAAGTCTCCAAACTTTCTTGATATCTTTTTATTTTTAAGCTAAATATCTTTTTATAGTTGAGCAATTTTCTTGCCTTGTTTTGATTGAGTGCAGATAGTTGGTCACAGAAAACGTGTCTGTCTCTGTCTAACTGGTTTTTGCAAGACTAGCTCGGTTAATCTAGGTCGTAAAAGCATATTGATTGAGCAAAGTCTAATCTTTATAATGCATTGCTTGAGAACAATAGAGTGCGCTACGTTACACAGTTGCAACAGAGTATCATAGCTCTTTTCTTTCATTATAATAAAAAGTGTGGACGACTGTCTGTCAGTCAGACAGTCAGCGATGGCCTTACGTTACGACACATTGATCGTGTTGGCCCAACCGAGTGGTAAATGGAGAGGACAGATAAGAGCAGCATGTAACCTTACAAGCATGTCCCACAAGGCGAAACAAAGAGGGGTGTGCGTAGGCTAGCAACATCACTGTGTCAAATGTATTGTGACGGAAACGAGCACCGGAAGAAGGTGCAGAAACACTTTGGTACATGCTCTCTGAAAGTAGCCTCCTGCAACGATCGCAGTGTAGTGTGCATATGGAATAACGCTACGGAAATGGTTGTGACAGCATTCTCATCAACTCCGGCACTCATGTCTTCAAGATGACCCGAAGAATATAGTTCCCGGGCGGAATAGTGTTACGAAAATGGTTGTAGCACCGTTCTCATCAACTCCGGCACTCATGTCTTCAAGATGACACGAAGAATATAGTACCCGGGCGGAATAGTGTTACGGAAATTGTTGTAGCACCGTTCTCATCAACTACGGCACTCACATCTTCAAGATGACACGAAGAACCTCGCTACTTGCTTGCTAATTAGAAAGAACACTGTCTGAGTCTCATTATTCGCATGAGCTTTCAGATGTATCTCCTTTTTATCGTTCGTTGCAGAGTAATTCCGTTTCCGCTGCCTTGGCATTTCTAGACAAGTCTGGCCCTTATAACTGTACATACAACAAACAACTCATTATGTGTGTCCCGAATACCTGCACTTTAACAAGTTCAAATTTTTTTGGTACTATCTTGTACAATTATCTTCCTATTCCTCCCACTCCTCACTTGTCAGTTCCATATCTTTGGTTAATGAGGACACTTTTTTTCTCGTTCCCTGTTTCAAACAAAATTAAGTGACACAGCTGTCTATTGATATGTCCTTAAATGTGTACAGGTTCAGCCAGCTCTCCCCTTGCCCAACCATTCGTAGTCGCCTCTTACAACATTCTTGACAAGTTACAGAGTTAGTATTCTTTGCTCATTTTTCGGGTTTCTGCAATACTTTGGCGAATGTATGTCATCAGGTGGAAGATGCAATTACGAAATAAAATGCAGAATAGCCTAAGCTTCTTCTTCTTCTTCTTCTTCTTCTTCTTCTTCTTCTTCTTCTTCTTCTTCTTCTACTACTACTACTTTGTTCTTCTTTCTTCTTCTTCTTCTTCTTCTTCTTCTTCTTCTTCTTCTTCTTCTTCTTCTTCTTCTTCTACTTCTTCTTCTGCGTTCGTTCTCAATCTCACGATACCAAGCCCTGCACAAGGCTTTGCAAGTAGTAAGATGTAGTCCGGAGAACTGAATGCGTTGTGTCGCTAGTTTACAGCTTGACTGCGAAATTTGCACCTTTCGGTCCAACACATCCGTCTTCGGCAGAGCAGCCTAAGCTTCTTCTTCTTCTTCTTCTTCTTCTTCTTCGTACGCTGTCAGACGTCAACTTGAATTTGTTAGAAGAAAGCAGCTGTCATCCTGAGGCTGTCGACACTGCCATGGAGCGTGTCTAGTGTTGCCACTGGTGATGGCCACATGTGCTTTCTCTGGTACTCGTATGTCGGACAATTTTGCAGCAGATGTTCAGCGGTCATTTTCCCTGTGCCACAGGTGCATTCGTCAGTGCCACCTATCTTCAGTTTATTGAATAGGTGGTACCTCAGTCTGTTGTGGCCAGTGCGAAGTCTGAAGACCACGAACCTGCTCTCTTCTGTTCAGCTGGTAATAGGCATAATTTTTTGTGTAGCCAGTATGTTCTGTTTCCCATTTGGCCATGTATCTGGCCCTAATAAACCTTTTGGACTATTCGAAGGTTACACTAGAATCTGGTTGTGGTAGTCTTGCACCTTCTTTTGCCAGTCTATCTGCCTACTCGTTGCCTTGGATGTTACAGTGGGATGGAACCCACTGTACCACTACTCTTTTTGGTGCGGATTGCTGGCATAGTTGACAGAGTACTTCTCTTAAATCATTAAGTTAAGTATTTTTCTGACTTTTTAGTGCTGTAACCACGGCCAGGGTATCTGTAAACAGGACTATCTGGCTTTCATTGTTTCGCCTGTCAGCCTTGCTTTTACTGCCGCCCTCAGTGCCTCCGCCTCCGCTCTGAAATTGCTTGTGTATTTTCCAGTAGCGAATGACAGTGTTATTTTTCTGCCATTTGGTAGGTTCAGAAATACTCCTGCCCCTCCGTTCTGTGTTGTGTTTGTTACAGAACCATCTGTGTATGCATGGGTCCAGTCCATGCTTGGTTAGTTTTTCGTTATGTAGCTCATAGTAGTATCTCTTCTATCTTTTTCAGTCTGCCAGTTTTTGTTTCCAATACCTGGTATATTTTCTACCACCTCTGGAAATATATGCTGTCTCCAGGTAGGTTTTCGTACAGTAGAGATGGGCTTTGGTGTTGTTAGTGCGTTCATGGGGTCTTCGTGCATCTTTGCTTTGGCAATTTCTGCAAAGTTTCTCCGCTATAGTTTCCAAATCTATTTAGTCTCTTATGCATTGGATGGTCTGTCAGTCTTCTGAGTTTCTCTGCTTGCTGCTAGGCTCTGCAGTCTCGTCTGTCGATCATGGATTGCAAATTTGTAATCTTTTCAAGTTCTACAATTGGCGTTGACTTCATGCCTCCTGTTATAACTCTCATGGCTTGGTTTTAAAGTTTGCTAATTTTATCAAAGTTCGCCTTTGCTGATGTTGCCCATGCCGCAATGCCATACTCGAGAACTGGTCTCACTCATCCAGTGTACAGTTTCTTTAGAATTCTTTCGTCTGCTCCCCAGCTTGTGCCAGCAAGTTTCCTCATGATTGCCATTCTTTGTCTGGCTCTCATTAGGTTTCTCTCGATCTGACTTTTCCATGTCATGCGCCGATCAAATGTGACGCCCAAGTAATTTGGGATGTCATTTGGCCGCAGATATTTGCCGTTAAGACTTATTTTGGTGTTCTGTGGTTTATTTGAAAGCGAGAATATCGTACAAGTTGTTTTTTTTCTCATTTATTTTGACCAGCCATGATTTCGCCCACTCCGCCAACGATGTTAGGGCCTGCTGCATCCGATTGTTTGCTACGGTGAGATTTTCTTCAGATGTCCACATAGCCAGATCGTCTGCAAGCATGGAGCTGTGGACTCCTCTTTGTATATTCTCTATGATGTTGTTTATATACACCAGAAAAAGTGTTGGTGACAGTACTCCCTTTTGGGTTATTCCTTGTTCCAGTGTCACCTTTTTGCTCATCTGCCCTTGTACTTGAACTCTGGCTGTTCTGTTTTCGAGGTAGTGACTGATCCATCTGTACATTTTTCCAGATACTTCACTTCTTCGTAGCTTGACTTTGAGTCCTTCTTTCCACACCTTATCAAATGCCTTCTCTAGATCCACCCAAACCGCTACTGTATGCTTTTTCTCTTGGTAAGCATCCTCTATTTCCTGTGCTATGAGAGTGATCTGATCCTCAGTGGATCTGTGTTGCCTAAATCCTGCTTGCTGTGGAATTAATATGTGTTTTCCTTCCAAGTGCCACATCAGTATGGTGTTTATCATACGCTCCATCAGTTTACCTATACAGCTCAGTAGACTCATGGGCCTGTATCCATTTGGATCTGTTATATCTTTTTCTTTCTTTGGTACTGATATAAGTACAGCATCTTTCCATGCCTGCGGTACAATTCCCCTTTTACAACTTTGGTTCAGGACTGAAAGTAACTTCCTCTTTGCTGTTTGGCCCAACCCCATCAGCATTTCATTTGTTACCCCATCTTTTCCGGGCGATTTCTTTTTCTTTAAAGTTCTCATGGCCTCATTAATTTAATTCATTGTGTGTTTTGCCATCATGTGCTCCTCTGGTGCCATCTTGATGTTGTCGTGGCTCTTTTGTTCTTCACTAATGTCTGTATGCCTGTCTGTAGGGACATCAATGTGGTTTGTTCTGGCATAATGTTCAATAAAGGGTTTTGCTGCTTTTTTTCCAGTGAGCATGTTGTCACCCTGCTTGATGGTAATTTGTTTTTTGGATGGTGTTTCGTCGTTCATGGCTCTGACTAAATTCCATAGTTTGTTCCCTTCTTTATCTAGATTGAAGCTTTCTTGTTTTTTTCCAGCGGTCTCTTGTTATTTGGTTCAGTGTTCTTTTTGTATTTCGCAGTGATGGCCTTGAAGGCGATATTTGCTTCCATAGATTGGTCTCTCTCTGCCATGTTCTTAGCATTTGAGACTTCATCCTCAGCTTTATGCAGTTCATGATTCCAATATGGCTTGTAGTTTTTCCTTGCCCCTCTTGTGATGGTCTCGGTGGCTGCTTGCAGTATTGCTTTGCTTAAGCTTTCCATCATAGGTTTCATATTGATATTTCAAGGGACGGCGTGGCCTAGTGGTTAAGTGGCAAGGCTCACAACCAGAAGGTGCTGGGTTCGATCCCCAACACAGCACCGGCCGTTATCCCGGGGAAGCAAACCCTTATAAAATGCAGGACGAAGCAGAGCCTTGCGTAAAATGGATGCTGAAGTCGGATGCACTGGGCCGACAGGCGCAAAATAAAAACGACAGTGCAACGCACACCGCCTTGGGGATTAGAGAAATAAGGCGAACGCAAAAAAAAATAAAAAATATATATTGATATTTCGCGTGTTGATAGTTTCACACAGTCTATCTGTCAGCATTGCAAATCTGTCCCAGTCGGCTCGTCTGTAGTTCCAACGTGGCAGCGGCTTTATTTTCTAGGGGCCTACTTCCATATCAATATCTACCCTAATTGGCCTGTGGTCGCTACCTGCAAATTGGTCGAGCACCTGACGATCTATTTTGTGGTGAATATCCCCCGTGGAGAAGGCCAAGCCTGGAGTGGTGGTATGCCATGTTCTAGAATAGAAGCTAGGGCTGTCGTCCGGCCTATTGATAAGATAGAGATTTGTGTCTATCCCCCAGTCTTCTACTTCATCCCCTCTGCTGTCTGTATCTGAATATCCCCATCTCTTCGAGTGACTGTTGAAGTCTCCAACCACTAGGCAGCTGGAGTCCTTGATTTCCATACTCGAGAGCGACAGGTCTTTGTTGAGTGGCCATACAGGTTGAAAATACGGGTTTTCGTTTCCTGTATCATTATGTCGACTCCTACAATTTCTGCTTGTCCGGTGTGATTTACAGATACTGCGCTATTTGGTATGCAGTTACGTGTCAGTATCAGAACCCCTCCTTTGTGACTTTCTCTATCAAGTCGGAAGGTCTAGCTAGTATCCTCTGATTGAGAATTTGTGGTTGTTGTTGAGGTGCGTTTCTTGGATGCATGCCCCGTCTATCTTACCTTCGTACATGCGATTTGTTAGAGAAACCTTTTTTGTTAAGGAGTACATGCTATTTGTTAGAGAAACCTTTTTGTTAAGGACTGCTTCCGCGTTCCACTGTAGTATTTTAAGGGCAGGGCATCCTAAGCTAAATCGGTCTTTGAGACCATGAAAGTGATATTGTGCAACAAAACCATGTCGCTGGAACTGAGGAAGAGAGTCCTTGGATGCGATATGGAACCAGTACTGAGATATGGCAGCGAATCATGGACAATCAGCAAGCAGGTGCAAATAAATTTTGAAGTAAAGGAGATGTGCTTTTACAGAACAATGCTGCAGATCCCATGACTGCAAGGACGACTGTAACGATACAGTACTCGAGGAGGCACACACATACAGGATCAGAACATGGAATCGTCCTATTTCGAAAATGTTATGAGAAGAGGCGGCTTGAAGCACGTCGTGACAACAGAAAAGATAGCGGGAAAGAGAGACAGAGGAAAACCGAGAGAGAAGATGATGGACATCATGAAAGAATGGCATGGGTGACAATTAACAACAGACTTGGTAAACGACATACATGAGAGAAGCGAACGAAGGTCCCTAATCGCCAGCGCCAACATGCAGGGCACTTGATGATGATGCAAATAAGTATGTGAAATATGATGTATGTGTCTAAGCCTGCGCTACATGTTGTTGTTATTCTCATTAACATACATATTGTTGCTACTCTCACTGACACACATATTGTTGTTACTTCCACTGACACACATATTCTTGCTACTCTCACTGACACACATATTGTTCCTACTCTCACTGACACACATATTGTTGCTACTCTCACTAACACACATATTGTTGCTACTCTCACTGACACACATATTGTTGCTACTCTCACTGACACACATATTGTTGTTACTTCCACTGACTCACATATTGTTGCTACTCTCACTGACTCACATATTGTTGCTACTCTCACTGACTCACATATTGTTGCTACTCTCACTGACTCACATATTGTTGCTACTCCCACTGATACACATATTGTTGTTACTTCCACTGACTCACATATTGTTGCTACTCTCTCACTAACACACATATTGTTCCAACTCTCACTAACACATATATTGTTGCTACTCTCACTGACTCACATATTGTTGCTACTCTCACTTACACACATATTATTGCTACTCTCACTGATACAAATATTGTTTTTAGCTTCACTGATTCACATATTGTTGCTCTCTCACTAACAAACATATTGTTCCTACTCTCACTAACACATATATTGTTGCTACTCTCACTGACACACATATTGTTCCTACTCTCACTAACACATATGTTGTTGCTACTCTCACTGACACACATGTTGTTGCTACCTTCACTGATACACATATTGCTGCTCTCTCACTGACACACATATTGTTGCTACCTTCACTGATACACATATTGCTGCTCTCTCACTGACACACATATTGTTGCTACCTTCACTGATACACATATTGTTGCTACTCTTATTGACACATATATTGTTGCTAGTCTCTCACTAACACACATATTGTTGCTACTCTCACTGATACAAATATTGTTGATAGCTTCACTGATTCACATATTGTTGCTACTCGCACTAACACACATATTATTGCTACTTTCACTGATACACATATTGTTGCTACTCTCACTGACACACATATTGTTGCTACTCTCACTGATACACATATCGTTGTTACTCTCACTAATACACATATTGTTCCTACTCTCATTGACATACATATTGTTGCTACTCTCACTGACACACATATTGTTGTTTCTCCCACTGACACACATATTATTGCTACTTTGACTGATACACATATTGTTGCTACTCTCACTGATACACATATTGTTGCTACTCTCTCTGACACACATATACTTGCTATTCTCACTGACACAACTATTGTTGCTACCTTCACTGACACACGTATTTTTGCTACTCTCACTGACACACATATTGTTGTTACTCCCACTGACACACATATTGTTCCTACTCTCACTGACACACATATTGTTGCTACTCTCACTGATACACATATTGTAGCTACGCTCACTGACACACATATTGTTGCTACTCTCACTGACACACATATTGTTGTTTCTCCCACTGACACACATATTGTTGCTACTCTCACTGACACACATATTGTTGTTTCTCCCACTGACACACATGTAGTGTTGCTACTCTCACTGACACACATATTGTTCCTACTCTCACTGATACACATATTGTTGCTACTCTCACTGACGCACATATTGTTCCTACTCTCACTGACGCACATATTGTTGCTACTCTCACTGCCATTATTTGTATCTCACTATTGTTGCAACTATGTCGCTGTGTTAGCACTAGCTTGTTGTCTAACTGACATAGACGTTCCTTGCTAAGATTGGTATTACAGCGCGCTAGAATTCGAAATCACAGACGAACAGAAATGTTAATGGGTACCTGACGTATTCGTCTGGGAAGGTATAAACAGCAAGGAAGGGAACTGGCCACACCACATCACATCACATATACTGCGGCTTAGTACATACAGATTTAACTTCATCCCCGACGGCATCTGTTGCCACGGGACTGACCTTACCAGCACTATAATACGGTTCTATACGTGTGCATATAAGTAATGTTTGTTGTAATCTTTTGTTGAATTCATTCTTTTGTGTATATAGTTATTTGCTAAACAACTCGCTCATTTTGGTGTTTGTTTTTGTGTGTTGTGTTTTGTTTGTTCTGTAAAAAATGTAATTGCATTAAATGTATTTGTTTGATTACAAATGTTCTGACATGTACACTATAATCGAAAATAATTATGCCCAAATATAAACACATTCTATATAAACACGTTCTTATATAAACTCGATCTTATATAACCACGCTCTTATATAAACAAATCGACTGCGTATATATATCTACAGATGCAAAGACAGCTCTGAAGCCAACATAAGTAAAGTGGAGAATGTGATTGAATTGACGGTCTGTTATAGTGAAAAGGTGAAGCTCACGATGGTGGGATGACAGGTGATGAAACCTGACTCTTGCGGACGTTGATTTCTCTTCTGTAGAGGATGTCACCTGGAGAAAAGTACATAAGTTACAACCGTGCCGGAGACAGACAGCCATGTAATCCCGTAGCTGCTGCATACCTTTCGTCCTATGACCCATGTACAGGGATATGATAATTGCGTCACGCAATGTAACACGAATATGTATGTGCGGCTGTCCAGATTTGTAAATAAATGATGCATGGCTGTACATATTGGATTAAGTGCGTATTTCAAGTTATGTAGTAATGCCTTCTGGACCTACTGCTCTGCTTGCCTTCTGGACCTGCTGCTCTGCTTGCCTTCCGAACCTGCTGCTCTGCTTGCCTTCTGGACCTACTGCTCTGCATGCCTTCTGGACCTGCTGCTCTGCTTGCCTTCCGGACCTACTGCCATGCTTGCCTTCTGGACCTACTGCTCTGCTTGCCTTCCGGACCTGCTGCTCTGCTTGCCTTCAGGACCTACTGCTGTGCTTGCCTTCTGGACCTGCTGCTCTGCTTGCCTTCCGGACCTGCTGCTCTGCTTGCCTTCTGGACCTATTGCTCTGCTTGCCTTCAGGACCTATTGCTCTGCTTGCCTTCCGGACCTGCTGCTCTGCTTGCCTCCCGGACCTATTGCTCTGCTTGCCTCCCGGACCTGCTGCTCTGCTTGCTTTCCGGATACTGCCCTGGTTTCGGCTAAGATGGTGGCATTGGAGTTTATGTGACAGGAACAGCTGAGATGCAGTCAAAACGTATGTGATGGTGATGGTGCAGTCTGATGTGTTTTAAGGCGTCGCTGCAGTTTCTGTCCACCTGTTCGCTATTTTCTCTTTTGAGTTGCTAGAAGTACCGTCAGATCTACTTATCCTGTCGGTGTTATTTGTAGTTTCGGGGAGAAGACGAATTTTAGAGACTTGATTGCGAGTTCGTTCTTGACAGCTAGGCGGTATTTGTTCAGGTCCGTTCAGGTTCAGCGAAGTCGTTTCTGGATCTGGCGACCATTTTTGCCCCAAGAAAGGATAAGGTTGACGTTGTTAGCCAAGTGATCCGGTAGGCCTCGCTGGGATCTAATACTTCCATTGCAGTCCCATGCACCGCTTGGGAAGGCATAGACCAGGTGGGTTCAGCTTCATCTAGATGAAATCCCACTGCTGCAAATTGTTTTGCATGGACATTAAGTACTCAGTGGCTTGGATGGGATCGGCTCGAACATTCCCTGTGCTATACTTAATTGATGTTTTGGTCTTTGCATGGTGTCTTGGTCTGAACGTAATCCTGAACAAAAGCAGACGGTGGCAGGAGGTTTGGTGCCTCGATATACACTATAAGACCGGGGGTTCTGGTGAGAGTGTGGTCAAATTAATTTTGTTGGTGATTGTTTAAATCCATGTATACAAGGGGTATTCTTCGCTGAAAATATGTGCCTGCATTCCTGAGATCAAGAGACGCACAGAAGAAAGGAATCAAGCTGAGTTATTTTTGGGGGTTCCTTATGGACACAAAAAGGTCTTGAAGCCACTCCTGTTGGTTCCAGCGGATGCGCTGACATCACCAACAATGTTGAGTTCGCCCTGCTTAGGGGCGGCCTGCGAGATGACATCAAGTGTGACGAGAAATAAAATACAATACCCGGGACCAAGACGCAGCAGTGCATGAGCTAACAGCAGCCAGTGACTCATAGTTGAGTCAGCGAACCATAGCTGGCCAAGCCTATTCCACCTTCCGTGGGGGTCCTGGAAACGGGATGCAATAATCACTAGTGTAGTCTGGGCATGGGATATGCGTCACAGTGGGAAGGCAAGCCAAGTTCTCAAAAACGCAAGCTGAAATCGGATGTGTTGGACCAAAAAGACAGATATCGCAGCCTCGCTGTAAACTACAACACAACTTCATTTTCAGCCCAAACGTCAAAGAAGAAGAAGAATATACTACAACCGTAGCTTGACACCACAGTGGCTAACCCTTCATAAAACTCACTGGGTACACCGGAGTATTTCGAGACCCGATATCTTTGCCGTGATATGGAAGCCCTCAAACAAATCTACAATTGTAGCAGTAGATAAACAGTACTAGTAAGACAACTACACAAGCGCATTTGTAGGCCAAGTCATAACACCCACTAACAAAAATAATTGATCCAAATTTCACAAATAGAATATTCCTTTTGAAGTAATCCATCTTATCCTTTTTTTTCAGAATGACAACTTGAGATTAAACCTCCTGCTACAATAGTATTTAAATTTTCGTTGCCATGTGATCAATTCGCCTTTCGTCACGCATAACGGCCTTTCCAAGGACACATATTTGACGGGAAGAAAAAACGTTTGTGAAAATAAATTGAACAGTAACGAAAAAAAACAACTTATGTTTTGCTTAATTATTTTCTTTTGTTTATATTGTTCCGCTTCATATCCAGTACTTGTTTCCCAACCTTTTTTTCTTTCTTAAATACGTACAGCTGATATATACTGCAAGATTGATACTACATATAATACAGATACTATACGAAATTTGGTTTCGCCTTCAACCATGTATGGAAATAAACATGTGTATTGAGGCCTTTTTGGAAGTTATCAGGTGGATGTTATCGGCGCAGACTACCATTTCTTTACCATTTTGAACAATAAAAACGTCGTTGCAACCACCCCTACCACCACTACTATCATTACTATATGTTTCTACTACTACAGTTGCTACTACTACTATTACTACTACTACTATACTACTTCTACTACTACTACTGTTATACTACTACTACTACTACTACTACTTCATTACTACTACTACTACTCCTATGCTACTACTACTCCTCCTATACTACTACTACTACTATACTACTACTACTACTACTATACTACTACTACTATACTACTACTACCACTACTATACTACTTCTACTCCTATATTACTACTACTACTACTACTATACTATTACTACTACTACTCGTATACTACAAGTACTACTACTACTACTATACTACTACTACCACTACTACTCCTATACTACTACTACTACTACTACAGCTTACAGCTGTCTGGTAGAGTGGTATTAATAAGTTAGGGGCTGTTACAGCTGTCTGCTAGAGTGGTATTAATACGTTACTTGCTGTTACAGCTAGCTGATAGAGTAGCATTACGTTACATACTGTTACCCCTAACTCATGACATAACATTACCGCCTCAAGCAATGTGGAGTGATATGTAATCAGAACTCTATTCAAATTATCTATATACTTTTAGTTGAAAAGAAGCATTCCTTGTAATTGGGTTCTGTTTGTGTACCACTCATAAACTTCTCTACTAACACCCCTCTCAGTCACCTTACTATATTTACTTCCAATCTCCTATTTGAACAACTAGAACTACAACCAGACTGAACCATCAACACGAGCCCTTAATCTCCCAACCATAAACCAACCCCTAGCCTCCCCCACTACTCATACACCAGCCTCTACAAATCTCCACCTAACCTTTCACCAGCCTTCCTTTACTAGTCTCCATCTAACCTTTCACCAGCCTTCCTTTACTAGTATCCACCTAACCATTCACCAGCCTCTACTAGTCTCCACCTATCCTTTCACCAGCCTTTACTAGTCTCCACCTAACCTTTCACCAGCCTTCCTTTACTAGTATCCACCTAACCATTCACCAGCCTTTACTAGTCTCCGCCTAACCTTTCACCAGCCTCTACTAGTCTCCACCTTAACCTTTCAGCAGTCTCTGCTAGTCTCCACCTAAGCTTTCACAAGCCTATACTAGTCACCACCTTAACATTTCACAAACCTTTACAATTCTTCACCTAACCTTTCACGAGCCTTTACTAGTCTCCACATAACCTTTCACCAGCCTTCCTTTACTAGTCTCCACCTAACCTTTCACCAGCCTCTACTCGTCTCCACCTTAACCCTTCAGCAGTCTCTACTAGTCTCCCCCTTAACCTTACACCAGCGTCTAGTCTGCCCACTAACCTTGCACCAGTCTCTACTATTCTTCCCCCTAACATTCCACCAGCCTCTACTAGTCTCACTACTAACTTTTCTCCAACCTCTAGTCTCCTAACCTTACACCAGCCTGTACTAGCCTCTCCATTAACCGTTATCCAGCCACTAGTCTCCCCACCAACCTTACACTAGCCTCTACTTGTCTCCACCTAACCTTTCACCAGCCTTTACTAGTTTCCACCTAACCTTTCACCAGCCTCTACTAGTCTCCACCTATCCTTTCACCAGCCTTTACTAGTCTCCATCTAACCTTTCACCAGCCTCTACTAGTCTCCCCCTTAACCTTACACCAGCCTCTAGTCTGCCCACTAATCTTGCACCAGCCTCTACTATTCTCCCCCCCCCCCCCCCCTAACATTCCACCAGCCTCTACTAGTCTCCACACTAACCTTACATCAGCCTCTACTATTCTCACTACTAACTTTTCTACAACCTCTAGTCTCCTAACCTTACACCAGCCTCTACTAGCCTCTCCATTAACCGTTCTCTGCCACTAGTCTCCCCACCAACCGTACACTCTAATTGTTTCCTCACTAATCTTACCAGCCTCAAATAGTCTCCCCACTTGTTTTAATCTACTAACTTTACACCAGCCTCTAGTCTCCACACTAAACTCACACTAACCTCTACTAGTCTCACTGCTAACCTTCCACCAGTCTCTACTAGTTTCCCGCTTAACCTTACACCAGCCTCTACTAATCTTTACTAACATTACGCTAGCGACTACTATTCTACAACCTAACCTTACACCAGCTTCTACTTGTCTTCACTAACCGTACAAAAGTGACTACTAGTCTACCCACTAACCTTTCACCAGCCTCCACTAGTTTCCCCCCTAACCTTACACCAGCCTCTACTAGGCTCCCCACTAACTTAACACCAGCCTCTACTGGTAGCCGCATTAACCTTACACCAGCCGCAAGTCTACCAACTAACCTTATACAAGTGTCTAGTCTACCCATTAACCTTACACCAGCCTCTACTAGTCTCCTGATTAACCTTACACCAGCCTCTAGTCTCCCTACTAACCTTACACGAGCCTCTATTAGTGTACCCACTACCCTTTACACCAGTATCTATTATCCCCATTAACCTTACACAAGCCTCTAGTCGCCCATCTAATCTTACAATAGCATCTAATTTCTCCCCTCTAACTTTACACCAGTCTCTAGTTTCTCCATTAACCTTACACCAGCCTCTACTATTAAACCCCCCCCCCCCCCCTCCACACAAACACACCTTTACGTTAGTCTCTAATGTCCCCATTAACCTTACAACAACTTCACCTAGTCTCCCCACACCCCAACTAAACTTACACCAGCCTCTACTAATTTACCCACTTCTTTTACACAAGTTTTCTCCCAAATATCCATACATCCGCCTCACCTAGTCTCACCCCCCCCCCCCCCCCCGAATAACCTTACATCCGCCTCTTCTAGTCTCCTTACATCAGCCTCACCTAGTTTCCCCCCCCTCCCCCACTACAATTACACCAGCCTCACCTAGTCCTGCCACTCTCTCCCCCCCCCCCCAGACCTTTCATTAGCCTCTACTAGTCTCCCCACTAACCTTACACCAGCCTCTACTAGTCTCCCCACTAAACTTGCACTAGTCTCTAGTCTCCCCACTAACCTTACACCAGCCTCTACTAGTCTCCTCACTAATCTTACATCAGCCTCTACTATTCTCCTCACTAACCGTACACTAACCTCTACTAGTCTCCCCACTAACCTTACACCAACCTCTACTAGTCTCCCCACTAACCTTACACCAGCCTCTACTAGTCTCCCCAATAACCTGACACCAGCCTCTACTAGTCTCCCCACTAACCTTACACCAGCCTCTACTAGTCTCCTCCTTAACCTTACACCAGCCTCTACTAGTCTCCCCACTAAACTTGCACAAGCCTCTACTAGTCTCCCCACTAAACTTGCACCAGTCTCTAGTCTCCTCACTAACCTTACACCAGCCTCTAGTCTCCCCACGAACCTTACACCAGCCTCTACTATTCTCCTCACTAACCTTACACCAGCCTCTACTAGTCTCCTCACTATCTTAAATTAACCTCTACTAGTCTCCGCACTAACCTGACACCAGCCTCTACTAGTCTCCCCACTAACGTTACACCAGCCTCTACTAGTCTCCCCACTAACGTTACACAAGTCTCTACTAGTCTCCTCACTAACCTTACGCCAGCCTCTACTAGTCTCCCCACTAAACTTGCACCAGCCTCTACTAGTCTCCACACTAACCTTACACCAGCCTCTACTAGTCTCCCCACTAAACTTGCACCAGCCTCTACTAGTCTCCACACTAACCTTACACCAGCCTCTACTAGTCTCCACACTAAACTTGCACCAGCCTCTACTAGTCTCCACACTAACCTTACACCAGCCTCTACTAGTCTCCACACTAACCTTACACCAGCCTCTACTAGTCTCCACACTAACCTTACACAAGCCTCTACTAGTCTCCACACTAACCTTACACCAGCCTCTACTAGTCTCCCCACTAACCTTACACCAACCTCTACTAGTCTCCCCACTAAACTTGCACCAGTCTCTAGTCTCCTCACAAACCTTAGACCAGCCTCTATTAGTCTCCCCACTAAACTTGCACCAGTATCTAGTCTCCTCACTAACCTTACACCAGCCTCTACTAGTCTCCTCACTAACCTTACACTAACCTCTAATAGTCTCCCCCCTAACCTGACAAAAGCCTCTACTAGTCTCCCCACTAACCTTACACCAGCCTCTACTAGTCTCCCCACTAAACTTGCACCAGTCTCTAGTCTCCTCACTAACCTTAGACCAGCCTCTACTAGTCTCCCCACTAAACTTGCACCAGCCTCTACTAGTCTCCCCACTAAACTTGCAACAGTCTCTACTAGTCTCCCCACTAACCTTACACCAGCCTCTACTAGTCTCCCCACTAACCTGACACCAGCCTCTACTAGTCTCCTCACTAACCTTACACCAGCCTCAACTAGTCTCCTCACTAAACTTGCACCAGTCTCTAGTCACCTCACTAACCTTACACCAGCTTCTACTAATCTCCCCTCTAAACTTGCACCAGTCTCTAGTCTCCTCACTAACCTTAGACCAGCCTCTACTAATCTCCCCACTAAACTTGCACCAGCCTCTACTAGTCTCCCCACTAAACTTGCACCAGTCTCTAGTCTCCCCACTAACCTTACACCAGCCTTTACTAGTCTCCCCACTAACCTTACACCAGCCTCTACTAGTCTCCCCACTAACCTTACACCAGCCTCTACTAGTCTCCCCACTAACCTTGCACAAGCCTCTACTAGTCTCCCCACTAACTTTACACCAGCCTCTACTAGTCTCCTCACTAACCTTACACCAGCCTCTACTAGTCTCCTCACTAACCTGACACCAGCCTCTACTAGTCTCCTCACTAACCTTACACCAGCCTCAACTAGTCTCCCCTCTAAACTTGCACCAGTCTCTAGTCTCCTCACTAACCTTACACCAGCTTCTACTAATCTCCCCTCTAAACTTGCACCAGTCTCTAGTCTCCTCACTAACCTTAGACCAGCCTCTACTAATCTCCCCACTAAACTTGCACCAGCCTCTACTAGTCTCCCCACTAAACTTGCACCAGTCTCTAGTCTCCTCACTAACCTTACACCAGCCTCTACTAGTCTCCCCACTAAACTTGCACTAGTCTCTAGTCTCCCCACTAACCTTACACCAGCCTCTACTAGTCTCCTCACTAATCTTACATCAGCCTCTACTAGTCTCCTCACTAACCGTACACTAACCTCTACTAGTCTCCCCACTAACCTTACACCAACCTCTACTAGTCTCCCAACTAACCTTACACCAGCCTCTACTAGTCTCCTCAATAACCTGACACCAGCCTCTACTAGTCTCCCCACTAACCTTAAACCAGCTTCTACTAGTCTCCTCCTTAACCTTACACCAGCCTCTACTAGTCTCCCCACTAAACTTGCACAAGCCTCTACTAGTCTCCCTACTAAACTTGCACCAGTCTCTAGTCTCCTCACTAACCTTACACCAGCCTCTAGTCTCCCCACTAAACTTGCACTAGTCTCTAGTCTCCCCACGAACCTTACACCAGCCTCTAATAGTCTCCTCACTAACCTTACACCAGCCTCTACTAGTCTCCTCACTATCTTAAATTAACCTCTACTAGTCTCCGCACTAACCTTACACCAGCCTCTACTAGTCTCCCCACTAACCTTACACCATCCTCTACTAGTCTCCCCACTAACGTTACACCAGTCTCTACTAGTCTCCTCACTAACCTTACGCCAGCCTCTACTAGTCTCCCCACTAAACTTGCACCAGCCTCTACTAGTCTCCACACTAACCTTACACCAGCCTCTACTAGTCTCCCCACTAAACTTGCACTAGCCTCTACTAGTCTCCACACTAACCTTACACCAGCCTCTACTAGTCTCCACACTAAACTTGCACCAGCCTCTACTAGTCTCCACACTAACCTTACACCAGCCTCTACTAGTCTCCACACTAACCTTACACCAGCCTCTACTAGTCTCCACACTAACCTTACACAAGCCTCTACTAGTCTCCACACTAACCTTACACCAGCCTCTACTAGTCTCCCCACTAACATTACACCAGCCTCTACTAGTCTCCCCACTAAACTTGCACCAGTCTCTAGTCTCCTCACTAACCTTAGACCAGCCTCTATTAGTCTCCCCACTAAACTTGCACCAGTATCTAGTCTCCTCACTAACCTTACACCAGCCTCTACTAGTCTCCTCACTAATCTTACACTAACCTCTAATAGTCTCCCCCCTAACCTGACAAAAGCCTCTACTAGTCTCCCCACTAACCTTACACCAGCCTCTACTAGTCTCCCCAATAAACTTGCACCAGTCTTTAGTCTCCTCACTAACCTTAGACCAGCCTCTACTAGTCTCCCCACTAAACTTGCACCAGCCTCTACTAGTCTCCCCACTAAACTTGCAACAGTCTCTACTAGTCTCCCCACTAACCTTACACCAGCCTCTACTAGTCTCCCCACTAACCTGACACCAGCCTCTACTAGTCTCCTCACTAACCTTACACCAGCCTCAACTAGTCTCCTCACTAAACTTGCACCAGTCTCTAGTCACCTCACTAACCTTACACCAGCTTCTACTAATCTCCCCTCTAAACTTGCACCAGTCTCTAGTCTCCTCACTAAACTTAGACCAGCCTCTACTAATCTCCCCACTAAACTTGCACCAGCCTCTACTAGTCTCCCCACTAAACTTGCACCAGTCTCTAGTCTCCCCACTAACCTTACACCAGCCTCTACTAGTCTCCCCACTAACCTTACACCAGCCTCTACTAGTCTCCCCACTAACCTTACACCAGCCTCTACTAGTCTCCCCACTAACCTTGCACAAGCCTCTACTAGTCTCCCCACTAACTTTACACCAGCATCTACTAGTCTCCTCACTAACCTTACACCAGCCTCTACTAGTCTTCCCACTAACCTTACACCAGCCTCTACTAGTCTCCTCACTAACCTTACACCAGCCTCTAGTCTCCCCACTAACATTGCACAAGCCTCTACTAGTCTCCCCACTAACCTTACACCAGCCTCTACTAGTCTCCTCACTAACCTTACACCAGCCTCTACTAGTCTCCTCACTATTTTAAACTAACCTCACCTAGTCTCCGCATTAACCTTCCACCAGCTTCTACTAGTCTCCACACTAACCTTACACCAGCCTCTACTAGTCTCCACACTAACCTTACACCAGCCTCTACTAGTCTCCACACTAATCTTACACCAGCCTCTACTAGTCTCCACACTAACCTTACTCCAGCCTCTACTAGTCTATTCACTAACCTTACGCCATCCTCTACTAGTCTCCCCACTAAACTTGCACCAGTCTCTAGTCTCCTAACTAACCTTAGACCAGCCTCTACTAGTCTCCACACTAACCTTACACCAGCCTCTACTAGTCTCCACACTAATCTTACACCAGCCTCTACTAGTCTCCACACTAACCTTACACCAGCCTCTACTAGTCTATTCACTAACCTTACGCCAGCCTCTACTAGTCTCCCCACTAAACTTGCACCAGTCTCTAGTCTCCTAACTAACCTTACACTAACCTCTACTAGTCTCCCCACTAACCTTACACCAGCCTCTAATAGTCTCCCCACTAACCTGACACAAGCTCCTACTAGTCTTTCCACTAACCTTACACCAGCCTCTACTAGTCACCCCACTAAACTTGCACCAGTCTCTAGTCTCCTCACTAACTTTACGCTAGCTTCTACTAGTCTCCCCACTAACCTTACACCAGCCTCTACTAGTCTCCTCACTAACCTTACACCAGCCTCTACTACTCTCCTCACTAACCTTACACCAGCCTCTACTAGTCTCCCCACTAACCTTACACCAGCCTCTGCTAGTCTCCCCACTAACCTGACACCGGCCTCTACTAGTCTCAACACTAACCTTGCACAAGCCTCTACTAGTCTCCCCACTAACCTTACACAAGCCTCTACTAGTCTCCTCACTAACCTTACACCAGCCTCTACTAGTCTCCTCACTATCTTAAACTAACCTCTACTAGTCTCCGCACTAACCTTACACCAGCCTATACTAGTCTCCCCACTAACCTTACACCAGCCTCTACTAGTCTCCTCACTAACCTTACGCCAGCCTCTACTAGTCTCCCCACTAAACTTGCACCAGTCTCTAGTCTCCTCACTAACCTTACGCCAGCCTCTACTACTCTCCCCACTAAACTTGCACCAGCCTCTACTAGTCTCCCCACTAAACTTGCACCAGTCTCTAGTCTCCTCACTAACCTTACGCCAGCCTCTACTAGTCTACCCACTAAACCTGCACCAGTCTCTAGTCTCCTCACTAACTTTACGCTAGCTTCTACTAGTCTCCCCACTAACCTTACACCAGCCTCTACTAGTCTCCTCACTAACCTTACACCAGCCTCAACTAGTCTCCCCTCCAAACTTGCACCAGTCTCTAGTCTCCTCACTAACCTTAGACCAGCTTATACTAATCTCCCCTCTAAACTTGCACCAGTCTCTAGTCTCCTCACTAACCTTAGACCAGCCTCTACTAATCTCCCCACTAAACTTGCACCAGCCTCTACTAGTCTCCCCACTAAACTTGCACCAGTCTCTAGTCTCCTCACTAACCTTACACCAGCCTCTACTAGTCTCCCCACTAAACTTGCACTAGTCTCTAGTCTCCCCACTAACCTTACACCAGCCTCTACTAGTCTCCTCACTAATCTTACATCAGCCTCTACTAGTCTCCTCACTAACCGTACACTAACCTCTACTAGTCTCCCCACTAACCTTACACCAACCTCTAATAGTCTCCCCACTAACCTTACACCAGCCTCTACTAGTCTCCCCAATAACCTGACACCAGCCTCTACTAGTCTCCCCACTAACCTTACACTAGCCTCTACTAGTCTCCTAATTAACCTTACACCAGCCTCTACTAGTCTCCCCACTAAACTTGCACCAGCCTCTACTAGTCTCCCCACTAAACTTGCACCAGTCTCTAGTCTCCTCACTAACCTTACACCAGCCTCTAGTCTCCCCACTAAACTTGCACTAGTCTCTAGTCTCCCCACGAATCTTACACCAGCCTCTACTAGTCTCCTCACTAACCTTACACCAGCCTCTACTAGTCTCCTCACTATCTTAAATTAACCTCTACTAGTCTCCGCACTAACCTTACACCAGCCTCTACTAGTCTCCCCATTAACGTTACACCAGCGTCTACTAGTCTCCCCACTAACGTTACACCAGTCTCTATTAGTCTCCTCACAAACCTTACGCCAGCCTCTACTAGTCTCCCCACTAAACTTGCACCAGCCTCTACTAGTCTCCACACTAACCTTACACCAGCCTCTACTAGTCTCCCCACTAAACTTGCACCAGCCTTTACTAGTCTCCACACTAACCTTACATCAGCCTCTACTAGTCTCCCCACTAAACTTGCACCAGCCTCTACTAGTCTCCACACTAACCTTACACCAGCCTCTACTAGTCTCCACACTAATTTTACACCAGCCTCTACTAGTCTCCACACTAACCTTACACAAGCCACTACTAGTCTCCACACTAACCTTACACCATCCTCTACTAGTCTCCACACTAACCTTACATCAGCCTCTACTAGTCTCCCCACTAAACTTGCACCACCCTCTACTAGTCTCCACACTAACCTTACACCAGCCTCTACTAGTCTCCCCACTTAACTTGCACCAGTCTCTAGTCACCTCACTAACCTTACACCAGCCTCTACTAGTCACCTCACTAACCGTACACCAGCCTCTACTAGTCTCCTCACTAACCTTACACCAGCCTCTACTAGTCTCCCCACTAAACTTGCACCAGCCTCCACTAGTCTCCACACTAACCTTACACCAGCCTCTACTAGTCTCCCCACTAACCTTACACCAGCCTCTACTAGTCTCCCCACTAAACTTGCACCAGTCTCTAGTCTCCTCACTAACCTTAGACCAGCCTCTATTAGTCTCCCCACTAAACTTGCACCAGTATCTAGTCTCCTCACTAACCTTACACCAGCCTCTGCTAGTCTCCTCACTAACCTTACACTAACCTCTAATAGTCTACCCACTAACCTGACAAAAGCCTCTACTAGTCTCACCACTAACCTTACACCAGCCTCTACTAGTCTCCCCACTAAACTTGCGCCAGTCTCTAGTCTCCTCACTAACCTTAGACCAGCCTCTACTAGTCTCCCCACTAAACTTGCACCAGCCTCTACTAGTCTCCCCACTAAACTTGCAACAGTCTCTACTAGTCTCCCCACTAACCTTACACCAGCCTCAACTAGTCTCCTCACTAAACTTGCACCAGTCTCTAGTCACCTCACTAACCTTACACCAGCTTCTACTAATCTCCCCTCTAAACTTGCACCAGTCTCTAGTCTCCTCACTAACCTTACACCAGCCTCTACTAGTCTCCCCACTAACCTTACACCAGCCTCTACTAGTTTCCCCACTAACCTTGCACAAGCCTCTACTAGTCTCCCCACTAACCTTACACCAGCCTCTACTAATCTCCTCACTAACCTTACACCAGCCTCTACTAGTCTCCTCACTAACCTGACACCAGCCTCTACTAGTCTTCCCACTAACCTTACACCAGCCTCTACTACTCTCCTCACTAACCTTACACCAGCCTCTAGTCTCCCCACTTACCTTGCACATGCCTCTACTATTCTCCCCACTAACCTTACACCAGCCTCTACTAGTCTCCTCACTAACCTTAAACCAGCCTCTATTAGTCTCCTCACTATCTTAAACTAACCTAAACTAGTCTCCGCATTAACCTTCCACCAGCTTCTACTAGTCTCCCCACTAACCTTACACCAGCCTCTACTAGTCTCTCCACTAACGTTACACCAGCCTCTACTAGTCTCCCCACCAACCTTACGCCAGCCTCTACTAGTCTCCCCACTAAACTTGCACCAGCCTCTACTAGTCTCCACACTAACCTTACACCAGCCTCTACTAGTCTCCCCACTAAACTTGCACCAGCCTCTACTAGTCTCCACACTAACCTTACACAAGCCTCTACTAGTCTCCACACTAACCTTACACCAGCCTCTACTAGTCTCCACACTATTCTTACACCAGCCTCTACTAGTTTCCACACTAACCTTACTCCAGCCTCTACTAGTCTATTCACTAACCTTACGCCAGCCTCTACTAGTCTCCCCACTAAACTTGCACCAGTCTCTAGTCTCCTAACTAACCTTAGACCAGCCTCTACTAGTCTCCCCACTAAACTTGCACCAGCCTCTACTAGTCTCCCCACTAAACTTGCACCAGTCTCTACTAGTCTCCACACTAACCTTACACCAGCCTCTACTAGTCTGCCCACTAACTTGCACCAGCCTCTACTAGTCTCCACACTAACCTTACACCAGCCTCTACTAGTCTCCACACTAACCTTACACCAGCCTCTACTACTCTCCACACTAATCTTACACCAGCCTCTACTAGTCTCCAAACTAACCTTACACCAGCCTCTACTAGTCTATTCACTAACCTTACGCCAGCCTCTACTAGTCTCCCCACTAAACTTGCACCAGTCTCTAGTCTCCTAACTAACCTTACACTAACCTCTACTAGTCTCCCCACTAACCTTACACCAGCCTCTAATAGTCTCCCCACTAACCTGACACAAGCTCCTACTAGTCTCCCCACTAACCTTACACCAGCCTTTACTAGTCTCCCCACTAAACTTGCACCATTCTCTAGTCTCCTTACTAACTTTACGCTAGCCTCTACTAGTCTCCCCACTAAACTTGCACCAGTCTCTAGTCTCCTCACTAACTTTACGCTAGCTTCTACTAGTCTCCCCACTAACCTTACACCAGCCTCTACTAGTCTCCTCACTAACCTTACACCAGCCTCTACTACTCTCCTCACTAACCTTACACCAGCCTCTACTAGTCTCCCCACTAACCTTACACCAGCCTCTGCTAGTCTCCCCACTAACCTGACACCGGCCTCTACTAGTCTCCCCACTAACCTTACACCAGCCTCTAATAGTCTCCCCACTAACCTTACACCAGCATCTAGTCTCCCCACTAACCTTGCACAAGCCTCTACTAGTCTCCCCACTAACCTTACACAAGCCTCTACTAGTCTCCTCACTAACCTTACACCAGCCTCGACTAGTCTCCTCACTATCTTAAACTAACCTCTACTAGTCTCCGCACTAACTTTACACCAGCCTCTGCTAGTCTCCCAACTAACCTTACACCAGCCTCTACTAGTCTCACTAACCTTACGCCAGCCTCTACTAGTCTCCCCACTAAACTTGCACCAGTCTCTAGTCTCCTCACTAACCTTACGCCAGCCTCTACTAGTCTCCCCACTAAACTTGCACCAGCCTCTACTAGTCTCCCCACTAAACTTGCACCAGTCTCTAGTCTCCTCACTAACCTTACGCCAGCCTCTACTAGTCTCCCCACTAAACTTGCACCAGTCTCTAGTCTCCTCACTAACTTTAAGCTAGCTTCTACTAGTCTCCCCACTAACCTTACACCAGCCTCTACTAGTCTCCTCACTAACCTTACACCAGCCTCTACTACTCTCCTCACTAACCTTACACCAGCCTCTACTTGTCTCCCCACTAACCTTACACCATCCTCTGCTAGTCTCCCCACTAACCTGACACCAGCCTCTACTAGTCTCCTCACTAACCTTACACCAGCCTCTACTAGTCTCCCCACTAACCTTACACCAGCCTCTAGTCTCCCCACTAACCTTGCACAAGCCTCTACTAGTCTCCCCACTAACCTTACACAAGCCTCTACTAGTCTCCTCACTAACCTTACACCAGCCTTTACTAGTCTCCTCACTATCTTAAACTAACCTCTACTAGTCTCCGCACTAACCTTACACCAGCCTCTACTAGTCTCCCCACTAACCTTACACCAGCCTCTACTAGTCTCCCCACTAACCTTACACCAGCCTCTACTAGTCTCCCCACTAACGTTACACCAGCCTCTGCTAGTCTCCCCACTAAACTTGCACCAGTCTCTAGTCTCCTCACTAACCTTACGCTGGCTTCTACTAGTCTCCCCACTAACCTTACACCAGCCTCTACTAGTCTCCTCACTAACCTTACACCAGCCTCTACTACTCTCCTGACTAACCTTACACCAGCCTCTACTAGTCTCCCAACTAACCTTACACCAGCCTCTGCTAGTCTCCCCACTAACCTGACACATGCCTCTACTAGTCTCCCCACTAACCTTACACCAGCCTCTACTAGTCTCCCCACTAACCTTACACCAGCCTCTAGTCTCCCCACTAACCTTGCACAAGATTCTACTAGTCTCCCCACTAACCTTACACAAGCCTCTACTAGTCTCCTCACTAACCTTACACCAGCATCTACTAGTCTCCTCACTATCTTAAACTAATCTCTACTAATCTCCGCACTAACCTTACACCAGCCTCTACTAGTCTCCCCACTAACCTTACACCAGCCTCTACTAGTCTCCTCACTAACCTTACGCCAGCCTCTACTAGTCTCCCCACTAAACTTGCACCAGTCTCTAGTCTCCTCACTAACCTTACGCCAGCCTCTACTAGTCTCCTCACTAACCTTACGCCAGCCTCTACTAGTCTCCCCACTAAACTTGCACCAGTCTCTAGTCTCCTCACTAACTTTACGCTAGCTTCTACTAGTCTCCCCACTAACCTTACACCAGCCTCTACTAGTCTCCTCACTAACCTTACACCAGCCTCTAATACTCTCCTCACTAACCTTACACCAGCCTCTACTAGTCTGCCCACTAACTTGCACCAGCCTCTACTAGTCTCCACACTAACCTTACACCAGCCTCTACTAGTCTCCACACTAACCTTACACCAGCCTCTACTACTCTCCACACTAATCTTACACCAGCCTCTACTAGTCTCCAAACTAACCTTACACCAGCCTCTACTAGTCTATTCACTAACCTTACGCCAGCCTCTACTAGTCTCCCCACTAAACTTGCACCAGTCTCTAGTCTCCTAACTAACCTTACACTAACCTCTACTAGTCTCCCCACTAACCTTACACCAGCCTCTAATAGTCTCCCCACTAACCTGACACAAGCTCCTACTAGTCTCCCCACTAACCTTACACCAGCCTTTACTAGTCTCCCCACTAAACTTGCACCAGTCTCTAGTCTCCTTACTAACTTTACGCTAGCCTCTACTAGTCTCCCCACTAAACTTGCACCAGTCTCTAGTCTCCTCACTAACTTTACGCTAGCTTCTACTAGTCTCCCACTAACCTCACACCAGCCTCTACTAGTCTCCTCACTAACCTTACACCAGCCTCTACTACTCTCCTCACTAACCTTACACCAGCCTCTACTAGTCTCCCCACTAACCTTACACCAGCCTCTGCTAGTCTCCCCACTAACCTGACACCGGCCTCTACTAGTCTCCCCACTAACCTTACACCAGCCTCTAATAGTCTCCCCACTAACCTTACACCAGCATCTAGTCTCCCCACTAACCTTGCACAAGCCTCTACTAGTCTCCCCACTAACCTTACACAAGCCTCTACTAGTCTCCTCACTAACCTTACACCAGCCTCGACTAGTCTCCTCACTATCTTAAACTAACCTCTACTAGTCTCCGCACTAACCTTACACCAGCCTCTACTAGTCTCCCAACTAACCTTACACCAGCCTCTACTAGTCTCCTCACTAACCTTACGCCAGCCTCTACTAGTCTCCCCACTAAACTTGCACCAGTCTCTAGTCTCCTCACTAACCTTACGCCAGCCTCTACTAGTCTCCCCACTAAACTTGCACCAGCCTCTACTAGTCTCCCCACTAAACTTGCACCAGTCTCTAGTCTCCTCACTAACTTTAAGCTAGCTTCTACTAGTCTCCCCACTAACCTTACACCAGCCTCTACTAGTCTCCTCACTAACCTTACACCAGCCTCTACTACTCTCCTCACTAACCTTACACCAGCCTCTAATTGTCTCCCCACTAACCTTACACCATCCTCTGCTAGTCTCCCCACTAACCTGACACCAGCCTCTACTAGTCTCCTCACTAACCTTACACCAGCCTCTACTAGTCTCCCCACTAACCTTACACCAGCCTCTAGTCTCCCCACTAACCTTGCACAAGCCTCTACTAGTCTCCCCACTAACCTTACACAAGCCTCTACTAGTCTCCTCACTAACCTTACACCAGCCTTTACTAGTCTCCTCACTATCTTAAACTAACCTCTACTAGTCTCCGCACTAACCTTACACCAGCCTCTACTAGTCTCCCCACTAACCTTACACCAGCCTCTACTAGTCTCCCCACTAACCTTACACCAGCCTCTACTAGTCTCCCCACTAACGTTACACCAGCCTCTGCTAGTCTCCCCACTAAACTTGCACCAGTCTCTAGTCTCCTCACTAACCTTACGCTGGCTTCTACTAGTCTCCCCACTAACCTTACACCAGCCTCTACTAGTCTCCTCACTAACCTTACACCAGCCTCTACTACTCTCCTGACTAACCTTACACCAGCCTCTACTAGTCTCTCCACTAACCTTACACCAGCCTCTGCTAGTCTCCCCACTAACCTGACACATGCCTCTACTAGTCTCCCCACTAACCTTACACCAGCCTCTACTAGTCTCCCCACTAACCTTACACCAGCCTCTAGTCTCCCCACTAACCTTGCACAAGCCTCTACTAGTCTCCCCACTAACCTTACACAAGCCTCTACTAGTCTCCTCACTAATCTTACACCAGCCTCTACTAGTCTCCTCACTAACCTTACGCCAGCCTCTACTAGTCTCCCCACTAAACTTGCACCAGTCTCTAGTCTCCTCACTAACCTTACGCCAGCCTCTACTAGTCTCCCCACTAAACTTGCACCAGTCTCTAGTCTCCTCACTAACTTTACGCTAGCTTCTACTAGTCTCCCCACTAACCTTACACCAGCCTCTACTAGTCTCCTCACTAACCTTACACCAGCCTCTAATACTCTCCTCACTAACCTTACACCAGCCTCTACTAGTCTCCCCACTAACCTTACACCAGCCTCTACTAGTCTCCCCACTAACCTGACACCAGCCTCTACTAGTCTCCCCACTAACCTTACACCAGCCTCTACTAGTCTCCCCACTAACCTTACACCAGCCTCTAGTCTCCCCACTAACCTTGCACAAGCCTCTACTAGTCTCCCCACTAACCTTACACAAGCCTCTACTAGTCTCCTCACTAACCTTACACCAGCCTCTACTAGTCTCCTCACTAACCTTACGCCAGCCTCTACTAGTCTCCCCACGAAACTTGCACCAGTCTCTAGTCTCCTCACTATCCTTACGCCAGCCTCTACTAGTCTTCCCACTAAACTTGCACCAGCCTCTACTAGTCTCCCCACTAAACTTGCACCGGTCTCTAGTCTCCTCACTAACCTTACGCCAGCCTCTACTAGTCTCCCCACTAAACTTGCACCAGTCTCTAGTCTCCTCACTAACTTTACGCTAGCTTCTACTAGTCTCCCCACTTACCTTACACCAGCTTCTACTAGTCTCCTCACTAACCTTACACCAGCCTCTACTACACTCCTGACTAACCTTACACCAGCCTCTACTAGTCTCCCCACTAATCTTACACCAGCCTCTGCTAGTCTCCCCACTAACCTGACACCAGCCTCTACTAGTCGCCCCACTAACCTTACACCAGCTTCTACTAGTCTCCCCACTAACCTTACACCAGCATCTAGTCTCCCCACTAACCTTGCACAAGCCTCTACTAGTCTCCCCACTAACCTTACACAAGCCTCTACTAGTCTCCTCACTAACCTTACACCAGCCTCTACTAGTCTCCTCACTATCTTAAACTAATCTCTATTAGTCTCCGCACTAACCTTACACCAGCCTCTACTAGTCTCCCCACTAACCTTACACCAGCCTCTACTAGTCTCCTCACTAACCTTACGCCAGCCTCTACTAGTCTCCCCACTAAACTTGCACCAGTCTCTAGTCTCCTCACTAACTTTACGCCAGCCTCTACTAGTCTCCCCACTAAACTTGCATCAGTCTCTACTAGTCTCCCCACTAAACTTGCACCAGTCTCTAGTCTCCTCACTAACTTTACGCTAGCTTCTACTAGTCTCCCCACTAACCTTACACCAGCCTCTACTAGTCTCCTCACTAACCTTACACCAGCCTCTACTACTCTCCTCACTAACCTTACACCAGCCTCTACTAGTCTCCCCACTAACCTTACGCCAGCCTCTACTAGTCTACCCACTAACCTGACACCAGCCTCTACTAGTCTCCCCACTAACCTTACACCAGCCTCTACTAGTCTCGCCACTAACCTTACACCAGCCTCAAGTCTCCCCACTAACCTTGCACAAGCCTCTACTAGTCTCCCAACTAACCTTACACAAGCCTCTACTAGTCTCCTCACTAACCTTACACCAGCTTCTACTAGTCTCCTCACTATCTTAAACTAACCTCTACTAGTCTCCGCACTAACCTTACACCAGCCTCTACTAGTCTCCCCACTAAACTTGCACCAGTCTCTATTCTCCTCACTAACCTTACGCCAGCCTCTACTGGTCTCCCCACTAAACTTGCACCAGCCTCTACTAGTCTCCACACTAACCTTACACCAGCCTCTACTAGTCTCCCCACTAAACTTGTACCAGCCTCTACTAGTCTCCACACTAACCTTACACCAGCCTCTACTAGTCTCCACACTAACCTTACACCAGCCTCTACTAGTCTCCACACTAATCTTACACCAGCCTCTACTAATCTCCTCACTAACCTTACGCCAGCCTCTACTAGTCTCCTCACTAACCTTACGCCAGCCTCTACTAGTCTCCCCACTAAACTTGCACCAGTCTCTAGTCTCCTCACTAACTTTACGCTAGCTTCTACTAGTCTCCCCACTAACCTTACACCAGCCTCTACTAGTCTCCTCACTAACCTTACACCAGCCTCTAATACTCTCCTCACTAACCTTACACCAGCCTCTACTAGTCTGCCCACTAACTTGCACCAGCCTCTACTAGTCTCCACACTAACCTTACACCAGCCTCTACTAGTCTCCACACTAACCTTACACCAGCCTCTACTACTCTCCACACTAATCTTACACCAGCCTCTACTAGTCTCCAAACTAACCTTACACCAGCCTCTACTAGTCTATTCACTAACCTTACGCCAGCCTCTACTAGTCTCCCCACTAAACTTGCACCAGTCTCTAGTCTCCTAACTAACCTTACACTAACCTCTACTAGTCTCCCCACTAACCTTACACCAGCCTCTAATAGTCTCCCCACTAACCTGACACAAGCTCCTACTAGTCTCCCCACTAACCTTACACCAGCCTTTACTAGTCTCCCCACTAAACTTGCACCAGTCTCTAGTCTCCTTACTAACTTTACGCTAGCCTCTACTAGTCTCCCCACTAAACTTGCACCAGTCTCTAGTCTCCTCACTAACTTTACGCTAGCTTCTACTAGTCTCCCCACTAACCTCACACCAGCCTCTACTAGTCTCCTCACTAACCTTACACCAGCCTCTACTACTCTCCTCACTAACCTTACACCAGCCTCTACTAGTCTCCCCACTAACCTTACACCAGCCTCTGCTAGTCTCCCCACTAACCTGACACCGGCCTCTACTAGTCTCCCCACTAACCTTACACCAGCCTCTAATAGTCTCCCCACTAACCTTACACCAGCATCTAGTCTCCCCACTAACCTTGCACAAGCCTCTACTAGTCTCCCCACTAACCTTACACAAGCCTCTACTAGTCTCCTCACTAACCTTACACCAGCCTCGACTAGTCTCCTCACTATCTTAAACTAACCTCTACTAGTCTCCGCACTAACCTTACACCAGCCTCTACTAGTCTCCCAACTAACCTTACACCAGCCTCTACTAGTCTCCTCACTAACCTTACGCCAGCCTCTACTAGTCTCCCCACTAAACTTGCACCAGTCTCTAGTCTCCTCACTAACCTTACGCCAGCCTCTACTAGTCTCCCCACTAAACTTGCACCAGCCTCTACTAGTCTCCCCACTAAACTTGCACCAGTCTCTAGTCTCCTCACTAACTTTAAGCTAGCTTCTACTAGTCTCCCCACTAACCTTACACCAGCCTCTACTAGTCTCCTCACTAACCTTACACCAGCCTCTACTACTCTCCTCACTAACCTTACACCAGCCTCTAATTGTCTCCCCACTAACCTTACACCATCCTCTGCTAGTCTCCCCACTAACCTGACACCAGCCTCTACTAGTCTCCTCACTAACCTTACACCAGCCTCTACTAGTCTCCCCACTAACCTTACACCAGCCTCTAGTCTCCCCACTAACCTTGCACAAGCCTCTACTAGTCTCCCCACTAACCTTACACAAGCCTCTACTAGTCTCCTCACTAACCTTACACCAGCCTTTACTAGTCTCCTCACTATCTTAAACTAACCTCTACTAGTCTCCGCACTAACCTTACACCAGCCTCTACTAGTCTCCCCACTAACCTTACACCAGCCTCTACTAGTCTCCCCACTAACCTTACACCAGCCTCTACTAGTCTCCCCACTAACGTTACACCAGCCTCTGCTAGTCTCCCCACTAAACTTGCACCAGTCTCTAGTCTCCTCACTAACCTTACGCTGGCTTCTACTAGTCTCCCCACTAACCTTACACCAGCCTCTACTAGTCTCCTCACTAACCTTACACCAGCCTCTACTACTCTCCTGACTAACCTTACACCAGCCTCTACTAGTCTCTCCACTAACCTTACACCAGCCTCTGCTAGTCTCCCCACTAACCTGACACATGCCTCTACTAGTCTCCCCACTAACCTTACACCAGCCTCTACTAGTCTCCCCACTAACCTTACACCAGCCTCTAGTCTCCCCACTAACCTTGCACAAGCCTCTACTAGTCTCCCCACTAACCTTACACAAGCCTCTACTAGTCTCCTCACTAACCTTACGCCAGCCTCTACTAGTCTCCCCACTAAACTTGCACCAGTCTCTAGTCTCCTCACTAACCTTACGCCAGCCTCTACTAGTCTCCCCACTAAACTTGCACCAGTCTCTAGTCTCCTCACTAACTTTACGCTAGCTTCTACTAGTCTCCCCACTAACCTTACACCAGCCTCTACTAGTCTCCTCACTAACCTTACACCAGCCTCTAATACTCTCCTCACTAACCTTACACCAGCCTCTACTAGTCTCCCCACTAACCTTACACCAGCCTCTACTAGTCTCCCCACTAACCTGACACCAGCCTCTACTAGTCTCCCCACTAACCTTACACCAGCCTCTACTAGTCTCCCCACTAACCTTACACCAGCCTCTAGTCTCCCCACTAACCTTGCACAAGCCTCTACTAGTCTCCCCACTAACCTTACACCAGCCTCTACTAGTCTCCCCACTAACCTTACACCAGCCTCTGCTAGTCTCCCCACTAACCTGACACCGGCCTCTACTAGTCTCCCCACTAACCTTACACCAGCCTCTAATAGTCTCCCCACTAACCTTACACCAGCATCTAGTCTCCCCACTAACCTTGCACAAGCCTCTACTAGTCTCCCCACTAACCTTACACAAGCCTCTACTAGTCTCCTCACTAACCTTACACCAGCCTCGACTAGTCTCCTCACTATCTTAAACTAACCTCTACTAGTCTCCGCACTAACCTTACACCAGCCTCTACTAGTCTCCCAACTAACCTTACACCAGCCTCTACTAGTCTCCTCACTAACCTTACGCCAGCCTCTACTAGTCTCCCCACTAAACTTGCACCAGTCTCTAGTCTCCTCACTAACCTTACGCCAGCCTCTACTAGTCTCCCCACTAAACTTGCACCAGCCTCTACTAGTCTCCCCACTAAACTTGCACCAGTCTCTAGTCTCCTCACTAACTTTAAGCTAGCTTCTACTAGTCTCCCCACTAACCTTACACCAGCCTCTACTAGTCTCCTCACTAACCTTACACCAGCCTCTACTACTCTCCTCACTAACCTTACACCAGCCTCTAATTGTCTCCCCACTAACCTTACACCATCCTCTGCTAGTCTCCCCACTAACCTGACACCAGCCTCTACTAGTCTCCTCACTAACCTTACACCAGCCTCTACTAGTCTCCCCACTAACCTTACACCAGCCTCTAGTCTCCCCACTAACCTTGCACAAGCCTCTACTAGTCTCCCCACTAACCTTACACAAGCCTCTACTAGTCTCCTCACTAACCTTACACCAGCCTTTACTAGTCTCCTCACTATCTTAAACTAACCTCTACTAGTCTCCGCACTAACCTTACACCAGCCTCTACTAGTCTCCCCACTAACCTTACACCAGCCTCTACTAGTCTCCCCACTAACCTTACACCAGCCTCTACTAGTCTCCCCACTAACGTTACACCAGCCTCTGCTAGTCTCCCCACTAAACTTGCACCAGTCTCTAGTCTCCTCACTAACCTTACGCTGGCTTCTACTAGTCTCCCCACTAACCTTACACCAGCCTCTACTAGTCTCCTCACTAACCTTACACCAGCCTCTACTACTCTCCTGACTAACCTTACACCAGCCTCTACTAGTCTCTCCACTAACCTTACACCAGCCTCTGCTAGTCTCCCCACTAACCTGACACATGCCTCTACTAGTCTCCCCACTAACCTTACACCAGCCTCTACTAGTCTCCCCACTAACCTTACACCAGCCTCTAGTCTCCCCACTAACCTTGCACAAGCCTCTACTAGTCTCCCCACTAACCTTACACAAGCCTCTACTAGTCTCCTCACTAACCTTACGCCAGCCTCTACTAGTCTCCCCACTAAACTTGCACCAGTCTCTAGTCTCCTCACTAACCTTACGCCAGCCTCTACTAGTCTCCCCACTAAACTTGCACCAGTCTCTAGTCTCCTCACTAACTTTACGCTAGCTTCTACTAGTCTCCCCACTAACCTTACACCAGCCTCTACTAGTCTCCTCACTAACCTTACACCAGCCTCTAATACTCTCCTCACTAACCTTACACCAGCCTCTACTAGTCTCCCCACTAACCTTACACCAGCCTCTACTAGTCTCCCCACTAACCTGACACCAGCCTCTACTAGTCTCCCCACTAACCTTACACCAGCCTCTACTAGTCTCCCCACTAACCTTACACCAGCCTCTAGTCTCCCCACTAACCTTGCACAAGCCTCTACTAGTCTCCCCACTAACCTTACACAAGCCTCTACTAGTCTCCTCACTAACCTTACACCAGCCTCTACTAGTCTCCTCACTAACCTTACGCCAGCCTCTACTAGTCTCCCCACTAAACTTGCACCAGTCTCTAGTCTCCTCACTATCCTTACGCCAGCCTCTACTAGTCTTCCCACTAAACTTGCACCAGCCTCTACTAGTCTCCCCACTAAACTTGCACCGGTCTCTAGTCTCCTCACTAACCTTACGCCAGCCTCTACTAGTCTCCCCACTAAATTTGCACCAGTCTCTAGTCTCCTCACTAACTTTACGCTAGCTTCTACTAGTCTCCCCACTTACCTTACACCAGCTTCTACTAGTCTCCTCACTAACCTTACACCAGCCTCTACTACACTCCTGACTAACCTTACACCAGCCTCTACTAGTCTCCCCACTAATCTTACACCAGCCTCTGCTAGTCTCCCCACTAACCTGACACCAGCCTCTACTAGTCGCCCCACTAACCTTACACCAGCTTCTACTAGTCTCCCCACTAACCTTACACCAGCATCTAGTCTCCCCACTAACCTTGCACAAGCCTCTACTAGTCTCCCCACTAACCTTACACAAGCCTCTACTAGTCTCCTCACTAACCTTACACCAGCCTCGACTAGTCTCCTCACTATCTTAAACTAACCTCTACTAGTCTCCGCACTAACCTTACACCAGCCTCTACTAGTCTCCCAACTAACCTTACACCAGCCTCTACTAGTCTCCTCACTAACCTTACGCCAGCCTCTACTAGTCTCCCCACTAAACTTGCACCAGTCTCTAGTCTCCTCACTAACCTTACGCCAGCCTCTACTAGTCTCCCCACTAAACTTGCACCAGCCTCTACTAGTCTCCCCACTAAACTTGCACCAGTCTCTAGTCTCCTCACTAACTTTAAGCTAGCTTCTACTAGTCTCCCCACTAACCTTACACCAGCCTCTACTAGTCTCCTCACTAACCTTACACCAGCCTCTACTACTCTCCTCACTAACCTTACACCAGCCTCTAATTGTCTCCCCACTAACCTTACACCATCCTCTGCTAGTCTCCCCACTAACCTGACACCAGCCTCTACTAGTCTCCTCACTAACCTTACACCAGCCTCTACTAGTCTCCCCACTAACCTTACACCAGCCTCTAGTCTCCCCACTAACCTTGCACAAGCCTCTACTAGTCTCCCCACTAACCTTACACAAGCCTCTACTAGTCTCCTCACTAACCTTACACCAGCCTTTACTAGTCTCCTCACTATCTTAAACTAACCTCTACTAGTCTCCGCACTAACCTTACACCAGCCTCTACTAGTCTCCCCACTAACCTTACACCAGCCTCTACTAGTCTCCCCACTAACCTTACACCAGCCTCTACTAGTCTCCCCACTAACGTTACACCAGCCTCTGCTAGTCTCCCCACTAAACTTGCACCAGTCTCTAGTCTCCTCACTAACCTTACGCTGGCTTCTACTAGTCTCCCCACTAACCTTACACCAGCCTCTACTAGTCTCCTCACTAACCTTACACCAGCCTCTACTACTCTCCTGACTAACCTTACACCAGCCTCTACTAGTCTCTCCACTAACCTTACACCAGCCTCTGCTAGTCTCCCCACTAACCTGACACATGCCTCTACTAGTCTCCCCACTAACCTTACACCAGCCTCTACTAGTCTCCCCACTAACCTTACACCAGCCTCTAGTCTCCCCACTAACCTTGCACAAGCCTCTACTAGTCTCCCCACTAACCTTACACAAGCCTCTACTAGTCTCCTCACTAACCTTACGCCAGCCTCTACTAGTCTCCCCACTAAACTTGCACCAGTCTCTAGTCTCCTCACTAACCTTACGCCAGCCTCTACTAGTCTCCCCACTAAACTTGCACCAGTCTCTAGTCTCCTCACTAACTTTACGCTAGCTTCTACTAGTCTCCCCACTAACCTTACACCAGCCTCTACTAGTCTCCTCACTAACCTTACACCAGCCTCTAATACTCTCCTCACTAACCTTACACCAGCCTCTACTAGTCTCCCCACTAACCTTACACCAGCCTCTACTAGTCTCCCCACTAACCTGACACCAGCCTCTACTAGTCTCCCCACTAACCTTACACCAGCCTCTACTAGTCTCCCCACTAACCTTACACCAGCCTCTAGTCTCCCCACTAACCTTGCACAAGCCTCTACTAGTCTCCCCACTAACCTTACACAAGCCTCTACTAGTCTCCTCACTAACCTTACACCAGCCTCTACTAGTCTCCTCACTAACCTTACGCCAGCCTCTACTAGTCTCCCCACTAAACTTGCACCAGTCTCTAGTCTCCTCACTATCCTTACGCCAGCCTCTACTAGTCTTCCCACTAAACTTGCACCAGCCTCTACTAGTCTCCCCACTAAACTTGCACCGGTCTCTAGTCTCCTCACTAACCTTACGCCAGCCTCTACTAGTCTCCCCACTAAATTTGCACCAGTCTCTAGTCTCCTCACTAACTTTACGCTAGCTTCTACTAGTCTCCCCACTTACCTTACACCAGCTTCTACTAGTCTCCTCACTAACCTTACACCAGCCTCTACTACACTCCTGACTAACCTTACACCAGCCTCTACTAGTCTCCCCACTAATCTTACACCAGCCTCTGCTAGTCTCCCCACTAACCTGACACCAGCCTCTACTAGTCGCCCCACTAACCTTACACCAGCTTCTACTAGTCTCCCCACTAACCTTACACCAGCATCTAGTCTCCCCACTAACCTTGCACAAGCCTCTACTAGTCTCCCCACTAACCTTACACAAGCCTCTACTAGTCTCCTCACTAACCTTACACCAGCCTCTACTAGTCTCCTCACTATCTTAAACTAATCTCTATTAGTCTCCGCACTAACCTTACACCAGCCTCTACTAGTCTCCCCACTAACCTTACACCAGCCTCTACTAGTCTCCTCACTAACCTTACGCCAGCCTCTACTAGTCTCCCCACTAAACTTGCACCAGTCTCTAGTCTCCTCACTAACTTTACGCCAGCCTCTACTAGTCTCCCCACTAAACTTGCATCAGTCTCTACTAGTCTCCCCACTAAACTTGCACCAGTCTCTAGTCTCCTCACTAACTTTACGCTAGCTTCTACTAGTCTCCCCACTAACCTTACACCAGCCTCTACTAGTCTCCTCACTAACCTTACACCAGCCTCTACTACTCTCCTCACTAACCTTACACCAGCCTCTACTAGTCTCCCCACTAACCTTACGCCAGCCTCTACTAGTCTACCCACTAACCTGACACCAGCCTCTACTAGTCTCCCCACTAACCTTACACCAGCCTCTACTAGTCTCGCCACTAACCTTACACCAGCCTCTAGTCTCCCCACTAACCTTGCACAAGCCTCTACTAGTCTCCCAACTAACCTTACACAAGCCTCTACTAGTCTCCTCACTAACCTTACACCAGCTTCTACTAGTCTCCTCACTATCTTAAACTAACCTCTACTAGTCTCTGCACTAACCTTACACCAGCCTCTACTAGTCTCCCCACTAAACTTGCACCAGTCTCTATTCTCCTCACTAACCTTACGCCAGCCTCTACTGGTCTCCCCACTAAACTTGCACCAGCCTCTACTAGTCTCCACACTAACCTTACACCAGCCTCTACTAGTCTCCCCACTAAACTTGTACCAGCCTCTACTAGTCTCCACACTAACCTTACACCAGCCTCTACTAGTCTCCACACTAACCTTACACCAGCCTCTACTAGTCTCCACACTAATCTTACACCAGCCTCTACTAATCTCCACACTAACCTTACACCAGCCTCTACTAGTCTATTCACTAGCCTTAGACCAGCCTCTACTAGTCTCCTCACTAACCTTACGCCAGCCTCTACTAGTCTCTCCACTAAACTTGCACCAGCCTCTACTACTCTCGACACTAACCTTACACCAGCCTCTACTAGTCTCCACACTAACTTTACACCAGCCTTTACTAGTCTCCACACTAATCTTACACCAGCCTCTACTAGTCTCATAACTAACCTTACACCATCCTCTACTAGTCTATTCACTAACCTTACGCCAGCCTCTACTAGTCTCCCCACTAAACTTGCACCAGTTTCTAGTCTCCTAACTAACCTTAGACCAGCCTCTACTAGTCTCCTCACTAAACTTGCACCAGCCTCTACTAGTCTCCCCACTAAACTTGCACCAGTCTCTAGTCTCCTCACTAACCTTACACCAGCCTCCAGTCTCCCCACTAAACTTGCACTAGTCTCTAGTTTCCCCACTAACCTTACACCAGCCTCTACTAGTCTCCTCAATAACCTTACATCAGCCTCTACTAGTCTCCCCACTAACCTTACACCAGCCTCTACTAGTCTCCCCGCTAACCTTACACCAGCCTCTACTAGTCTCCCCACTAACCTTACACCAGCCTCTACTAGTCTCCCCACTAACCTTACACCAGCCTCTACTAGTCTCCCCACTAAACTTGCACCAGTCTCTAGTCTCCTCACTAACCTTACACCAGCCTCTATTAGTCTCCCCACTATACTTGCACTAGTCTCTAGTCTCCCCACTAACCTTACACCAGCCTCTACTAGTCTCCTCACTAACCTTACACCAGCCTCTACTAGTCTCCCCACTAACCTTACACCAGCGTCTACTAGTCTCCCCACTAACCTTGCACAAGCCTCTACTAGTCTCCCCACTAACCTTACACCAGCCTCTACTAGTCTCCTCACTAACCTTACACCAGCCTCCACTAGTCTCCCCCCTAACCTTACACCAGCCTCTGCTAGTCTCCCCACTAACCTGACACCAGCCTCTACTAGTCTCCCCACTAACCTTACACCAGTCTCTACTAGTCTCCCCACTAACCTTACACCAGCCTCTAGTCTCCCCACTAACCTTGCACAAGCCTCTACTAGTCTCCCCACTAACCTTACACCAGCCTCTACTAGTCTCCCCACTAACCTTACACCAGCCTCTAGTCTCCCCACTAACCTTACACCAGCCTCTACTAGTCTCCCCACTAACCTTACACCAGCCTCTACTAGTCTCCTCACTAACCTTACACCAGCGTGTACTAGTCTCCTCACTATCTTAAACTAACCTCTACTAGTCTCCGCACTAACCTTACACCAGCCTCTACTAGTCTCCCCACTAACCTTACACCAGCCTCTACTAGTCTCCCCACTAACGTTACACCAGCCTCTACTAGTCTCCACACTAACCTTACACCAGCCTCTACTAGTCTCCACACTAATTTTACACCAGCCTCTACTAGTCTCCACACTAAACTTGCACCAGTCTCTAGTCACCTCACTAACCTTACACTAACCTCTACTGGTCTCCTCACTAACCTTAGACCAGCCTCTACTAGTCTCCCCACTAAACTTGCACCAGTCTCTAGTCTCCTCACTAACCTTAGACCAGCCTCTATTAGTCTCCCCACTAAACTTGCACCAGTATCTAGTCTCCTCACTAACCTTACACCAGCCTCTACTAGTCTCCTCACTAACCTTAGACTAACCTCTACTAGTCTCCCCACTAACCTTACACAAGCTTCTAATAGTCTCCCCACTAACATTACACCAGCCTCTACTAGTCTCGCCACTAACCTGACACCAGCCTCTACTAGTCTCCTCACTAACCTTACACCAGCCTCAACTAGTCTCCTCACTAAACTTGCACCAGAGTCTAGTCACCTCACTAACCTTACACCAGCTTCTACTAGTCTCCCCACTATACTTGCACTAGTCTCTAGTCTCCCCACTAACCTTACACCAGCCTCTACTAGTCTCCCCACTAACCTTACACCAGCCTCTACTAGTCTCCACACTAACCTTACACCAGCCTCTACTAGTGTCCACACTAACCTTACACCAGCCTCTACTAGTCTCCACACTAACCTTAGACCAGCCTCTACTAGTCTCCTCACTAACCTTACGCCAGCCTCTACTAGTCTCCCCACTAAACTTGCACCAGCCTCTACTACTCTCGACACTAACCTTACACCAGCCTCTACTAGTCTCCACACTAACCTTACACCAGCCTCTACTAGTCTCCACACTAATCTTACACCAGCCTCTACTAGTCTCCACACTAACCTTACACCAGCCTCTACTAGTCTATTCACTAACCTTACGCCAGCCTCTACTAGTCGCCCAGCTAAACTTGCACCAGTCTCTAGTCTCCTAACTAACCTTAGACCAGCCTCTACTAGTCTCCCCACTAAACTTGCACCAGCCTCTACTAGTCTCCCCACTAAACTTGCACCAGTCTCTAGTCTCCTCACTAACCTTACACCAGCCTCTATTAGTCTCCCCACTATACTTGCACTAGTCTCTAGTGTCCCCACTAACCTTACACCAGCCTCTACTAGTCTCCCCACTAACCTTACACCAGCCTCTACTAGTCTCCCCACTAACCTTACACCAGCCTCTACTAGTCTCCCCACTAACCTTGCACAAGCCTCTACTAGTCTCCCCACTAACCTTACACCAGCCTCTACTAGTCTCCTCACTAACCTTACACCAGCCTCCACTAGTCTTCCCCCTAACCTTACACCAGCCTCTGCTAGTCTCCCCACTAACCTGACACCAGCCTCTACTAGTCTCCCCACTAACCTTACACCAGTCTCTACTAGTCTCCCCACTAACCTTACACCAGCCTCTAGTCTCCCCACTAACCTTGCACAAGCCTCTACTAGTCTCCCCACTAACCTTACACCAGCCTCTACTAGTCTCCCCACTAACCTTACACCAGCCTCTAGTCTCCCCACTAACCTTACACCAGCCTCTACTAGTCTCCCCACTAACCTTACACCAGCCTCTACTAGTCTCCTCACTAACCTTACACCAGCGTGTACTAGTCTCCTCACTATCTTAAACTAACCTCTACTAGTCTCTGCACTAACCTTACACAAGCCTCTACTAGTCTTCCCACTAACCTTACACCAGCCTCTACTAGTCTCCCCACTAACGTTACACCAGCCTCTACTAGTCTCCACACTAATTTTACACCAGCCTCTACTAGTCTCCACACTAAACTTGCACCAGTCTCTAGTCACCTCACTAACCTTACACTAACCTCTACTGGTCTCCTCACTAACCTTAGACCAGCCTCTACTAGTCTCCCCACTAAACTTGCACCAGTCTCTAGTCTCCTCCCTTATCTTAGACCAGCCTCTATTAGTCTCCCCACTAAACTTGCACCAGTATCTAGTCTCCTCACTAACCTTACACCAGCCTCTACTAGTCTCCTATCTAACCTTAGACTAACCTCTACTAGTCTCCCCACTAACCTTACACAAGCTTCTAATAGTCTCTCCACTAACCTGACACAAGCCTCTACTAGTCTCCCCACTAACATTACACCAGCCTCTACTAGTCTCGCCACTAACCTGACACCAGCCTCTACTAGTCTCCTCACTAGCCTTACACCAGCCTCAACTAGTCTCCTCACTAAACTTGCACCAGTCTCTAGTCACCTCACTAACCTTACACCAGCTTCTACTAGTCTCCCCACTATACTTGCACTAGTCTCTAGTCTCCCCACTAACCTTACACCAGCCTCTACTAGTCTCCCCACTAACCTTACACCAGCCTCTACTAGTCTCCACACTAACCTTACACCAGCCTCTACTAGTGTCCACACTAACCTTACACCAGCCTCTACTAGTCTCCACACTAACCTTAGACCAGCCTCTACTAGTCTCCTCACTAACCTTACGCCAGCCTCTACTAGTCTCCCCACTAAACTTGCACCAGCCTCTACTAGTCTCGACACTAACCTTACACCAGCCTCTACTAGTCTCCACACTAACCTTACACTAGCCTCTACTAGTCTCCACACTAATCTTACACCAGCCTCTACTAGTCTCCACACTAACCTTACACCAGCCTCTACTAGTCTATTCACTAACCTTACGCCAGCCTCTACTAGTCTCCCCACTGAACTTGCACCAGTCTCTAGTCTCCTAACTAACCTTAGACCAGCCTCTACTAGTCTCCCCACTAAACTTGCACTAGCCTCTACTAGTCTCCCCACTAAACTTGCACCAGTCTCTAGTCTCTTCACTAACCTTACACCAGCCTCTATTAGTCTCCCCACTATACTTGCACTAGTCTCTAGTGTCCCCACTAACCTTACACCAGCCTCTACTAGTCTCCCCACTAACCTTACACCAGCCTCTACTAGTCTCCCCACTAACCTTGCACAAGCCTCTACTAGTCTCCCCACTAACCTTACACCAGCCTCTACTAGTCTCCTCACTAACCTTACACCAGCATCTACTAGTCTCCCCACTAACCTTACACCAGAATCTACTAGTCTCCCCACTAACCTTGCACAAGCCTCTACTAGTCTCCCCACTAACCTTACACCAGCCTCTACTAGTCTCCTCACTAACCTTACACCAGCATCTACTAGTCTCCTCACTAACCTTACACCAGCCTCTACTAGTCACCCCACTAACCTTACACCAGCCTCTACTAGTCTCCCCACTAACCTTGCACAAGCCTCTACTAGTCTCCCCACTAACCTTACACCAGCCTCTGCTAGTCTTCCCACTAACCTGACACCAGCCTCTACTAGTCTCCCCACTAACCTTACACCAGTCTCTACTAGTCTCCCCACTAACCTTACACCAGCCTCTAGTCTCCCCACTAACCTTGCACAAGCCTCTACTAGTCTCCCCACTAACCTTACACCAGCCTCTACTAATCTCCTCACTAACATTACACCAGCCTGTACTAGTCTCCCCACTAACCTTACACCAGCCTCTACTAGTCTCCTCACTAACCTTACGCCAGCCTCTACTAGTCTCCTCACTAACCTTACGCCAGCCTCTACTAGTCTCCCCACTAAACTTGCACCAGCCTCTACTAGTCTCCACACTAACCTTACACCAGCCTCTACTAGTCTCCCCACTAAACTTGCACCAGCCTCTACTAGTCTCGACACTAACCTTACACCAGCCTCTACTAGTCTCCACACTAACCTTACACCAGCCTCTACTAGTCTCCACACTAATCTTACACCAGCCTCTACTAGTCTCCACACTAACCTTACACCAGCCTCTACTAGTCTATTCACTAACCTTACGCCAGCCTCTACTAGTCTCCCTACTAAACTTGCACCAGTCTCTAGTCTCCTAACTAACATTAGACCAGCCTCTACTAGTCTCCCCACTAAACTTGCACCAGCCTCTACTAGTCCCCCCACTAAACTTGCACCAGTCTCTAGTCTCCTCACTAACCTTACACCAGCCTCAATTAGTCTCCCCACTATACTTGCACTAGTCTCTAGTCTCCCCACTAACCTTACACCAGCCTCTACTAGTCTCCCCACTAACCTTACACCAGCCTCTACTAGTCTCCCCAATAACCTTACACCAGCCTCTACTAGTCTCCTCACTAACCTTGCACAAGCCTCTACTAGTCTCCCCACTAACCTTGCTCAAGCCTCTACTAGTCTCCCCAATAACCTTACACCAGCCTCTACTAGTCTCCTCACTAACCTTACACCAGCCTGTACTAGTCTCCCCACTAACCTTACACCAGCCTCTACTAGTCTCCTCACTAACCTTACGCCAGCCTCTACTAGTCTCCTCACTAACCTTACGCCAGCCTCTACTAGTCTCACCACTAAACTTGCACCAGCCTCTACTAGTCTCCACACTAACCTTACACCAGCCTCTACTAGTCTTCCCACTAAACTTGCACCAGCCTCTACTAGTCTCCACACTAACCTTACACCAGCCTCTACTAGTCTCCACACTAACCTTACACCAGCCTCTACTAGTCTCCACACTAATTTTACACCAGCCTCTACTAGTCTCCACATTAAACTTGCACCTGTCTCTAGTCACCTCACTAACCTTAGACCAGCCTCTACTAGTCTCCCCACTAAACTTGCACCAGTCTCTAGTCTCCTCACTAACCTTAGACCAGCCTCTACTAGTCTCCCCACTAAACTTGCACCAGTCTCTAGTCTCCTCACTAACCTTAGACCAGCCTCTATTAGTCTCCCCACTAAACTTGCACCAGTATCTACTCTCCTCACTAACCTTACACAAGATTCTACTAGTCTCCTCACTAACCTTACACTAACCTCTACTAGTCTCCCCACTAACCTTACACAAGCTTCTAATAGTCTCTCCACTAACCTTACACCAGCCTCAACTAGTCTCCTCACTAAACTTGCACCAGTCTCTAGTCACCTCACTAACCTTACACCAGCCTCTACTAGTCTCCCCACTAACCTTACACCAGCCTCTACTAGTCTCCCCACTATACTTGCACTAGTCTCTAGTCTACCCACTAACCTTACACCAGCCTCTACTAGCCTCCCCACTAACCTTACACCAGCCTCTACTAGTCTCCCCACTAACCTTACACCAGCCTCTACTAGTCTCCCCACTAACCTTGCACAAGCCTCTACTAGTCTCCCCACTAACCTTACACCAGCCTCTACTAGTCTCCTCACTAACCTTACACCAGCCTCTACTAGTCTCCTCACTAACCTTACACCAGCCTCTACTAGTCTCCCCACTAACCTTACACCAGCCTCTGCTAGTCTCCCCACTAACCTGACTCCAGCCTCTACTAGTCTCCCCACTAACCTTACACCAGCCTCTACTAGTCTCCCCACTAACCTTACACCAGCCTGTAGTCTCCCCACTAACCTTGCACAAGCCTCTAATAGTCTCCCCACTAACCTTACACCAGCATCTACTAGTCTCCCCACTAACCTTACACCAGCCTCTAGTCTCCCCACTAACCTTGCACAAGCCTCTACTAGTCTCCCCACTAACCTTACACCAGCATCTACTAGTCTCCCCACTAACCTTGCACAAGCCTCTACTAGTCTCCTCACTAACCTTACACCAGCCTGTACTAGTCTCCTCACTATCTTAAATTAACCTCTACTAGTCTCCGCACTAACCTTACACCAGCCTCTACTAGTCTCCCCACTAACCTTACACCAGCCTCTACTAGTCTCCCCACTAACGTTACACCAGCCTCTACTAGTCTCCTCACTAACCTTACGCCAGCCTCTACTAGTCTCCCCACTAAACTTGCACCAGTCTCTAGTCTCCCCTCTAACCTTGCACAAGCCTCTACTAGTCTCCCCACTAACCTTACACCAGCTTCTACTAGTCTCCCCACTATACTTGCACTAGTCTCTAGTCTCCCCACTAACCTTACACCAGCCTCTACTAGTCTCCCCACTAACCTTACACCAGCCTCTACTAGTCTCCACACTAACCTTACACCAGCCTCTACTAGTGTCCACACTAACCTTACACCAGCCTCTACTAGTCTCCACACTAACCTTAGACCAGCCTCTACTAGTCTCCTCACTAACCTTACGCCAGCCTCTACTAGTCTCCCCACTAAACTTGCACCAGCCTCTACTACTCTCGACACTAACCTTACACCAGCCTCTACTAGTCTCCACACTAACCTTACACCAGCCTCTACTAGTCTCCACACTAATCTTACACCAGCCTCTACTAGTCTCCACACTAACCTTACACCAGCCTCTACTAGTCTATTCACTAACCTTACGCCAGCCTCTACTAGTCGCCCAGCTAAACTTGCACCAGTCTCTAGTCTCCTAACTAACCTTAGACCAGCCTCTACTAGTCTCCCCACTAAACTTGCACCAGCCTCTACTAGTCTCCCCACTAAACTTGCACCAGTCTCTAGTCTCCTCACTAACCTTACACCAGCCTCTATTAGTCTCCCCACTATACTTGCACTAGTCTCTAGTGTCCCCACTAACCTTACACCAGCCTCTACTAGTCTCCCCACTAACCTTACACCAGCCTCTACTAGTCTCCCCACTAACCTTACACCAGCCTCTACTAGTCTCCCCACTAACCTTGCACAAGCCTCTACTAGTCTCCCCACTAACCTTACACCAGCCTCTACTAGTCTCCTCACTAACCTTACACCAGCCTCCACTAGTCTTCCCCCTAACCTTACACCAGCCTCTGCTAGTCTCCCCACTAACCTGACACCAGCCTCTACTAGTCTCCCCACTAACCTTACACCAGTCTCTACTAGTCTCCCCACTAACCTTACACCAGCCTCTAGTCTCCCCACTAACCTTGCACAAGCCTCTACTAGTCTCCCCACTAACCTTACACCAGCCTCTACTAGTCTCCCCACTAACCTTACACCAGCCTCTACTAGTCTCCTCACTAACCTTACACCAGCGTGTACTAGTCTCCTCACTATCTTAAACTAACCTCTACTAGTCTCTGCACTAACCTTACACAAGCCTCTACTAGTCTTCCCACTAACCTTACACCAGCCTCTACTAGTCTCCCCACTAACGTTACACCAGCCTCTACTAGTCTCCACACTAATTTTACACCAGCCTCTACTAGTCTCCACACTAAACTTGCACCAGTCTCTAGTCACCTCACTAACCTTACACTAACCTCTACTGGTCTCCTCACTAACCTTAGACCAGCCTCTACTAGTCTCCCCACTAAACTTGCACCAGTCTCTAGTCTCCTCCCTTATCTTAGACCAGCCTCTATTAGTCTCCCCACTAAACTTGCACCAGTATCTAGTCTCCTCACTAACCTTACACCAGCCTCTACTAGTCTCCTATCTAACCTTAGACTAACCTCTACTAGTCTCCCCACTAACCTTACACAAGCTTCTAATAGTCTCTCCACTAACCTGACACAAGCCTCTACTAGTCTCCCCACTAACATTACACCAGCCTCTACTAGTCTCGCCACTAACCTGACACCAGCCTCTACTAGTCTCCTCACTAGCCTTACACCAGCCTCAACTAGTCTCCTCACTAAACTTGCACCAGTCTCTAGTCACCTCACTAACCTTACACCAGCTTCTACTAGTCTCCCCACTATACTTGCACTAGTCTCTAGTCTCCCCACTAACCTTACACCAGCCTCTACTAGTCTCCCCACTAACCTTACACCAGCCTCTACTAGTCTCCACACTAACCTTACACCAGCCTCTACTAGTGTCCACACTAACCTTACACCAGCCTCTACTAGTCTCCACACTAACCTTAGACCAGCCTCTACTAGTCTCCTCACTAACCTTACGCCAGCCTCTACTAGTCTCCCCACTAAACTTGCACCAGCCTCTACTAGTCTCGACACTAACCTTACACCAGCCTCTACTAGTCTCCACACTAACCTTACACTAGCCTCTACTAGTCTCCACACTAATCTTACACCAGCCTCTACTAGTCTCCACACTAACCTTACACCAGCCTCTACTAGTCTATTCACTAACCTTACGCCAGCCTCTACTAGTCTCCCCACTGAACTTGCACCAGTCTCTAGTCTCCTAACTAACCTTAGACCAGCCTCTACTAGTCTCCCCACTAAACTTGCACTAGCCTCTACTAGTCTCCCCACTAAACTTGCACCAGTCTCTAGTCTCTTCACTAACCTTACACCAGCCTCTATTAGTCTCCCCACTATACTTGCACTAGTCTCTAGTGTCCCCACTAACCTTACACCAGCCTCTACTAGTCTCCCCACTAACCTTACACCAGCCTCTACTAGTCTCCCCACTAACCTTACACCAGCCTCTACTAGTCTCCCCACTAACCTTGCACAAGCCTCTACTAGTCTCCCCACTAACCTTACACCAGCCTCTACTAGTCTCCTCACTAACCTTACACCAGCATCTACTAGTCTCCCCACTAACCTTACACCAGAATCTACTAGTCTCCCCACTAACCTTGCACAAGCCTCTACTATTCTCCCCACTAACCTTACACCAGCCTCTACTAGTCTCCTCACTAACCTTACACCAGCATCTACTAGTCTCCTCACTAACCTTACACCAGCCTCTACTAGTCACCCCACTAACCTTACACCAGCCTCTACTAGTCTCCCCACTAACCTTGCACAAGCCTCTACTAGTCTCCCCACTAACCTTACACCAGCCTCTGCTAGTCTTCCCACTAACCTGACACCAGCCTCTACTAGTCTCCCCACTAACCTTACACCAGTCTCTACTAGTCTCCCCACTAACCTTACACCAGCCTCTAGTCTCCCCACTAACCTTGCACAAGCCTCTACTAGTCTCCCCACTAACCTTACACCAGCCTCTACTAATCTCCTCACTAACATTACACCAGCCTGTACTAGTCTCCCCACTAACCTTACACCAGCCTCTACTAGTCTCCTCACTAACCTTACGCCAGCCTCTACTAGTCTCCTCACTAACCTTACGCCAGCCTCTACTAGTCTCCCCACTAAACTTGCACCAGCCTCTACTAGTCTCCACACTAACCTTACACCAGCCTCTACTAGTCTCCCCACTAAACTTGCACCAGCCTCTACTAGTCTCGACACTAACCTTACACCAGCCTCTACTAGTCTCCACACTAACCTTACACCAGCCTCTACTAGTCTCCACACTAATCTTACACCAGCCTCTACTAGTCTCCACACTAACCTTACACCAGCCTCTACTAGTCTATTCACTAACCTTACGCCAGCCTCTACTAGTCTCCCTACTAAACTTGCACCAGTCTCTAGTCTCCTAACTAACATTAGACCAGCCTCTACTAGTCTCCCCACTAAACTTGCACCAGCCTCTACTAGTCCCCCCACTAAACTTGCACCAGTCTCTAGTCTCCTCACTAACCTTACACCAGCCTCAATTAGTCTCCCCACTATACTTGCACTAGTCTCTAGTCTCCCCACTAACCTTACACCAGCCTCTACTAGTCTCCCCACTAACCTTACACCAGCCTCTACTAGTCTCCCCAATAACCTTACACCAGCCTCTACTAGTCTCCTCACTAACCTTGCACAAGCCTCTACTAGTCTCCCCACTAACCTTGCTCAAGCCTCTACTAGTCTCCCCAATAACCTTACACCAGCCTCTACTAGTCTCCTCACTAACCTTACACCAGCCTGTACTAGTCTCCCCACTAACCTTACACCAGCCTCTACTAGTCTCCTCACTAACCTTACGCCAGCCTCTACTAGTCTCCTCACTAACCTTACGCCAGCCTCTACTAGTCTCACCACTAAACTTGCACCAGCCTCTACTAGTCTCCACACTAACCTTACACCAGCCTCTACTAGTCTTCCCACTAAACTTGCACCAGCCTCTACTAGTCTCCACACTAACCTTACACCAGCCTCTACTAGTCTCCACACTAACCTTACACCAGCCTCTACTAGTCTCCACACTAATTTTACACCAGCCTCTACTAGTCTCCACATTAAACTTGCACCTGTCTCTAGTCACCTCACTAACCTTAGACCAGCCTCTACTAGTCTCCCCACTAAACTTGCACCAGTCTCTAGTCTCCTCACTAACCTTAGACCAGCCTCTACTAGTCTCCCCACTAAACTTGCACCAGTCTCTAGTCTCCTCACTAACCTTAGACCAGCCTCTATTAGTCTCCCCACTAAACTTGCACCAGTATCTACTCTCCTCACTAACCTTACACAAGATTCTACTAGTCTCCTCACTAACCTTACACTAACCTCTACTAGTCTCCCCACTAACCTTACACAAGCTTCTAATAGTCTCTCCACTAACCTTACACCAGCCTCAACTAGTCTCCTCACTAAACTTGCACCAGTCTCTAGTCACCTCACTAACCTTACACCAGCCTCTACTAGTCTCCCCACTAACCTTACACCAGCCTCTACTAGTCTCCCCACTATACTTGCACTAGTCTCTAGTCTCCCCACTAACCTTACACCAGCCTCTACTAGCCTCCCCACTAACCTTACACCAGCCTCTACTAGTCTCCCCACTAACCTTACACCAGCCTCTACTAGTCTCCCCACTAACCTTGCACAAGCCTCTACTAGTCTCCCCACTAACCTTACACCAGCCTCTACTAGTCTCCTCACTAACCTTACACCAGCCTCTACTAGTCTCCTCACTAACCTTACACCAGCCTCTACTAGTCTCCCCACTAACCTTACACCAGCCTCTGCTAGTCTCCCCACTAACCTGACTCCAGCCTCTACTAGTCTCCCCACTAACCTTACACCAGCCTCTACTAGTCTCCCCACTAACCTTACACCAGCCTGTAGTCTCCCCACTAACCTTGCACAAGCCTCTAATAGTCTCCCCACTAACCTTACACCAGCATCTACTAGTCTCCCCACTAACCTTACACCAGCCTCTAGTCTCCCCACTAACCTTGCACAAGCCTCTACTAGTCTCCCCACTAACCTTACACCAGCATCTACTAGTCTCCCCACTAACCTTGCACAAGCCTCTACTAGTCTCCTCACTAACCTTACACCAGCCTGTACTAGTCTCCTCACTATCTTAAATTAACCTCTACTAGTCTCCGCACTAACCTTACACCAGCCTCTACTAGTCTCCCCACTAACCTTACACCAGCCTCTACTAGTCTCCCCACTAACGTTACACCAGCCTCTACTAGTCTCCTCACTAACCTTACGCCAGCCTCTACTAGTCTCCCCACTAAACTTGCACCAGTCTCTAGTCTCCCCTCTAACCTTGCACAAGCCTCTACTAGTCTCCCCACTAACCTTACACCAGCCTCTACTAGTCTCCCTACTAACCTTACACCAGCCTCTACTAGTCTCCCCACTAACCTTGCACAAGCCTCTACTAGTCTCCTCACTAACCTTACACCAGCCTCTACTATTCTCCTCACTAACCTTACACCAGCCTCTACTAGTCTCCCCACTAACCTTACACCAGCCTCTGCTAGTCTCCCCACTAACCTGACACCAGCCTCTACTAGTCTCCCCACTAACCTGACACCAGCCTCTACTAGTCTCCCAACTAACCTTATACCAGCCTCTACTAGTCTCCCCACTAACCTGACACCAGCCTCTACTAGTCTCCCCACTAACCTTACACCAGCCTCTACTAGTCTCGCCACTAACCTGACACCAGCCTCTACTAGTCTCCTCACTAACCTTACACCAGCCTCAACTAGTCTCCTCACTAAACTTGCACCAGTCTCTAGTCACCTCACTAACCTTACACCAGCTTCTACTAGTTTCCCCACTATACTTGCACTAGTCTCTAGTCTCCCCACAAACCTTACACCAGCCTCTACTAGTCTCCCCACTAACCTTACACCAGCCTCTACTAGTCTCCACACTAACCTTACACCAGCCTCTACTAGTGTCCACACTAACCTTACACCAGCCTCTACTAGTCTCCACACTAACCTTAGACCAGCCTCTACTAGTCTCCTAACTAACCTTACGCCAGCCTCTACTAGTCTCCCCACTAAACTTGCACCAGCCTCTACTACTCTCGACACTAACCTTACACCAGCCTCTACTAGTCTCCACACTAACCTTACACCAGCCTCTACTAGTCTCCACACTAATCTTACACCAGCCTCTACTAGTCTCCACACTAACCTTACACCAGCCTCTACTAGTCTATTCACTAACCTTACGCCAGCCTCTACTAGTCTCCCAGCTAAACTTGCACCAGTCTCTAGTGTCCTAACTAACCTTAGACCAGCCTCTACTAGTCTCCCCACTAAACTTGCACCAGCCTCTACTAGTCTCCCCACTAAACTTGCACCAGTCTCTAGTCTCCTCACTAACCTTACACCAGCCTCTATTAGTCTCCCCACTATACTTGCACTAGTCTCTAGTGTCCCCACTAACCTTACACCAGCCTCTACTAGTCTCCCCACTAACCTTACACCAGCCTCTACTAGTCTCCCCACTAACCTTACACCAGCCTCTACTAGTCTCCCCACTAACCTTGCACAAGCCTCTACTAGTCTCCCCACTAACCTTACACCAGCCTCTACTAGTCTCCTCACTAACCTTACACCAGCCTCCACTAGTCTTCCCCCTAACCTTACACCAGCCTCTGCTAGTCTTCCCACTAACCTGACACCAGCCTCTACTAGTCTCCACACTAACCTTACACCAGTCTCTACTAGTCTCCCCACTAACCTTACACCAGCCTCTAGTCTCCCCACTAACCTTGCACAAGCCTCTACTAGTCTCCCCACTAACCTTACACCAGCCTCTACTAGTCTCCCCACTAACCTTACACCAGCCTCTAGTCTCCCCACTAACCTTACACCAGCCTCTACTAGTCTCCCCACTAACCTTACACCAGCCTCTACTAGTCTCCTCACTAACCTTACACCAGCGTGTACTAGTCTCCTCACTATCTTAAACTAACCTCTACTAGTCTCTGCACTAACCTTACACCAGCCTCTACTAGTCTTCCCACTAACCTTACACCAGCCTCTACTAGTCTCCCCACTAACGTTACACCAGCCTCTACTAGTCTCCACACTAACCTTACACCAGCCTCTACTAGTCTCCACACTAATTTTACACCAGCCTCTACTAGTCTCCACACTAAACTTGCACCAGTCTCTAGTCACCTCACTAACCTTACACTAACCTCTACTGGTCTACTCACTAACCTTAAACCAGCCTCTACTAGTCTCCCCACTAAACTTGCACCAGTCTCTAGTCTCCTCACTAACCTTAGACCAGCCTCTATTAGTCTCCCCACTAAACTTGCACCAGTATCTAGTCTCCTCACTAACCTTACACCAGCCTCTACTAGTCTCCTCACTAACCTTAGACTAACCTCTACTAGTCTCCCCACTAACCTTACACAAGCTTCTAATAGTCTCTCCACTAACCTGACACAAGCCTCTACTAGTCTCCCCACTAACATTACACCAGCCTCTACTAGTCTCGCCACTAACCTTACACCAGCCTCTACTAGTCTCCTCACTAACCTTACACCAGCCTGTACTAGTCTCCTCACTATCTTAAATTAACCTCTACTAGTCTCCGCACTAACCTTACACCAGCCTCTACTAGTCTCCCCACTAACCTTACACAACCCTCTACTAGTCTCCCCACTAACGTTACACCAGCCTCTACTAGTCTCCTCACTAACCTTACGCCAGCCTCTACTAGTCTCCCCACTAAACTTGCACCAGTCTCTAGTCTCCCCTCTAACCTTGCACAAGCCTCTACTAGTCTCCCCACTAACCTTACACCAGCCTCTACTAGTCTCCCTACTAACCTTACACCAGCCTCTACTAGTCTCCCCACTAACCTTGCACAAGCCTCTACTAGTCTCCTCACTAACCTTACACCAGCCTCTACTATTCTCCTCACTAACCTTACACCAGCCTCTACTAGTCTCCCCACTAACCTTACACCAGCCTCTGCTAGTCTCCCCACTAACCTGACACCAGCCTCTACTAATCTCCCCACTAACCTGACACCAGCCTCTACTAGTCTCCCAACTAACCTTATACCAGCCTCTACTAGTCTCCCCACTAACCTGACACCAGCCTCTACTAGTCTCCCCACTAACCTTACACCAGCCTCTACTAGTCTCGCCACTAACCTGACACCAGCCTCTACTAGTCTCCTCACTAACCTTACACCAGCCTCAACTAGTCTCCTCACTAAACTTGCACCAGTCTCTAGTCACCTCACTAACCTTACACCAGCTTCTACTAGTCTCCCCACTAAACTTGCACCAGTCTCTAGTGTCCTAACTAACCTTAGACCAGCCTCTACTAGTCTCCCCACTAAACTTGCACCAGCCTCTACTAGTCTCCCCACTAAACTTGCACCAGTCTCTAGTCTCCTCACTAACCTTACACCAGCCTCTATTAGTCTCCCCACTATACTTGCACTAGTCTCTAGTGTCCCCACTAACCTTACACCAGCCTCTACTAGTCTCCCCACTAACCTTACACCAGCCTCTACTAGTCTCCCCACTAACCTTACACCAGCCTCTACTAGTCTCCCCACTAACCTTGCACAAGCCTCTACTAGTCTCCCCACTAACCTTACACCAGCCTCTACTAGTCTCCTCACTAACCTTACACCAGCCTCCACTAGTCTTCCCCCTAACCTTACACCAGCCTCTGCTAGTCTCCCCACTAACCTGACACCAGCCTCTACTAGTCTCCACACTAACCTTACACCAGTCTCTACTAGTCTCCCCACTAACCTTACACCAGCCTCTAGTCTCCCCACTAACCTTGCACAAGCCTCTACTAGTCTCCCCACTAACCTTACACCAGCCTCTACTAGTCTCCCCACTAACCTTACACCAGCCTCTAGTCTCCCCACTAACCTTACACCAGCCTCTACTAGTCTCCCCACTAACCTTACACCAGCCTCTACTAGTCTCCTCACTAACCTTACACCAGCGTGTACTAGTCTCCTCACTATCTTAAACTAACCTCTACTAGTCTCCCCACTAACCTTACACCAGCCTCTACTAGTCTCCCCACTAACCTTACACCAGCCTCTACTAGTCTCCTCACTAACCTTACACCAGCGTGTACTAGTCTCCTCACTATCTTAAACTAACCTCTACTAGTCTCTGCACTAACCTTACACCAGCCTCTGCTAGTCTCCCCACTAACCTGACACCAGCCTCTACTAGTCTCCACACTAACCTTACACCAGTCTCTACTAGTCTCCCCACTAACCTTACACCAGCCTCTAGTCTCCCCACTAACCTTGCACAAGCCTCTACTAGTCTCCCCACTAACCTTACACCAGCCTCTACTAGTCTCCCCACTAACCTTACACCAGCCTCTAGTCTCCCCACTAACCTTACACCAGCCTCTACTAGTCTCCCCACTAACCTTACACCAGCCTCTACTAGTCTCCTCACTAACCTTACACCAGCGTGTACTAGTCTCCTCACTATCTTAAACTAACCTCTACTAGTCTCCACACTAATTTTACACCAGCCTCTACTAGTCTCCACACTAAACTTGCACCAGTCTCTAGTCACCTCACTAACCTTACACTAACCTCTACTGGTCTCCTCACTAACCTTAGACCAGCCTCTACTAGTCTCCCCACTAAACTTGCACCAGTCTCTAGTCTCCTCACTAACCTTAGACCAGCCTCTATTAGTCTCCCCACTAAACTTGCACCAGTATCTAGTCTCCTCACTAACCTTACACCAGCCTCTACTAGTCTCCTCACTAACCTTAGACTAACCTCTACTAGTCTCCCCACTAACCTTACACAAGCTTCTAATAGTCTCTCCACTAACCTGACACAAGCCTCTACTAGTCTCCCCACTAACATTACACCAGCCTCTACTAGTCTCGCCACTAACCTTACACCAGCCTCTACTAGTCTCCCCACTAACCTTACACCAGCCTCTACTAGTCTCCACACTAACCTTACACCAGCCTCTACTAGTGTCCACACTAACCTTACACCAGCCTCTACTAGTCTCCACACTAACCTTAGACCAGCCTCTACTAGTCTCCTCACTAACCTTACGCCAGCCTCTACTAGTCTCCCCACTAAACTTGCACCAGCCTCTACTAGTCTCGACACTAACCTTACACCAGCCTCTACTAGTCTCCACACTAACCTTACACCAGCCTCTACTAGTCTCCCCACTAACCTTACACCAGCCTCTACTAGTCTCCCCACTAACCTTGCACAAGCCTCTACTAGTCTCCCCACTAACCTTACACCAGCCTCTACTAGTCTCCTCACTAACCTTACACCAGCCTCCACTAGTCTTCCCCCTAACCTTACACCAGCCTCTGCTAGTCTCCCCACTAACCTGACACCAGCCTCTACTAGTCTCCACACTAACCTTACACCAGTCTCTACTAGTCTCCCCACTAACCTTACACCAGCCTCTAGTCTCCCCACTAACCTTGCACAAGCCTCTACTAGTCTCCCCACTAACCTTACACCAGCCTCTACTAGTCTCCCCACTAACCTTACACCAGCCTCTAGTCTCCCCACTAACCTTACACCAGCCTCTACTAGTCTCCCCACTAACCTTACACCAGCCTCTACTAGTCTCCTCACTAACCTTACACCAGCGTGTACTAGTCTCCTCACTATCTTAAACTAACCTCTACTAGTCTCCCCACTAACCTTACACCAGCCTCTACTAGTCTCCCCACTAACCTTACACCAGCCTCTACTAGTCTCCTCACTAACCTTACACCAGCGTGTACTAGTCTCCTCACTATCTTAAACTAACCTCTACTAGTCTCTGCACTAACCTTACACCAGCCTCTGCTAGTCTCCCCACTAACCTGACACCAGCCTCTACTAGTCTCCACACTAACCTTACACCAGTCTCTACTAGTCTCCCCACTAACCTTACACCAGCCTCTAGTCTCCCCACTAACCTTGCACAAGCCTCTACTAGTCTCCCCACTAACCTTACACCAGCCTCTACTAGTCTCCCCACTAACCTTACACCAGCCTCTAGTCTCCCCACTAACCTTACACCAGCCTCTACTAGTCTCCCCACTAACCTTACACCAGCCTCTACTAGTCTCCTCACTAACCTTACACCAGCGTGTACTAGTCTCCTCACTATCTTAAACTAACCTCTACTAGTCTCCACACTAATTTTACACCAGCCTCTACTAGTCTCCACACTAAACTTGCACCAGTCTCTAGTCACCTCACTAACCTTACACTAACCTCTACTGGTCTCCTCACTAACCTTAGACCAGCCTCTACTAGTCTCCCCACTAAACTTGCACCAGTCTCTAGTCTCCTCACTAACCTTAGACCAGCCTCTATTAGTCTCCCCACTAAACTTGCACCAGTATCTAGTCTCCTCACTAACCTTACACCAGCCTCTACTAGTCTCCTCACTAACCTTAGACTAACCTCTACTAGTCTCCCCACTAACCTTACACAAGCTTCTAATAGTCTCTCCACTAACCTGACACAAGCCTCTACTAGTCTCCCCACTAACATTACACCAGCCTCTACTAGTCTCGCCACTAACCTTACACCAGCCTCTACTAGTCTCCCCACTAACCTTACACCAGCCTCTACTAGTCTCCACACTAACCTTACACCAGCCTCTACTAGTGTCCACACTAACCTTACACCAGCCTCTACTAGTCTCCACACTAACCTTAGACCAGCCTCTACTAGTCTCCTCACTAACCTTACGCCAGCCTCTACTAGTCTCCCCACTAAACTTGCACCAGCCTCTACTAGTCTCGACACTAACCTTACACCAGCCTCTACTAGTCTCCACACTAACCTTACACTAGCCTCTACTAGTCTCCACACTAATCTTACACCAGCCTCTACTAGTCTCCACACTAACCTTACACCAGCCTCTACTAGTCTATTCACTAACCTTACGCCAGCCTCTACTAGTCTCCCCACTAAACTTGCACCAGTCTCTAGTCTCCTAACTAACCTTAGACCAGCCTCTACTAGTCTCCCCACTAAACTTGCACCAGCCTCTACTAGTCCCCCCACTAAACTTGCACCAGTCTCTAGTCTCCTCACTAACCTTACACCAGCCTCTATTAGTCTCCCCACTATACTTGCACTAGTCTCTAGTCTCCCCACTAACCTTACACCAGCCTCTACTAGTCTCCCCACTAACCTTACACCAGCCTCTACTAGTCTCCCCAATAACCTTACACCAGCCTCTACTAGTCTCCTCACTAACCTTGCACAAGCCTCTACTAGTCTCCCCACTAACCTTGCACAAGCCTCTACTAGTCTCCCCACTAACCTTACACCAGCCTCTACTAGTCTCCTCACTAACCTTACACCAGCCTGTACTAGTCTCCCCACTAACCTTACACCAGCCTCTACTAGTCTCCTCACTAACCTTACGCCAGCCTCTACTAGTCTCCTCACTAACCTTACGCTCGCCTCTACTAGTCTCCCCACTAAACTTGCACCAGCCTCTACTAGTCTCCACACTAACCTTACACCAGCCTCTACTAGTCTTCCCACTAAACTTGCACCAGCCTCTACTAGTCTCCACACTAACCTTACACCAGCCTCTACTAGTCTCCACACTAACCTTACACCAGCCTCTACTAGTCTCCACACTAATTTTACACCAGCCTCTACTAGTCTCCACATTAAACTTGCACCAGTCTCTAGTCACCTCACTAACCTTACACTAACCTCTACTTGTCTCCTCACTAACCTTAGACCAGCCTCTACTAGTCTCCCCACTAAACTTGCACCAGTCTCTAGTCTCCTCACTAATCTTAGACCAGCCTCTACTAGTCTCCCCACTAAACTTGCACCAGTCTCTAGTCTCCTCACTAACCTTAGACCAGCCTCTATTAGTCTCCCCACTAAACTTGCACCAGTATCTACTCTCCTCACTAACCTTACACAAGCTTCTACTAGTCTCCTCACTAACCTTACACTAACCTCTACTAGTCTCCCCACTAACCTTACACAAGCTTCTAATAGTCTCTCCACTAACCTTACACCAGGCTCAACTAGTCTCCTCACTAAACTTGCACCAGTCTCTAGTCACCTCACTAACCTTACACCAGCCTCTACTAGTCTCCCCACTAACCTTACACCAGCCTCTACTAGTCTCCCCACTATACTTGCACTAGTCTCTAGTCTCTCCACTAACCTTACACCAGCCTCTACTAGTCTCCCCACTAACCTTACACCAGCCTCTACTAGTCTCCCCACTAACCTTACACCAGCCTCTACTAGTCTCCCCACTAACCTTGCACAAGCCTCTACTAGTCTCCCCACTAACCTTACACCAGCCTCTACTAGTCTCCTCACTAACCTTACACCAGCCTCTACTAGTCTCCTCACTAACCTTACACCAGCCTCTAGTAGTCTCCCCACTAACCTTACACCAGCCTCTGATAGTCTCCCCACTAACCTGACACCAGCCTCTACTAGTCTCCCCACTAACCTTACACCAGCCTCTACTAGTCTCCCCACTAACCTTACACCAGCCTGTAGTCTCTCCACTAACCTTGCACAAGCCTCTAATAGTCTCCCCACTAACCTTACACCAGCATCTACTAGTCTCCCCACTAACCTTACACCAGCCTCTAGTCTCCCCACTAACCTTGCACAAGCCTCTACTAGTCTCCCCACTAACCTTACACCAGCATCTACTAGTCTCCCCACTAACCTTGCACAAGCCTCTACTAGTCTCCTCACTAACCTTACACCAGCCTGTACTAGTCTCCTCACTATCTTAAATTAACCTCTACTAGTCTCCGCACTAACCTTACACCAGCCTCTACTAGTCTCCCCACTAACCTTACACCAGCCTCTACTAGTCTCCCCACTAACGTTACACCAGCCTCTACTAGTCTCCCCACTAACCTTACGCCAGCCTCTACTAGTCTCCCCACTAAACTTGCACCAGTCTCTAGTCTCCCCTCTAACCTTGCACAAGCCTCTACTAGTCTCCCCACTAACCTTACACCAGCCTCTACTAGTCTCCCTACTAACCTTACACCAGCCTCTACTAGTCTCCCCACTAACCTTGCACAAGCCTCTACTAGTCTCCTCACTAACCTTACACCAGCCTCTACTAGTCTCCTCACTAACCTTACACCAGCCTCTACTAGTCTCCCCACTAACCTTACACCAGCCTCTGCTAGTCTCCCCACTAACCTGACACCAGCCTCTACTAGTCTCCCCACTAACCTGACACCAGCCTCTACTAGTCTCCCAACTAACCTTATACCAGCCTCTACTAGTCTCCCCACTAACCTGACACCAGCCTCTACTAGTCTCCCCACTAACCTTACACCAGCCTCTACTAGTCTCCCCACTAACCTGACACCAGCCTCTACTAGTCTCCTCACTAACCTTACACCAGTCTCTACTAGTCTCCCCACAAACCTTACACCAGCCTCTACTAGTCTCCCCACTAACCTTACACCAGCCTCTACTAGTCTCCTCACTAATCTTACACCAGCCTCTAACCTACTTACTAACCTTACATCAGCCTCTAGTCTACTTACTAGCCCCGCCATCAATAGAATGTTTCTTCAGTAACGACTGGCTGTCATTCTGGGTTTAATGGAGGTTGAAGGATTAACATGCCCAAAATATTAATGACGTATATTTGGCAAGCATGTCTGTTTTTGTGTGTTTTTATTTAAACGTTCACATTAATTTATAGCATGCATAATGTGTCCTGGTATATTCTTAGTATTTATAACCACAAGAATGTATCCTGTTATATCACTCTAAAAGTCTTACATTTAACTTATTACTTGTACTCTTCTCCTCAGGCCGATAACAAAAATATAAATATTTATCTCAATTGATCCTGTATTTGAAAATCTTTGAATTCTTTACATCTGAAAATGAATGCGAATTCCCGTACCCTAATAAATGCTAATTTATTTATTACATGCATTTATTGTTGTTGTTTTTTATGTGGTTATTTCATATCGTGTTGTAAATTGTTTCCTGTTTAGTTATTGCTTGGAAGACTGGTCTTATATATAATTGTATTCCATATGAGGAGAGAGTGACAGAGAGAGAGAGAGAGAGAAAGAGAGAGAGAGAGAAAGAGAGTAAGAGAAAGGGATACAAAAGAAGCATTTAGTAATATGTGAATGTGTCATAGATTGAAAACACATGCAAAATAATTCGCTGTTGCATTAGAATTGATTGCGACATTATAGAATAAGTTGTAGTGATGAAATTATGGATTTGGTAGCAGCAGTGACAAGGAAGAAGCTGAAGATGATGGTAAGGATGTGGTAAGGATGTGGTAAGGATGTGGTAAGGATGTGGTAAGGATGTGGTAAGGATGTGGTAAGGATGTGGTAAGGATGTGGTAAGGATGTGGTAAGGATGAAAAATTGATGATGGAGCCAGTTACAGATGTGAAGGGGAAGTTAGCGATGGTGAAGCATACAGTCAGGGCAGCAAATTTAGACATGTTGGCTACCGAATACATATATCTCAATCATTATCAGGAGCGCATGAGCTGCAGAGGTCAGCGACCCATAATTGACTACTAGCGTCAGGTCCAGCGAACCAGAGCTGCCAAGACTCTTCTATATCTCCACGCAGTGATCCTGGATAACAAGCTGTAGCAGGGCAGACTGGCTAAGAAGGGATCGAAGAGGGAATGCTAACCAGATACTCAAAAATTGCTTATTGAAGTCGGATGTGTTGGACCGAAAGGTGTAAATATTGCAGTCACGCTGTAAACTACGACACAATGTATTCCGTTCTCTGGACTACATTCTGTTACTTAAGCCCTTTCAAGATTTAGTAACAGGAGATTGAGAACGAACGAAGCCAAGCCAAGCCAGCCAAGCCAAGCCAAGCCAGCCAAGCCAAGCCAGTCAAGCCAAGCCAAGCCAAATATTTTCAGAGATGCTGGTGGAGTGGGTAGAAAGGGTGATAATAAAGCAGACAGGGATGATGTGTTGAGTTCTGGTCTCGTGTCGTTGGAAGGAAAGATTGATTATGATGTTGATGCCAGCCAAGCCAGCCAAGCCAGCCAAGCCAAGCCAGTCAAGCCAAGCCAAGCCAAATATTTTCAGAGATGCTGGTGGAGTGGGTAGAAAGGGTGATAATAAAGCAGACAGTGATGATGGTGTTGAGTTCTGGTCTCGTGTCGTTGGAAGGAAAGATTGATTATCATGTTGATGTCAGGTCAGCATTTCAGGATTGACAAGCATTAATATTTAGTACATTTAAGGGGAAAGCAGCCATTATGACGAATATGTTGCACAATTTACATAATTATCTCCCTCTAGTTAATGTTTTCCTTTAACGTGTATGGAGTTGAAATCCTTGAATGTATTTTTTTTGGGAAAAAAAAATGTCTTTGTGAAAAAAAACACAAATATATAATTTTTCGACGTAGTCACCATTGCGTTCGATACAAGTCTCCCAGTACCTATAAAGTGCATGGATTCCTGTAGAACGTTCGATACAAGTCTCCCAGCACCTATAAAGTGCATGGATTCCTGTAGAACGTTCGATACAAGTCTCCCAGCACCTATAAAGTGCATGGATTCCTATAAAACGTCCGACACAAATCTCCCAGCACCTATAAAGTGCATGGATTCCTGTAGAACGTTCGATACAAGACTACCAGCACCTATAAAGTGCATGTATTCCTGTAAAACGCTCGATACAAGTCTCCCAGCACCTATAAAGTGCATGAATTCCTGTAGAACGTTCGATACAAGACTACCAGCACCTATAAAGTGTGTGGATTCCTGTAGCCAAAGATGATCTTGGTCACGTGTGTAACCACTAATGTACCATCTGCTGGACCTCTTGATTGGACCTGTAGGTCTTTCGTTCCAATGCCTCTTTTATTTGTTCAAAGACGTGGAAATCATTTTGGTTTTAGGTCTGTTGAGTACAGCGGATGAGGTAGACACTGAGAGTGTAGGTCCTCCGTGGTTGCAGCCGTTGCACAGGCAGTATGAGGTCGAGCATTGTGATGTTGCTAAAGGACACCTTTACTTAGAAGTCCACGTCGTTTGGATTCGGTTGCGGGTCTAAGAGGATCTGTATACTTGACATTGGTGAGTGTTCCCCCTGGGCATGTAGTACTCTAACTTAACGCCTCGTTTACCCCATACGAGAGTCAGCATGACCTTTTCTGCAGATTGCTGAGTGCGAAACTGCTTCGTTTTCGATGAGGAGAGATGACGTCATTCCTTGCTCGCTCTCTTCGTTTCAGGCTCGTGCTAGTGAACTCAGGTGTTATCTCCAGTAACATTTCTTGCTAGGAAACGATTAACCCAAGTTTCATCTCCAGTAACAATTCGTGCTAGGAAACGATCAACCCAGGTTTCATCTCCAGTAACAATTCTTGCTAGGAAACGATAAACTCAGGTTTCATTTCCAGTAACAGTTCTTGTTAGGAAACCATCACGCTATACGTAAAAGCGCCGCTAAAGTTCCGGACAAGCATCACCGCGACGGCATTTCAATTCTGGAGTAAGCTACCGTGACACTCACCTTGCAGACACTTTTGTGGTTTTGTAGCAAATGACGGATGATGTGGTGTGCTGAACCTTGACCGATGTCTAGATGTGCTGAACCTTGACTGATGTCCAGATGAGCTGAACCTTGACTGATGTCCAGATGTGCTGAACCTTGATTGATGTCCAGATGTGCTGAACCTTGATTGATGTCCAGATGTGCTGAACCTTGACTGATGTCCAGATGTGCTGAACTTTGACTGATGTCTAGATGTGCTGAACCTTGACTGATGTCTAGATGAGCTGAATCTTGACTGATGTCCAGATGTGCTGAACCTTGACTGATGTCCAGATGAGCTGAACCTTGACTGATGTCTAGATGTGCTGAGCCTTGACTGATGTCTAGATGTGCTGAACCTTGACTGATGTCCAGATGTGCTGAACCTTGACTGATGTCTAGATGTACGACAATTTCATTCACAGTCAATCACTTATGTTCTTCTACGAGGCGGTAAACGGCTGCAACCGACCATAGGCCACTAACCTCTGTGCCTGACCCGGTCGTGAACAGTTTGTCACAAAACTCAACACGTTTTAAAACTTTCTACTCTACTCATACTCTAGGTGAAGTGAAAAGCATGCATCACTCTACAGGACCTTGATTCGTCGATGAATTTCTATGTTTCACCCCTTCGTTGCTCAAATGTAAATAATGCGGATAACCGAACGCTCTTTCTCTTTGGTGCATGTCAATAGTGAGGCGGTCATCTTTTATCTGCAATTGTGACGTCATGTTGTTCATCTGCACCGCGATGGCATGTACAGGACACTCTTGGCATACTAAGCAACTATATTAACAAGTTATAATACAAAGGCATGTTTTTTTTTAAATGTCTGTCCACTTTTAAGGTTTTAATTTTAAACCCGCTCATATAGTTTGAGAAATTTAACATAGAAAGAAGAAATTATGTGAGATAAACGAATTAATGTGCAAGGAAAAGTCTTTATAAGAAGAACACATTAAAATAACTCGAAGAGTTTAGGTGACGGGAACAAATTAATGTGTAAGTAACAGTCTAAGCCAGAGATAAACATTAATGTATGTAGTGAGTCTCGGTCAGAGAAACATACAGAAATAATGGACAATCTCAGTGAGAGAAACACAGTAGAGCATCCTAGAGATAAATGTGACTGCAACAAGTTAATCTGTGGTGGAGAATCTAAAGATAGAGGGAGAAACTATATATGCTGGAGAATCTTGTGAGAGGATCACATATTTACGTGCTGCTTATTTGCGAGAAAGGAACACAACTGGAGATTGTGGGGAGAGAAACACATCTGGCGATTCTGGGAAGAGAAACACATCTGGAGATTCTGGGGAGAGAAACACAACTAGAGATTCTGGGGAGAGAAACACAACTGGAGATTCTGGGGAGAGAAACACATCTGGAGATTCTGGGGAGAGAAACACAACTGGAGATTCTGGGGAGAGAAACACAACTGGAGATTCTGGGGAGAGAAACACAACTGGAGATTCTGGGGAGAGAAACACATCTGGAGATTCTGGGGAGAGAAACACAACTGGAGATTCTGGGGAGAGAAACACACTGGAGATTCTGGGGAGAGAAACACAACTGGAGATTCTGGTGAGAGAAACACAACTGGAGATTCTGTTGAGAGGAACATAACTGGAGATTCTGGTGACAGAAACACAACTGGAGATTCTGGTGAGAGAAACATAATTGGAGATTCTGGTGAGAGGAACACAACTGTTTGGTTAGACTAAAGTTACCACTGCTTAGAATTTATGCTGCGAACTCAAGCCTTCAGATCAACTTTCCGGCCAGTTTTCACTCTCGTACCTGTAGGATCCAACCTGACCCTTTTCAACAAGCAAAACTGCAATGCCCTAGAAATCCACAACTTGACATTACGTTCTGACTCTCCCGAATTTTAAAATATTGTTTAATTTTATGTGTTTGCCTCACTAGTTTGTACTGGCGGAGTTGCGCCTGTATGTGTGCGTCTGTATGTGAATTGTGCTTAAGTTTTTATCCGTATCGTATGTTCCCTAGATTCCTCTTTAACTCCGCCCATCTAACATGGCCGCCAGTCACGTGGTACTCCTGTCGTCACATCGTTGACCAGCTCGAAACCGGTTGACTTGTACTGCATGCCAATATGTCAAACTTCCAAATTTTAGAGCCCCAACCAACTTTTCCTGGAATATCCTATAGTAAAATCATAGGTATCTCTACCCATACGTCTTAATTTGTTACCTAGGCACTACAGCAACTAACTCTCTACCAATATTTATGTGACAACTACACACAACAGCTGAAACAGACCCGTAACTTTTGATCTAGTTTCTATTACCGCGTCGTATAGTGACCTCTTTCATAACTTAGTTTTCCCCTATCACGTGAACAAAAGGAAACACTGGAAACCGATTCTTTCATCATAAAAATATAGTTAATAATTTATTACATAATCTAGTTTTACAGATCATTTAGTTACTATTATGTGGCCGAATTCTGCAAGCAGATGGTGTCAGTAAGTAACTGTGATAGTTGCCTCTGAATTAATACTCAAACTTTGAAAATCAGGAGAGGAAGATATCTGGATAATCTGGTGAGAGGAAGACACATGGAGATTCTGGTGAGAGGAAAACACATGGAGATTCTGGTGAGAGGAAGACACATGGAGATTCTCGTGAGAGGAAGACACATGGAGATTCTGGTGAGAGGAAGACACATGGAGATTCTCGTGAGAGGAAGACACATGGAGATTCTGGTGAGAGTAAGACACCTGGAGATTCTGGTGAGAGGAAGACGCCTAGAGATTCTGGTGAGAGGAAGACACATGGAGATTCTGGTGAGAGGAAGACACATGGAGATTTTGGTGAGAGGAAGACGCCTGGATAATCTGGTGAGAGGAAGACACATGGAGATTCTGGTGAGAGGAAGACAACTGGAGATTCTGGTGAGAGGAAGACAACTGGAGATTCTGGTGAGAGGAAGACGCCTGGATAATCTGGTGAGAGGAAGACACATGGAGATTCTGGTGAGAGGAAGACACATGGATAATCTGGTGAGAGGAAGACACATGGCGATTCTGGTGAGAGGAAGACACATGGAGATTCTGGTTAAAGGAAGACAATTGCCGATTCTCGTGAAAGGAAGACACATGGAGATTCTGGTTAAAGGAAGACAATTGCCGATTCTCGTGAAAGGAAGACAACTGGAGATTTTCGTGAGAGGAACACACCTAAAGATTCTGGTGAGAGGAAGACACCTGGAGATTCTGGTGAGAGGAAGACGCCTAGAGATTCTGGTGAGAGGAAGACACATGGAGATTCTGGTGAGAGGAAGACACATGGAGATTCTGGTGAGAGGAAGACGCCTGGATAATCTGGTGAGAGGAAGACACATGGAGATTCTGGTGAGAGGAAGACAACTGGAGATTCTGGTGAGAGGAAGACAACTGGAGATTCTGGTGAGAGGAAGACGCCTGGATAATCTGGTGAGAGGAAGACACGTGGAGATTCTGGTGAGAGGAAGACACATGGATAATTTGGTGAGAGGAAGACACATGGAGATTCTGGTGAGAGGAAGACACATGGAGATTCTGGTTAAAGGAAGACAATTGCCGATTCTCGTGAAAGGAAGACAACTGGAGATTTTCGTGAGAGGAACACACCTAAAGATTCTGGTGAGAGGAAGACACCTGGAGATTCTGGTGAGATACTCAAAACTATGACCTGGAGAATTTGTGTAAGAGAGGAACTTTAAAATGAATACTTGAGAATCTAGGTGTTATTAACTATCTCAATCTACACTTTAATCTAGACAAGACCAACAAGATTACTGGCCATGTTTAATCTAGACAAGAACAACAACATAACTGGCCATGTTTCATCTAGACAAGAGCAACAACATAACTGGTCATGTTTCATCTAGACAAGAACAACAACATAACTGGTCATGTTTCATCTAGACAAGAGCAACAACATAACTGGTCATGTTTCATCTAGACAAGAGCAACAACATAACTGGTCATGTTTCATCTAGACAAGAACAACAACATAATGTATGCTTCCAAATCTCAGTGAGAGGAACAACAAGTCTCCTAGAGAATCTAGGTGACACGGTACAAAATATTAGACTACATGGAACATTCGTGAGCTGGAGATTCTAGTTGAGAGAAACATAATAATGTGTGCAGGAGAATCTACATAAGACGAGAAACAATATACGCTAGAGAATCGAGGTGAAAGGAACAACATAATGTGTGGTTGAGAATCTTGGTGGGCCGAAATCACTAAACTAAAGTGGATGTCAGTGCTAATGAATATATGTGGGACGAAAACCGTAGTGTCTGATATTGCTATAGATCTTAGGTTGGACAATAAACAATAGTGTTTCTGGTGCTATAGAATATAGGTGACATGAACAATATCACGTGTGATGGAGAATCTAGGTGGAAAGAAAACCTTAATGTATGCTAGTCCTAGAGAAGCTAGCTGGAAAGAAAACCTTAATGTATGCTAGTCCTAGAGAATCTAGGTGGAAAGAAAACCTTAATGTATGCTAGTCCTAGAGAAGCTAGGTGGAAAGAAAACCTTAATGTATGCTAGTCCTAGAGAATCTAGGTGGAAAGAAAACCTTAATGTATGCTAGTCCTAGAGAAGCTAAGTGGAAAGAAAACCTTAATGTATGCTAGTCCTAGAGAAGCTAGGTGGAAAGAAAACCTTAATGTATGCTAGTCCTAGAGAATCTAGGTGGAAAGAAATCCTTAATGTATGCTAGTCCTAGAGAAGCTAGGTGGAAAGAAAACCTTAATGTATGCTAGTCCTAGAGAATCTAGGTGGAAAGAAAACCTTAATGTATGCTAGTCCTAGAGAAGCTAGGTGGAAAGAAATCCTTAATGTGTGCTAGTCCTAGAGAAGCTAGGTGGAAAGAAAACCTTAATGTATGCTAGTCCTAGAGAAGCTAGGTGGAAAGAAAACCTTTATGTATGCTAGTCCCAGAGAAGCTAGGTGGAAAGAAAACCTTAATGTATGCTAGTCCCAGAGAAGCTAGGGGGAAAGAAAACCTTAATGTATGCTAGTCCTAGAGAAGCTAGGTGGAAAGAAAACCTTAATGTATGCTAGTCCTAGAGAATCTAGGTGGAAAGAAATCCTTAATGTATGCTAGTCCTAGAGAAGCTAGGTGGAAAGAAAACCTTAATGTATGCTAGTCCTAGAGAATCTAGGTGGAAAGAAAACCTTAATGTATGCTAGTCCTAGAGAAGCTAGGTGGAAAGAAATCCTTAATGTGTGCTAGTCCTAGAGAAGCTAGGTGGAAAGAAAACCTTAATGTATGCTAGTCCTAGAGAAGCTAGGTGGAAAGAAAACCTTTATGTATGCTAGTCCCAGAGAAGCTAGGTGGAAAGAAAACCTTAATGTATGCTAGTCCCAGAGAAGCTAGGGGGAAAGAAAACCTTAATGTATGCTAGTCCCAGAGAAGCTAGGTGGAAAGAAAACCTTTATGTATGCTAGTCCCAGAGAAGCTAGGTGGAAAGAAAACCTTAATGTATGCTAGTCCTAGAGAAGCTAGGTGGAAAGAAAACCTTAATGTATGCTAGTCCCAGAGAAGCTAGGTGGAAAGAAAACCTTAATGTATGCTAGTCCTAGAGAAGCTAGGTGGAAAGAAATCCTTAATGTATGCTAGTCCTAGAGAAGCTAGGTGGAAAGAAATCCTTAATGTATGCTAGTCCCAGAGAAGCTAGGTGGAAAGAAATCCTTAATGTATGCTAGTCCTAGAGAATCTAGGTGGAAAGAAAACCTTAATGTATGCTAGTCCTAGAGAATCTAGGTGGAAAGAAAACCTTTATGTATGCTATTGCTAGAGAATATAGATAATACCATAGACATCGAATTATATGTGATGAAGAGTCTAGATCCTGATACTCAGCTGCGAAGTGTAGCACCACACATTAGTTCCAGTTATGGTAAATATGTGACCAAAGGAGGGTAGTGTGTAGGGCTACCCTACGTGACTAAGGAGGGTAATGTGTAGGGCTACCCTATGTGACTAAGGAGGGTAATGTGTAGAGCTACGCTATGTGACTAAAGAGGGTACTTTGTAGAGCTACTCTATGTGACCAAAGGAGGGTAATGTGTAGAGCTACTCTATGTGACTAAGGAGGGTAGTGTGTAGGGCTACGCTATGTGACCAAAGAAGGGTAATGTGTAGAGCTACCCTATGTGACCAACGGAGGGTAGTGTGTAGGGCTACCCTATGTGACTAAGGAGGGTAGTGTGTAGGGCTACCCTATGTGACTAAGGAGGGTAGTGTGTAGGGCTACCCCTCCCTCCATCACGCTTCAGTAACATAAATTGTTTCAGAACCCACAAATACTACGGCACATAATGTGCATTTGGAATTAATTTTACAGAATAGACAAAAACATTTCTGAAGAACTACTATATAAATATATGTAACGTACATTTGACAGACCAGACGACATTTTTCTGAAGGATAGCAAAAACTACACAAAGGGATTTACATTTTCATAAGTTAGGATTTTGCGTTTCAAAGCTATTATATTAAAAACAATGTCGAATTTTCTAGGCCTAGACTGGAGATTTTGCAGAGTTAATAATTTCACTAATTTTGTTGTGACTTGTAATGGCGCTTCTGGTATATTTTAGAATGATGACGTTTGCGGGTAAACAAAAGAGCTTTCTTTCCAATACACTCGATGCTTTTGTTTGACAAAATGGACGTCACGAAGTTTACATTTTCTTGAGGAAGTGAAGATTTTTTTTAAATTGCAACAAATGTATCTAAGATGAGTTGTCTTTCTTTTGGAGCTGATTATCTTATGTTCCTTTATTTCGTGTCTTGTGTAACAGTTCCCGCCGGAGTAAGGGGAGTTTAGGATGCCTGAACATGTTAAAGCTTAAAGCTACATGAATGCATGTCAAGGTCACTCACTGTCTCAGCAAAGGAGAACAGAGTTGGGTTAAGGAATGTGGACAGGTAGAAACTGACCACTGGCCTTCCGATTTTGGTAGGGGGAGATTGATTGACAGACGAAATTGGCAACGGGGCTTGCTGCGAGAGAATGAGTGACAGGTGTGCAAAGTGTTTCGTTCCAATTGGAATTGAAGATGACCATACCTGAGATCGATTGGTCAAGCTCTGGCCTTGCTTGAGGATATATAACTCGAGACAAAGTTTAGCTCGAGGGGGCTGGATGAGAGATGGGGGGCTGGAGAGAGAGATAGGCTGTATGGAGGAGAGAGAGAGACTGAATGTGGATAGTATGTTTAACTCACCGACTTAGGTAGAGGAGCGATTGATAGACTGTTGGACGAATGTTTAGTGATAGAACAGGATCGCTCAAATAGGTGTGTGAGTTTTGCATTAATGGATAATCTGAAAGTGTGTTTGTAAGCAAGGACACATTGTGAGCGAGCTATGTCGAGATCGCCCGCCTGAGGGGATTTCTGTGAGGAAGAGTATTTGATAAGGTGTGTTGAAGACGCAGTTAAGGCGATGTGTGTGGGATGTAATTGCAAGGCAATAGAACTGGGTTTTTAGATCGTTGGGAATTCCATCAATAGCTAATGCTTACAATTCCCGTTTTAGTATAATGTTTAGTTAAGATATGTATTATATTGTGTTTGTAATTTCTCTACTCATTGTTTGATATGAGTATGATATAATAAATATGCCACCTGCTGTGTGATATGTCATTTACTGAGTATGATCATGATGATGTGGATGAGTGTGAGAATGTTCTAAGTTAGATCACGGCCAGGGCAAAGAATTAGAGGATCTGCTACACGTTATTATTATTTTGGTGCCTGTTGACCACGGATAGTCGTGATAGATTTATAAATATAGTGCGTGTGTAGCTATAGATCTTGATTTGCATGTTTAACACAAGTGTCGCAGTTATATATAACTTGTGTGTGTAGTTAGGAATAGAGGAGTAGCTAGTGGTTAGAGTGTTAGTACCATAGACAGTTTTTCCAATCATCTGACTGGTAAGTGTGACATTTTTTTAACCACCCATTGTTGTATTATTGACAAGACTTTGTGCGTACTTGACAGTCTTATACATTTTTTTGGTGGGCCAGACGGGTTTATTCAATATGTCGAGGTTGGACAATGTTAAACAATGTTATCATTGTCTAGCTTTTGGACATTTGTCTATCGGATGCCCTAATATTCTTCGGAATATTAACAGTTCCTGGAGAAGAGGAGGACTGTTTGTCAAAAACAAGCCTTTCATGGCACGAGCTACAGTCAGCGATAAGTGGGAGGACAAAAGTCAACTACAAAACCAGCTAAGAGAACTAACAGGCAGAGTTATTCGGCTGGAAAGACAGGAAAAAGATCTCCAATGGAAGCTACGACAGCTGTTGCAACAGTTTGAAAACAGAGCTTTCAAACCAGCTAGGAAGGAGAGAAGAAATCAAGAAATCACAGAAGTAAACACGGTCCAGTATTGTGGAAGGGGACAGGGTGGTAGGAAAGTGAGTAGGAAGCCCGTACTACTTCCACATTCCGATCCGTGGAGGGACAGAGGTGGAAATCTCAGGACGGACGTGTGTGGACGACTGGAAAGAGGTTGCGAAAAGGGTTGGAGTTTGACCCAGGTGCAGAGGCCAAGTCAAGTGAGAGGAGGAGGAATGGTTGGGCAGAAGTTTGAATCGGGCAGATTCTTAGCCCACAAGAGGCCTTTTGCACGGTTACAGATGGAGAGGCAGGACAGGAGCTATCAAAGAGACTTTGAGCACGAGGCGGATGGACGGAAAGAAAGAGATACAGGTTTTGTGTATCCAGAAAAGTTAGGTACGGAGGGCAGGTTACGCAATGCAAACGAGACAAACGTTCGCTCAGAGGTCCAGATAAAATGTTACCGCATCGGACAGTGTAGGCCGAGAATTCAGGAAGAGGGTATTACGTCGATTAACATGGTCGGGCGTGCTGAAAGGGGCCAAGTTTACCAGGAACTTGTGGTCAAGCCTGGTAGAACATTAGTTAAAGTCGACGAAGAATCGAACAAGGAAATAGTCGGAGATTCGTCAGATAAAGAGGAAATGAGAGTAGGAGGAATGGTGGCAGGGCCTAGCCATGCGGGAGAAGTTGTTGAACAGACCGAAAGAAGGGACAACCCTTCGGCCACCGAGGAAGGAAGTGGGAATGACGCACAGTTGGAATGCGAAACGGACGCACCAACAGCAGCCAACAAAAGAGGAGCAGAGTTTCTAAGGAAAACGAAGAAAAGGGAAAGACAGGTTAACCACAGCCAGGACAGCGAACCAGTCATCGAAGCAAAGATGAAAAGATCTCAGTTCGAGATAAGCCAACAGTCAAACGAACAGTGTGAAAGGTCTTTCCCACAAATAGTGAATACAGATGGACGGAAGGCTGAAGTAGCGGACGGTGTAAGTGTACGTAACACTAACAGAGAACCGGTAGGTACGAACCAAACAACCGTGAAACAAACAGACCAGACGATGGGCGTTTTACAGGAGGAAATCGCGCAGCAATCAGAGACAGCTGATGGGGCAGCGCATAGTCTGGTTAAAATAAGCAGTAGTGATAAGGAACGGTTGATGCAATGTTTACTGACGCTAGCCAAAAACATGGAATTCAGAAATGGAATTAGGTAAAGTCGTGTGGAGTACTTACACACATGGGCTATCATGTGAAACTCCAGTTGATGTATGCATTTGCATAAAATTTGTTTCATCTACCGTTATCCTTGGGAAACGGAGATTTGGATAATTAGGGGGTAGGGTATAGAGATGGAGGAATGACCAGATGTTAAAAATTCCTTTGAATTCGTTGTCTGAAGTACACGCCAGACAATGAGCGGACGGTCAGTCTGAAGCGAAGACTGACCGAGATCAAAGGGACATTTCCGACCAGAGAAACGGACAAGAGACGCAGGATAGCTGGATGCGCCAGGTAATGATTACGTGACGCAAGGTAACACGTGGACGCGATGCTTCGGTTAATATCTGACCAGGTAGCTTTGATGCGGGGAATTTGGGGAAACAACGGTGAAATAGTTAGATCACAACACTCGGTTTTGATTCCTCGGGACAAAGACTGCACCTGGACTAGTAGGGTTACAGCATGACGTAATTCGACAGGTGGACGATTCGGTTTTTGACTTTTGACTCAGACATAGTTTAGTACCTGATTAAGTTAGAACTTAGTCATAGTTTAGTATCTTTTGAAGGGGGCATTAACAGGTGCTCATCTGTGGGGCACGAGCAGGAGTGAAGGTTGATGGCATTTGATCATGTTTTTGTGTGCAAATATTTTGACATTTGCATTTGGTGTTTGGGTTTTGACTAATGGTATTACTTGCATTTTAAGTGGGTTGTATGGTCGATATAGTATGCATTGAATTTTTCTTAATTTTGTTGTTGTTTTGTTGTTTAAACATGATTACATATCCTGACAGTATCAACGTGTTATACTTGCTGACTGAAATATTGATATCATAAGTATGCGTGCAAATATTTTGACATTTGTATTTATTGTTTGGGTTTCGACATTGTATGCAATGCATTTGTCTTGTGTTTTGTTGTTGTTTTTTTGTTGTTGTTGAATCATCATGTTTACAGGTATTTGATACAGGTTATTTAGGTGATCTACAGAGCAGTATATCTCATCCAGACTGTAGGCCTCCGCAAGCACAAGTCACCACGAGTTCCAGAATCAAATGTATGTGGAGTCTTTGCAGAGAAGACTAAATTGATCAGAAGTTTTAATATTGACTATGACATGTTGTCAAATATCGTTTTTGTGGGAAACATAAAGAATTTTGCTGTTTTCTTTGAGAGGGGATAGCTGTCAAGAAAGACAGTGATAACTAGCCTGAGGATAACCCACGTAAATTCGTGGCCTCACAGGAGTTAGTATGAAGTGAATCGTCGGCCAGGCGTGTAATGAGACCGCCTGAGAAAATTGACCTGAACTGGTCGAGTGTAACAATGAAGGTTCGTGTCCTTAGAGGAAGGCACGGGAAACAGGGCGAGGTATGTTGACCTCAAATGAGTAAGGAGAATTCCTTAAGGTGTTTCTGTTTTGATGAGTTCAAGGTCCCGCAGGGACAGACTTTGGTGTACTTGACTGCAAAACGATGTAAAAGTGGTGGTTTGTGTTGTAAAAACGCCCAGCCACAGTGTTTTTCTTCTGCTTGTATTGATTGTGTATGTATTACAAAAAGTTTATATGTATCAAATGACATGTCTTTTTATGCATGTACGATGTGAGTGAAGTTGTAAACAGGAGTAGTGTTTACATTTTGGATAGTAGAGACGAAAATGGTGGTCATTTGCCAGATGAAAAAAATGACCATCCATGTTTCGGTCTGTAGTTTAGGGAGGTAATGTAACAGTTCCCGCCGGAGTAAGGGGAGTTTAGGATGCCTGAACATGTTAATGCTTAAAGCTACATGAATGCATGTCAAGGTCACTCACTGTCTCAGCAAAGGAGAACAGAGTTGGGTTAAGGAATGTGGACAGGTAGAAACTGACCACTGGCCTTCCGATTTTGGTAGGGGGAGATTGATTGACAGACGAAATTGGCAACGGGGCTTGCTGCGAGAGAATGAGTGACAGGTGTGCAAAGTGTTTCGTTCCAATTGGAATTGAAGATGACCATACCTGAGATCGATTGGTCAAGCTCTGGCCTTGCTTGAGGATATATAACTCGAGACAAAGTTTAGCTCGAGGGGGCTGGATGAGAGATGGGGGGCTGGAGAGAGAGATAGGCTGTATGGAGGAGAGAGAGAGACTGAATGTGGATAGTATGTTTAACTCACCGACTTAGGTAGAGGAGCGATTGATAGACTGTTGGACGAATGTTTAGTGATAGAACAGGATCGCTCAAATAGGTGTGTGAGTTTTGCATTAATGGATAATCTGAAAGTGTGTTTGTAAGCAAGGACACATTGTGAGCGAGCTATGTCGAGATCGCCCGCCTGAGGGGATTTCTGTGAGGAAGAGTATTTGATAAGGTGTGTTGAAGACGCAGTTAAGGCGATGTGTGTGGGATGTAATTGCAAGGCAATAGAACTGGGTTTTTAGATCGTTGGGAATTCCATCAATAGCTAATGCTTACAATTCCCGTTTTAGTATAATGTTTAGTTAAGATATGTATTATATTGTGTTTGTAATTTCTCTACTCATTGTTTGATATGAGTATGATATAATAAATATGCCACCTGCTGTGTGATATGTCATTTACTGAGTATGATCATGATGATGTGGATGAGTGTGAGAATGTTCTAAGTTAGATCACGGCCAGGGCAAAGAATTAGAGGATCTGCTACACTTGTCCTGTTTCTGTTCTATGAAGTACATCTTGTATTGCTTCTGTTCTAGGAAGTACATCTTGTTCTGCTTTTTTCTGTGAAGTTCATCTTGCTCTGTGAAGTACATCTTGTTCTGCTTTTGTTCTGTGCAGTACATCTTGTTCTGTGAAGTACATCTTGTTCTGTGAAGTACATCTTGTTCTGCTTTTGTTCTGTGCAGTACATCTTGTTCTGTGAAGTACATCTTGTTCTGTGAAGTACATCTTGCTCTGTGAAGTACATCTTGTTCTGTGAAGTACATCTTGCTCTGTGAAGTATATCTTGTTCTGTGAAGTACATCTTGCTCTGTGAAGTACATCTTGTTCTGCTTTTGTTCTTTGAAGCACATCTTGTTCTGTAAAGTACATCTTGTTCTGTGAAGTACATCTTGTTCTGCTTTTGTTCTGTGAAGTACATCTTGTTCTGCTTTTGTTCTTTGAAGCACATCTTGTTCTGTAAAGTACATCTTGTTCTGTGAAGTACATCTTGTTCTGCTTTTGTTCTGTGAAGTACATCTTGTTCTGTGAAGTACCTCTTGTTCTGCTTTTGTTCTTTGAAGCACATCTTGTTCTGTAAAGTACATCTTGTTCTGTGAAGTACATATTGTTCTGCTTCTGTTCTGGGAAGTACATCTTGTTCTGCTTCTGTTCTGGGAAGTACATCTTGTTCTGATTTTTGTTCTGTGAAGTACATCTTGCTCTGTAAAGTACATCTTGTTCTGCTTTTGCTTTGTGAAGTACATCTTGATCTGCTTTTGTTCTGTGAAGTACATTTCGTTATGTGAAGCACATCTTGTTCTGCTTTTGTTCTGTGAAGTACATCTTGTTCTGCTTTTGTTCTGTGAAGCACATCTTGTTCTGTAAAGTACATCTTGTTCTGTGAAGTACATCTTGTTCTGCTTTTGTTCTGTGAAGTACATCTTGTTCTGTGAAGTACCTCTTGTTCTGCTTTTGTTCTGTGAAGTACATCTTGTTCTGCTTTGTTGTTCTGTGAAGCACATCTTGTTCTGTAAAGTACATCTTGTTCTGTGAAGTACATCTTGTTCTGCTTCTGTTCTATGAAGTACATATTGTTCTGCTTCTGTCCTATGAAGTACATTTTGTTCTGCTTCTGTTCTATGAAGTACATCTTGTTTTATGAAGTACATTTTGTTCTGCTTCTGTTCTATAACGTACATCTTGTTCTTTGAAGTACATCTTGTTCTGCTTCTGTTCTGTGAGGTACATCTTGTTCTTCTTCTGTTCTATGAAGTGCATTATGTTCTGCTTCTGCTCTGGGAAGTACATCTTGTTCTACTTCTGTTAAGTCCATTTTGTTTTGCTTCTGTTCTCTAAGGTACATATTGTTCTATGGAGTACATTTTGTTTTGCTTCTGTTCTCTAAGGTACATATTGTTCTATGGAGTACATTTTGTTCTGCTTCTGTTCTATAAGGTCCATCTTGTTCTATGAAGTACATCTTGTTCTGCTTCTGTTCTCTAAGGTACATATTGTTCTATGGAGTACATTTTGTTCTGCTTCTGTTCTGTGAAGTACATCTTGTTTTGCTTCAGTTCTGTGAAGTACATATTGTTCTATGAAGTACATCGTGTTCTGCTTACCCATGTTTGGTCTAATGGACGCACAGTGTGCTACCTGTTCTTTGCCATGATGTAAACCTTCCATTTATCAGTCAAATATCGATCCTACGCCATCGTAATTTGGGTCTTTTTCTGGCTTCAGTGATGTCCGATCATTTTAAAGTCCTACACAAACAACTGCATCACAGCCTGTATATAAATAATCTGACTTTCTCTTACTGTCGATGTGTGAATAATTTCTTCCCATGATATCTTCATGTCTGCTTCTATGTGTTTAAAAAAATATAATTTGACTATTATTTAACATTCCTTAATTTACCATTGCTTTTCTTGCTTCTTCACAGTGCATTCATTTGTTACACATTTATATGTGCATATGTTGTTGTTGTTTAATCCCCGCAATGAGTAGGTTTACTCTTTTGTGCACCCTTAAAAAGACGTTAAGTGGGTTGTAGTAGCTTTTCTTAAATTGCCAGCATGCTGATGAAGGTGGAATGTGGTCCTCCAGGCGGTTGTGCTATGCTTAGCTTCAACTGCGTGACGATCACTACTAGAGATAGTGATCTTGGTCAGTGTATTGTGTCTGACCCTGAGGCGACCTCCTGGTCAGTGTATTGTGTCTGACCCTGAGGCGACCTCCTGGTCAGTGTATTGTGTCTGACCCTGAGGCGACCTCCTGGTCAGTGTATTGTGTCTGACCCTGAGGCGACCTCCTGGTCAGTGTATTGTGTCTGACCCTGAGGCGACCTCCTGGTCAGTGTATTGTGTCTGACCCTGAGGCGACCTCCTGGTCAATGTATTGTGCCTGACCCTGAGGCGACTTTCTGGTCAGTGTATTGTGTCTGACCCTGAGGCGACCTCCTGGTCAGTGTATTGTGTCTAACCCTGAGGTGATCTCCTGGTCAGTGTATTGTGTCTGACCCTGAGGTGATCTCCTGGTCAGTGTATTGGGCCTGACCATGAGGCGACCTCCTGGTCAGTGTATTGGGCCTGACCCAGGGTGCGACCTCCTGGTCAGTGTATTGTGTCTAATAGACTAGCGTGGCAGCTCCCCTATGTGAATGTCTAGAATCCCAAATGCTGGGGTCAGCAATTTGGCTATGATTTATATTCGGTTTATTTAATTATTCATTCTTTTGTTATCTACTTTCTGCTGTTTCAGTTGTACATAATTGTTTTAATGTGATTAATATGTGCGTATTATATTTTGAAAGTGTAGCACAGTATTGTTTTGAAGAATAAAACAATTAAGGCTATGAAGATATCATGGGCAAAAATGGCCTGGGAGTAATGAATGAAAATGGTGAGATATTTTTATGTGCAGGAAATCAACTGGTCATTGAAGGAAGCAATCTACTACACAAGAAGATCCATAAGGTAACATGGATATCCCCGGATCATGTAACGTAAAACAAGACTATTCACATCTGCATAAACAGGAAATGTATGCGATCTCTGCAAGATGTCAGAGTCTACTAAGGAGCGGAAGTGGTTTCAGACCACAATGTAGCAGCTCTTTGGTCAGTGATAACCGTGTCGTATAGCTAAGACATCCCTTTTATATTAATTATTTTCCCTCTCACATGAAAACAAAGGTAACCTGGAAACCGATTCTTTCATAACAAAAACATGAATAATCATTTAATGCATAATCTAGCCATACACATCTTCAAATCTAACTATGACTGAGGTCTATTATCAGAGGGTGTCAGTAAGTAACTGGCTGGTTACCTCTCAACTAATACCCGACTCTTTCCGAAATCCTACATTATTCATATTCTTCCCAACATTAGTAACTACCTACTAATTTATATCTTGGGCCTTGTGGTCCTCATCACTGGTAGTGTGACTGGCCTTTGACAGACAGCAACTTCCGTCCGTCTAGACTCCACTGTAGAACCAAATATATCACCCTCGTGTTTTGAAACGTGCTCCCTGGGGTTTTGCTGCACTGCTTACATACAACCTGCTGTACAGTTTTCTAGACAGTGTTTCGGTGTTTTGGCCTACACCATTTTCGTACAATCTGACATGGACAGTTTCTAGGAGTAATTTTTTTTTTTGCGTTCGCCTTATTTCTCTAATTCCCAAGGCGGTGTGCGTTGCACTATGATTTTTATTTTGCGCTTCAACAAGCATTTTTTTTAAGGGTCTGCTTCCTCCTGCATTTTCTAAGGATTTGCTTCCCCGGGGTAACGGCCGGTGCTGTGATGGGGATTGGACCCAGCACCTACGGGTTGTGAGCCGTGTCACTTAATCACTAGCCCACGCCGTTCCCCAAGTGTTATGTATCTTGGTCTACATCTTCCGAACTCGTGAGACGCTTCTACTTACTTTACCACACCATACAGCTTCGTCCAATGATGGCTAGTGCGCACCCCAGAGTTTACCGCAATTCTGCACCCAGTATTTGTTTGGCTAGACCAGAGTTACCACTGCCTAAAGTTTATGCTGCTAACTCAAGCCTTCAGATCCACTATCCGGCCAGTTTTCCCTCTTGCGCCTGCGGGATACCGATTCTTTCATCATAAAAACTTAGTTAATCATTTATTGTATCATCTAGTTATACGCATCATTTGCTAAACCAAATATGACTAAATTCTCCAAGCAGAGGGCGACAGTAAGTAACTGTGATGGTTGCCTCTGAATTAACACCCAGATTTGAAACCGTAATCTGTTATCCCTAACCTCTCTAACAACATAAAACTGATAAACCAAGTAATCTGGTGAGTCTTGTAATCACTCGACGTTGGCGGTGTGGCTGGCCTCTGGCAACCTGAGCTTTCGTTCGTCTAGTCTCCGCCGTGGAACAAAAGAGTTCTCTAATGGGGTTGTGAGAGAGAATTGATGCTTTTGATGTGGATATAACGAATTAAACAAACTTACCAAATGAGTAAGTCTTTGCGAAATTAAAGATGTACAGAATTGATAAATGAGATAAAGACCTTTTTGAAAACAAAACTTGAGGGAAATGGGAAGGGCAAAGACACCAGAGGTCAACAATGTTTTAAGTGGGAGTATAACATCCATAGATGGACAGCAAAACGTCTGACAGTTTGTTCCCCCAATGTAAGAGATAGAGCGCGACCCTTCACGTGGAGGTGGTAATTGAATTGAACTTGAACTAAATTACCGATGATTACATAACTATTGACTGGCTGTTTACCGACAATTATTACTTCATACAAAATATGCTCGGATGGTCTCGTGAGATTCGTCACATAATCTACAGGACGAGATATTTGTCTCATTAGTTTCATTATAAGCTCCCTACAACGTATCACGTGACTAAAGCAAAACTGTTTCCCTTTATACGGATGTTTTCTTACAACACTTGTGTGGAATATCTCCTACCTCTTTACATGAAACTATCCGTTTTCTTACATCTCTCATTGCCTACTCCACATTTCTCATGTTTTAATTTTCTTTCCCTGTTTATCGTTCAGTAATTATAATTTTTTTTGTTAGCTGTATCAAAAGTATTTTGTCAGTATATTTATTTTCTTACCCGATTCTCTCAAGTATCAATCAATACCTTATGAACTTCCTGTAAAGCATAGGCCATCAGCATACCAAACTATCACAAACTGACCTGTTAATATCTGTTTATATACCTTTTTAAGATTGTTCTAATTCACAGAATGTGAATTACCGTCCAATTTGCCTGTTACTGATAATGTAAAATATATTTACAAGAGTCTTTGCCAACAGAATTAAAAGGGCAACTTGATATACACCAACCTCGAGAACAAGCCGGATTCAGGACCGGGGTGTCCACCATTGATCCCCCCCCCCCCCCACACGATTAGTCAACTGACGGAGAGGACACGTGAACTGCACGAACAATTGCGTCATGCATATGCAAAAAAGTCTTTGTCAGTATCGAGACCAATGTTGTGGTAAACGCCCTCAGAAACCAGTGCATCACTGAAACCTTTATCAGACTGATTGAGGAAACAAAGACCGGGGTATAGCAGTGTTCGGTATATGTTCAGAGAGCAAGAGGAGTCCGACAGGGTAAAACACCATTTCCACAAAGTTATTTGCAGCGGCTCATGAAGAGATTTCATAACAATATCATTGCATCAACAGTTGCAAATATATATGGCGAGTGGCTCATCCATTACGATTTGCACATGACACGAACTGACTAGACGACTTGGCAAGCAATCGCAACTCGGCAAACAATCACAACTCGGCAAACAATCACAACTCGCGTCAAGCAATCACAACTCGCCAAGCAATCACAATTCGGCAAGAAATCACAACTTAGCGGCAAACAATCACACCTTGGAATTCCCATGGCCCCTTTCATCCAGTACTCCAAGAGATGAAAGATGCCACGACAAGAGCAAACACTTTCAATTTCATGATCATCCCAGCAATGGTTTAAGGATGCTAAGTGTGGAACTTGCGCAAAATGATATGCCGAAAAGTTCGATGCGGGATTAGATCCGCAACGAAGAAATTCGACATCAAACTGTGTTTCGGGACTTAGTGGAAGCAGCAACATCACGCAAACTAGACATCGTTGGCCTGAACATGTAGTACGCGTGCCTGACTACAGATGGACACGTACAACAAAGTTTTGGTGGCACTTTTTCTTTACATGTCCACGGGGTCGCCCACCTAAGCGATGGCGAAATTAGTGCAGCGTTACAAAAGATCAGGACGAGATACAGAATACTGTTGGCTTCCTCGCAAACGGCACATCTACCAGACTGATGTCGGGGATATAATAATATGTGTGAGTATGTTTCTAGACTATCCCTAGCCGTTCGTGTATTTGATTATCTTCTGTAGAGTATGTTTCTAGACTATCCCTAGCAGTTCGTGTATTTGATTATCTTCTGTAGAGTATGTTTCTAGACTATCCCTAGCCGTTCGTGTATTTGATTATCTTCTGTAGAGTATGTTTCTAGACTATCCCTAGCCGTTCGTGTATTTGATTATCTTCTATAGGGTATGTTTCAAGACTATTCCTAGCCATTCCTGTATTTTACATCTGCTATAAAAAAAAACACATCTTTGCTTTGGCAAGTAAATTTTTGTTCATTGTTCATAAATGAAAAAATTATGTCTAGTTTAAAGATTTACTTCACTTGATCCCTTATTCCTCCTCCTTCTTCTTCTTCTTCTTCTTCTTCTTCTTCTTCTTCTTCTTCTTCTTCTTCTTCTTCTTCTTCTTCTTCTTCTTCCTTCTTCTTCTTCTTCTTCTTCTTCTTCTTCGTACGCTGTCAAACGTCAACCTGTATTTTTTCGAAAAAAGCAGCGGTCATCCTGAGGCTGTCGACACTGCCATAGAGCTTGTCTAGTGTTGCCACTGGTAATGGCCAGATGTGCCCTCTATGGTCCTCGTATGTCGTGCAGTTTTGCAGCAGATGTTCAGCGGTCATTTTCCCGGTACCACAAGTGCACTCGTCAGTGCCACATATCTTCAGTTTATTGAATAGGTGGTACCTCAGTCTGTTATGGCAAGTGCGGAGTCTCAAGACCACGACCTGCTCTCTTCTGTTCAGCTGGTAATTGGCATCATTTTTTGTGTAGCCAGTATGTTCTGTTTCCCATTTGGCCATGTATCTGCTGGCCCTAATAAGCCTTTTGGACTCTTCGTAGGTCACACTAGAATCTGGTTGTGGTAGTCTAGCACCTTCTTTTGCCAGTCTGTCTGCCTCCTCGTTGCCTTGGATGTTACAGTGGGATGGAACCCACTGTACCACTACTATTTTTGGTGCGAACTGCTGGCAAAGTTGACAAGAGTACTGCTCTTAAATCATTAAGTTCAGTATTTTTCTGGCTTTTTAGTGCTGTGACTACGGCCAGGGCATCTGTAAACAGGACTATCTGGCTTTCATTGCTTTCGCCTGTCAGCATTTATTCTACTGCAGCTCTCAGTGCCTCTGCCTCCGCTCTGAAATTGCTTGAGAATTTTCCAGTTGCCACTGACAGTGTTATTTTTCTACCTTTTGGTAGGCTCAGGAATACCCCTACCCCTCCGTTCTGTGTTGTGTTTGTTACAGAACCGTTGGTGAATGCATGGGTCCAGTCCATGCTTGGGTAGTTTTTCGTTATGTACCTCAGGGTTATGTCTCTTCTTTCTTTTTCAGTCTGGCTGTTCTTGTTTCCAATACCTGGTATATTTTCTACCACCTCCGGAATGATATGCTGCTTCCAGGTAGGTTTGCGTACAGTAGGGATGGGCTTTGGTATTGTTACGGTGTTCATAGGGTCTTCGCTAATCTTTGCTTTGGCTATTTCTGCAAAGTTTCTCCGCTTTAGTTTCCCATTTCCAAATCTATTTAGTCTCTGATGCATTGTATGGTCTGCCAGTCTTCTGAGTTTCTCTGCTTGCTGCTGGGCTCTGCAGTCTCTTCTGTCGGTCATGGATTGCATATTTGTAATCTTTTCAAGTTCTACAATTGGCGTTGACTTCATGCATTATAACTCTCGTGGCTTGGTTTTGAAGTTTGCTAATTTTATCAAAGTTCGCCTTTGCTGCTGTTGTCCATGCCGCAACGCAATACTCGAGAACTGGTCTCACTCTTCCAGTGTACAGTTTCTTTAGTATACTTTCGTCTGCTCCCCAGCTTGTGCCAGCAAGTTTCCTCATGATTGCCATTCTTTGTCTGGCTCTCATTCGGTTTCTCTCGATCTGACTTTTCCATGTCAGGCACCGATCAAATGTGACTCCCAGGTAGTTTGGGTTGTCGTTTGGCCGCAGATATTTGCCGTTAAGACTTATTTTTGGTGTTCTGGGGTTTATTTGAAAGCGAGAATATTGTACATGTTGTTTTTTTCTCATCTATTTTGACCAGCCATGAGTTCGCCCACTCCTCCAACGATGTTAGGGCCTGCTGCATCCGATTGTTTGCTATGGTGAGATTTTCTTCAGAGGTCCACATAGCCAGATCGTCTGCAAACATTGAGCTGTGGACTCTTCTTGGTATATTCTCTGTGATGATGTTTATATACACCAGGAAAAGTATGGGTGACAGTACTCCCCATTGGGGTACTCCCTGCTCAAGTGTCACCTTTTTGCTCATCTGCCCTTGTACTTGAACTCTGTGGCTGTTCTTTTTTCGAGGTAGCGGCTGATCCATCTGTACATTTTCCCACAAACTTCACTTCTTCGTAGCTTGACTTTAAGACCCTCTTTCCACACCTTGTCAAATGCCATTTCTAAATCCACCCAAACCGCTACTGTGTGTTTTTTCTCCTGGTAAGCATCCTCTATTTCCTGGGCTATAACAGTGATCTGGTCCTCAGTGGATCTGTGCTGTCTAAAACCTGCATGCTGTGGAATTAGAATGTGTTTTTCTTCCAGATGCCACATCAGTCTGGTGTTTATCATACTCTCCATCGGTTTTGCTACACAGCTCAGTAGACTGATAGACCTGTATCCATTTGGATATTTTCTATCTTTTTCTTTCTTTGGTACGATCCCTTATTCAATTATGCTTTATCCGTGCATGTTAAATATATTTGGACATTTACACTGATATAACCATTGAAAGCATGAACCCCTTTTTGTTTTCTATACTTTGCCATGATGCTTTTTTGTTTGTCTGTTACATTCATTCGTTCTGCTGGACTGCTGTTGAATTTTGATCATTTTTGATTGGACAAACACTGATATTTGTAAATGTTTCTGCAAGATGTTGTCCCTTCCGGTTATGAACACTGCACTATCAGTGCACTAATCCCACAAACGCTTTCTAAAGCACGAGATTGGAATTCCCATTTTATCTTTCAATAGCATCACTATATGTTTGCACTTGAAAGGCAGGACGGATCATGTGATAGACAGGCGTAATTCTTCCCCCGTGTTTGATGGAAACAGAGCCCATTTCATCTGTCCCAGTCTCCTGGATGAAGGCATGCCTCCTGTAAATGCTTTTTGTGATTCTCTCAGCATCACTTGTCCGATATCTTGTGTACAATAATCAATATAAAAATATGACAAAGCTGTGCTTTATAAATCCTTCCGATTGATCCCAGAAATATGAGAAAACGCTGTGATTATACTGTAGTAAGGCCGTCTATTTCTCTAGATGTCATAGATGTCACGCGTTGAACAATCTGGGTTGTTAAATTACCTTCAATAGAAAAAAAAACAACCTTATTCCTTAGCGAGGTTTTCATAGCACGTTCTCGTGGTCAGAAGGCTGACACACACATCGCTCCAACCTCTTCTCTGATGAATGTTAATGTAAATAAAACTTATGATAGCGTACATAAATACTGCAGACGGAAGACAAGTGTGTAGGTTTACAGAGAATTTGATGAGGAAAGAAGCAAAAGAATGAGTTTCTGACATGCTTAAAGGCTGACATGTCTGTTTCTCCAGCCCTGGTATGATGGTAGTCATCCAGCTAAGATGTTTCTTCAGCCCTGGTATGTTGGTAGTCTTCCAGCTAAAATGGTTCTTCTGTGCTATTATGCTGGTAGTGATCCAGCTAAGATGGTTCTTCTGTCAGGGTATGTTGGTAGTCATTCAGCTTAGATGGTTCTTCTGTCCTGGTGTGCTGGTAGTCATCCAGAAAAGATGGTATTTCTGTCCTCGTATGCCAGTGGCCATTCAGATGTGATGGCCCTTCTGCCCTAGACCCGCTAGTGAAGTAATTTTAAACAGTCAGCTTGTTTGCATTTCTGTTCTGGCTTATTGACTCGTGGTCAGTCACCCTTTGGTTGGGATGGTGTTACTGTATTGTTTCGTGCTGAAGCTCAAAGTTCTAAGGGGCACTACAATCACTGGTTGGAGCGTTGATATATCGCTGAACAGAATCCTGCTTTCGCTGATTGGAACACTGATATTGTTTAGCAGATCGCTGCAGTATATACTATAGCTCATGCTGATTGAATCGCTGCAATAGCTGGCTAGAGCACTGATATGTGACAAGACCATAGATCACAGGTAGGGAGGGATTCAAGGGTAGGCAATTCCACGGGGATCTAAACAGAATCGCAGGCATGATCCCACTCATAATTAATGCACCAGCTTTGGCGGAGAGGTTACCCGTTGTATTGATCTGAGTTGGCAGCGAGAACTATATAAATGGTGTTCTTCGAGGTAGCCTGACAATACTTAAGTGAGTTCGAAATATTGGTGAAGTCAAAGGCGTGCACTAAATCGCTTTTTGACGACATTGATTGATCGACTCCAGTGCGTATATTGGTGAAGTCACAGGAGTGCACTAAATCGCTTTTCAACGACATTGATTGATCGACTCCAGTACGCATATTGGTGAAGTCAAAGGCGTGCACTAAATCACTTTTTGTCGACATTGATTGATCGACTCTAGCACGCGTCTGTCGTTTGTCTTTGCCTCGAATAGTTTCTTACCAGAAAAAGGCGTAAGCGAACACAGGGATCGCATCATTCATTACGAAGTTCCTTGTCAGAAAAAGGTGAAATCCAATACCAGGGATTACATTCCCCAGTACGAAGTTCCTTGTCAGAAAAAGGTTGAAATCCTATACCAGGGATTATATTCCCCAGTACGAAGTTCCCTGTCAGAAAAAAAGTGTAAGCAAACACCAAGGATAGCATTCCATTGCACGAATTCCAAATCGCTATTTCACAGCAAAAACTGGAAAGATTGAAGCTTCCAGAATGCCAGAGACACGCTACATGAGACGATAAACAGACTCAAAATTTTAGTTAGATATTAGAAGATTTTGTTAGATGTAGAACTAACTAGACTTTGACTAAAGATAGAATCGAATTTAGATCCAGAGGAACCATCTGGTTAGGTACCAAAACACCCTGATAAGGGACATTAGATAGTTTTAGCTTAGACTATTGATGTGATAATACCAAGTTCTGTAAAAAAAAAGTTAATAATTGTGTATTCTGTGAAAGAATAAGTTCATTTCGTTTTTCATTTTGTTTTTATGAAAAAGCTGAAGTATTTATGTGACAGTTCCAGCTGAAGCATGGTCATTTAGAGCAAGGAAGATTGGGCTGGAGACAACGGTTGCTTGAATGCGTTGGACGAACACAGGTCACGTCAGGGTCAATCACCGTTTCGACACTAGGTCGACAAGGAAAACGAGGGGTTAGGCAGAAGACTTTGTCTGGTACAGGGGTGGGTCTAAGAACTGACCGCTCTGGCGTCCGATTTGACGGGGAGAGAGGTAGATCACATCGAACTTTTTAACGACAGGCAACTACATTTAGAATGACAGTGACTAGTGGATAGACAGGCAACCACATTTAGAATGACAGTGACTAGTGGATAGACAGGCAACAACATTTAGAATGACAGTGACTAGTGGATAGACAGGCGCCACAATTAGAATGACAGTTACTAGTTGATAGACAGGCAACCACATTTAGAATGACAGTGACTAGTGGATAGACAGGCAACCACATTTAGAATGACAGTGACTAGTGGATAGACAGGCAACCACATTTAGAATGACAGTGACTAGTGGATAGACAGGCAACCACATTTAGAATGACAGTGACTAGTGGATAGACAGGCAACCACATTTAGAATGATAGTGACTAGTGGATAGACAGGCAACCACATTTAGAATGACAGTGACTAGTGGATAGACAGGCAACCACATTTAGAATGACAGTGACTAGTGGATAGACAGACAACCACATTTAGAATGACAGTGACTAGTGGATAGACAGGCAACCACATTTAGAATGACAGTGACTAGTGGATAGACAGGCTACCACATTTAGAATGACAGTGACTAGTGGATAGACAGGCAACCACATTTAGAATGACAGTGACTAGCGGATAGACAGGCAACCACATTTAGAATGACAGTGACTAGTGGATAGACAGGCAACCACATTTAGAATGACAGTAACTAGTGGATAGACAGGCAACCACATTTAGAATGACAGTGACTAGTTGATAGACAGGCAACCACATTTAGAATGACAGTGACTAGTGGATAGACAGGCTACCACATTTAGAATGACAGTGACTAGTGGATAGACAGGCAACCACATTTAGAATGACAGTGACTAGTTGATAGACAGGCAACCACATTTAGAATTACAGTGACTAGTGGATAGACAGGCAACCACATTTAGAATGACAGTGACTAGTGGATAGACAGACAACCACATTTAGAATGACAGTGACTAGTGGATAGACAGGCAACCACATTTAGAATGACAGTGACTAGTGGATAGACAGGCTACCACATTTAGAATGACAGTGACTAGTGGATAGACAGGCAACCACATTTAGAATGACAGTGACTAGTTGATAGACAGGCAACCACATTTAGAATGACAGTGACTAGTGGATAGACAGGCAACCACATTTAGAATGACAGTGACTAGTGGATAGACAGGCAACCACATTTAGAATTACAGTGACTAGTTGATAGACAGGCAACCACATTTAGAATGACAGTGACTAGTGGATAGACAGGCAAGCACATTTAGAATGACAGTGACTAGTGGATAGACAGGCAACCACATTTAGAATGACAGTGACTAGTGGATAGACAGGCAACCACATTTAGAATTACAGTGACTAGTGGATAGACAGGCAACCACATTTAGAATGACAGTGACTAGTTGATAGACAGGCAACCACATTTAGAATGACAGTGACTAGTTGATAGACAGGCAACCACATTTAGAATGACAGTGACTAGTGGATAGACAGGCAACCACATTTAGAATTACAGTGACTAGTGGATAGACAGGCAACCACATTTAGAATGACAGTGACTAGTTGATAGACAGGCAACCACATTTAGAATGACAGTGACTAGTGGATAGACAGGCAACTACATTTAGAATGACAGTGACTAGTGGATAGACAGGCAACCACATTTAGAATGACAGTGACTAGTTGATAGACAGGCAACCACATTTAGAATGACAGTGACTAGTGGATAGACAGGCAAGCACATTTAGAATTACAGTGACTAGTGGATAGACAGGCAACCACATTTAGAATGACAGTGACTAGTGGATAGACAGGCAACCACATTTAGAATGACAGTGACTAGTGGATAGACAGGCAACCACATTTAGAATGACAGTGACTAGTTGATAGACAGGCAACCACATTTAGAATGACAGTGACTAGTGGATGGACAGGCAACCACATTTAGAATGACAGTGACTAGTGGATAGACAGGCAACCACATTTAGAATGACAGTGACTAGTTGATAGACAGGCAACCACATTTAGAATGACAGTGACTAGTGGATAGACAGGCAAGCACATTTAGAATGACAGTGACTAGTGGATAGACAGGCAACCACATTTAGAATGACAGTGACTAGTGGATAGACAGGCAACCACATTTAGAATTACAGTGACTAGTGGATAGACAGGCAACCACATTTAGAATGACAGTGACTAGTTGATAGACAGGCAACCACATTTAGAATGACAGTGACTAGTTGATAGACAGGCAACCACATTTAGAATGACAGTGACTAGTGGATAGACAGGCAACCACATTTAGAATTACAGTGACTAGTGGATAGACAGGCAACCACATTTAGAATGACAGTGACTAGTTGATAGACAGGCAACCACATTTAGAATGACAGTGACTAGTGGATAGACAGGAAACCACATTTAGAATGACAGTGACTAGTGGATAGACAGGCAACCACATTTAGAATGACAGTGACTAGTGGATAGACAGGCAACCACATTTAGAATGACAGTGACTAGTGGATAGACAGGCAACCACATTTAGAATGACAGTGACTAGTGGATAGACAGGCAACCACATTTAGAATGACAGTGACTAGTGGATAGACAGGCAACCACATTTAGAATGACAGTGACTAGTGGATAGACAGGCAAACACATTTAGAATGACAGTGACTAGTTGATAGACAGGCAACCACATTTAGAATGACAGTGACTAGTGGATAGACAGGCAACCACATTTAGAATGACAGTGACTAGTGGATAGACAGGCAACCACATTTAGAATGACAGTGACTAGTGGATAGACAGGCAACCACATTTAGAATGACAGTGACTAGTGGATAGACAGGCAACCACATTTAGAATTACAGTGACTAGTGGATAGACAGGCAACCACATTTAGAATGACAGTGACTAGTGGATAGACAGGCAACCACATTTAGAATTACAGTGACTAGTGGATAGACAGGCAACCACATTTAGAATGACAGTGACTAGTGGATAGACAGGCAACCACATTTAGAATGACAGTGACTAGTGGATAGACAGGCAACCACATTTAGAATGACAGTGACTAGTGGATAGACAGGCAAACACATTTAGAATGACAGTGACTAGTGGATAGACAGGCAACCACATTTAGAATGACAGTGACTAGTGGATAGACAGGCAACCACATTTAGAATGACAGTGACTAGTGGATAGACAGGCAACCACATTTAGAATGACAGTGACTAGTGGATAGACAGGCAACCACATTTAGAATGACAGTGACTAGTGGATAGACAGGCAACCACATTTAGAATGACAGTGACTAGTGGATAGACAGGCAACCACATTTAGAATGACAGTGACTAGTGGATAGACAGGCAACCACATTTAGAATGACAGTGACTAGTGGATAGACAGGCAACCACATTTAGAATGACAGTGACTAGTGGATAGACAGGCAACCACATTTAGAATGACAGTGACTAGTTGATAGACAGGCAACCACATTTAGAATGACAGTGACTAGTGGATAGACAGGCAACCACATTTAGAATGACAGTGACTAGTGGATAGACAGGCAACCACATTTAGAATGACAGTGACTAGTGGATAGACAGGCAACCACATTTAGAATGACAGTGACTAGTGGATAGACAGGCAACCACATTTAGAATGACAGTGACTAGTGGATAGACAGGCAACCACATTTAGAATTACAGTGACTAGTGGATAGACAGGCAACCACATTTGAAATGGGCTAGTTCCAAATTGGAGTGATAATTACATCAGCACACTCACAGAAGAACATTGGACAGCCATGTTGTTGATTGGCACTATAAAATACACTGCAGAGATAAAATTCAACAGACTGACAGGAAAACTGGGAGTGAGTTTGAAAGTGAGAGAGTTTACAGGGTAGTTGTCCCATGCGCCAAGAGTTTGGCCAGTCGCGCTCAATAGGTGTTTATGTTGGACACCCTATGAGTGGTATGAGATCGATTATGTGTAAGTGTGAAATTACAATTCGCCTTTGTACTAAAATTGATTGGGTGTGAGTGCACAGATCGACTACGTAAGTGATCTGATTATTTGTGAGTGCACAGATCGAATGAGTACGTGATCACACGTGAGTACGTAATCCGAATATATGTGAGTACGTGACCTGATAATATGTGAATGCACAGATCGTCTGATTATGTGTGATCTGGTTATATGTGAGTGCACAGATAGACTGAGTACGTAATCTGATCGTGAAGACGAGTTTGTGCTTGAGTGCTGAGGGTGCAGATAGAGAACGGCGAGCTAACTGGGGCCATTGAGTTGTAACTAAATAGTATTAGAGTGTATGAGAAGTTTTGTTTACACAGAAATAGACAACAAATTCTGGGTATCATAGGATTTGGAGGAAATATCAAAAGCTAGTGCTTACAACCTCCTAGGTTGTGTATATATATATATATATATATATATATATATAATGATTATTTTAGAGGTACTTTGCTTTTTGTTGATATTGCGCAGCGATTATTTTTGTAATAAATGATATTGTTTTGTTTTATGGTCAGGATAGTGTTTATTGTGTTTTACTGTGTTGAAGTCGTGTCGTGGTGTAGATATTTGTTGTAACTCTTAAGATAAGTAAACTACTCAACTTAAAAGCTTACGCTGGTACGCTTAGGTCTAAGGCAGATACGTTTACTTTACGCCATAATAACAATTAGCCACAGTGTCCAGGACAGCTAATTGGATTTAGTAGGTCATGTACCGCTATCTCTGGTTGACGTACCGCTACTGCTGGTTGGAGCACTGCTATCTCTGGCTGGAGCACTACCACCACTGGTTGGAGCACTGCTTTCGATGGTTGGAGCACTGTTAGTGCTGGTTGAAGCACTGCTATTGCTGATTAGATCACTTCTAGCTCTGGCTAGAGCACTTCGATCGCTGATTGGAGCACTGCCACCGATGGTCAGATCACTGCTATCGCTGAATGGAGCACTGCTATTGCTGGTCAGATCACTGCTCTCTCTTGTTAGATCACTGCTCTCTCTTGTTAGATCACTGCTATATCTTGTTAGATCACTGTTATCTCTTGTTAGATCACTGCTATCTCTTGTTAGATCACTGCTATCTCTTGTTAGATCACTGCTATCGCTGGTTGGAGCACTGCTATTCTGGTCAGCTCACTGCTATCTCTTGTTAGAGCACTGCTATCTCTTGTTAGAGCACTGCCACCGCAGGTTAGAGCAGCGTGATCGCTGATTGGAGCACATTCATTGCTGTTCAGATCGTTTTAAACTAAGGATATGTTTATGCCATGTTTGTGAATATTGTCGTGTTGTTTGCATATTCAACAATGTGCTTTTATTACAGTTGCAGTATTCAAGACAATACTACGTACAATTAACAAAGGTTTCCAACAAATACGCTTTCACGTAAAAGCAATGAGTACTGAATACCACATCAAAACAGGAAACAAGTTTGAGGCGTTGCTGGTGGCACAAGAAATAGTTGACAACTGATGAGCTGACAACACACGCAAGGGATATGGTCTTAACAACGCATGCTATTATTCACAGGAAGTCGCACAAGAAATATATATATATATATATATATATATATATATATATATATATATATATATAAATATATCAGATGAAACATTATAATTCAAAGAAGAAAGGAAAAATTAAAACAAATTGGACGTGAAAGTACCAACACATCATATACAAACTGCGCAAAAAAAGTTAGCAGATAAATAAATATTGATAAAACGAGATCCATTTTGAATGCTTGTAGAAACTTAGAAGATCTACAGCAACAAGGCAGGGAGAGATATGCCTTTAAGGAGATAAGAACATGTACAAAGTAAATCCTTTCGATTGCACATGTCATCGTTGACAAAGAAGACAGCACACTAACAGAAACCAAAGACATACTAAAAGAAGGAGAGCGTATTGCAGAATGATGTATTAAAACAATACAATACTCTGAGAACAAAGGTACCTGAATGTGTGCCAAGGTCACTCTCTGTCTGGTCCCTCACCGTCTCAACAAAGGAAAACGGTGTAGGGGAAAGAATGTGTACAGGTAGACTAGGAACTGACCACTGGCGTTCCGATTTGGGTAGTGGGGATGAGTGACAGACAAGAGGGCAGCAGAGCTTGCTGCGATATTTGAGTGACAGGTGTTCAGAGTAATTCGTTCCAATAAAGACTGAATAGAACCATTCCCCAGAGATCCATTCGATAGCTCTCATACTGCTTGAGACTATAAAATACTAGACAAAGTTTAACTCAAGCAGACTGGCCAGAGAATGTGAGCGAGAGACTGATAAATTAGATAGGAGTCTGTTTAGCTCACCGATTTGATAGAGGAGTGATTGATATGCTGTAGTTTCAAATGTGTGAGATAGAACAGGAACGCTGAACCAGCATACTCCTTGAGTCTTGGCCAGTCGCTCTAATGAGATGTGTGTGTGGTGTGTGTAGACACCGAGGGAACGATGTATGTTCTAGAGTTGTGCGAGTGTACAGCTGTGTCTAGGAGAGATCTAGATGTGTGTGTGTGTGTGTGTAGACACCGAGGGATCGAGGTATGTTTCAGAGCGTGTATATACGCAGATCGACTGAGTTGAGAGATCATATGTAAGTATACGTAGAATATATTGAATGCATTATGTCCAGATCACCCGCCTGAGGGGATTTGAGTGAGGACGAGTTTTTGAGAGTGTGTTGAGGATGCAGATAAGGGAAGGGGTGTGTGCGGCGTGTGCGGCAAGAACTGGGTTAAATAGTGGGAGCAGCATCAATAGTTTATACTAATAACTCTCGAATATATATATAATTAGTTAAGAAGTATTCTTATATTATTTGTATCACATTGCACTAACTTTGATAGTGTTGTATGAGTATTATATAATAAATATGCCACCTACTGTGTGCTATATTATTTGCTGCGTGTGGTTATGAATGATGTGGATGAGTGTGATTACATTCTAAGTTAGAATAACCCTAGTGCAAACCGGGCCTCTGCTACAATACTACCATTAGAAGAGAATATACCTTAACCAACACTGGAGGAAGTACGCTCAGCAATGAAAAGCTCGAAAAAGTGCACAGAATGAAATAATATCCCAGCGGAGCAAATACAGCCAGCAGGTGAAGCCAGTAAACGTGTAACACGTGATGTGTAAAAATATATGGCACAGCGCAGAGTGACCAGAATAATGGAAGAGATCCATTTATAATTTCCCTTCCAAAGAATGGCAAACTAAAGTTGTACACAAATTACCATACTATGGCAATAATCAATCATGCTAGCAAGATACTCTTGGGAATCCTATTGAGAAGGATAGAGAGCAGATTTTTATCTGAAATTCATTAAGTCCAAGCAGGTTTTAGAAAAGATAGGGGGACCAGGAATCACATATTAAATATGAGGAGATCTATGAAAAATGTAGAGAGTGTAACGTAGACCAGTACACGTGCTTCATTAATTGCACTGAAGTCTTTGATACCGTGGTGAAACATTAGAACCTGAGGAACGTCATAAAAGCAATGTGTTTTTATGTACATATTATTCATCTAATTGAAACATTATGTCAAAAAGAAGCCATTGTCCGAGAATCTGACCAAACATTTGACTGGACCGCAGTACAAAAAGAAGTACGACAGGGGTGTACCCTCTCTCCATCTATATATAAATATATATATATATATATAACTTATATACGGAATCTATAATGAGAAACGTTAGAGAAGACAAGAATATCGAAAGTTTCGATCTATTTACAATTGGCGGTTACGAGATTCTAGAGTTACGATACGCAGATGGCACAGCGATACTTTAAAGAAGTGCAGAACGGCTAGAGCAGCTCAGCCTTATATAGACAGTGTAGACTAAAACCTATTTGTAAACATAAACAAAACAAAGATTTATCCATCGACAAAAGACGGTGTCAACATAAATTTACAATAGGTGGTGAGGAAAAAGACCAACTCACGCATTTTAAATATCTGGGCTCGAAAATTGAGATAAATGGCGACCGCTCCAAATAAATCAGAAGACTAGCTATGGCAACGAGGAGACTGAACATCCTGAAGAAAATAGGATAGATCCCCAGCAAAACAACATACGTGAAAGTCTTGAGAGCCTGTGTCTTTCCCATGGCAGCATATGGCTGCGAAGCATGGACGGCTACCAAAACATTTAGAAAGAGAATCGAGACCTTCAAATCAAAATGTTACAGAAAGTCATCAGAATACCCTGGACTGAGTGAAAGACAACTATAGACATTCGACAATAGTTGAAAATAGAAGAGAACTGGTTTATCAACCTCGTCATGGCCAGAAAATTTAAATACTTTGGTCACATCAAGAAAGGCAACGGTCTTGTAGGACAGTCATGAAAGATATGGCGCGAAGCAAAAGCGGCAGGGGTATACAGGGACGACGATGGCATGAAGATATCAAGGAATCTCTGGGCATGACTTTGGCAGAGGCTGGAGATTTGGCTAGGGAACACGTTTCTTTCTGTGTAGCAGCATAGGAGATTGGGGCTGGAAAATTAATCTCGGAGAGCCAAACAATTGGCTGAGAAAGTAATTGGCAAAGTCAGGTCAAACTACGGTCACACCACAACGCCATTATCAAGTCTCAGATTGAATTGGACACGAGCGAGGCAGTGGTGTTTACTAGGGGTTGGGACTGGTATTTCTGAGTTGGGGATAGTGCCTATAGACTCCCATTCTTTTTAGTTAACTATTTTTCAGCAGGAGATTTAGTGACAAAGAATAGCATGCCAGGCTGACACATTTGGAATAACAGAGTGCCATGTAGACTTAAGAGTAAATGGGATTCAAAATGGGAGATCGACATAAGATTGACCGCTGACCAGTCAACTAGGACATACTACACAGCCGCCATCTTGATTTTAGGTACAATGGGTCTATTAAAGAGATAAGAGATTCGATATTCGGCATTCGATAGCTGATCTAGAAGGCTGTCTCACTGTGTTCCAGCGGTCGATGCATTTGTGCCTATTGGAGTGAATGGTCGCCCTTCTATTATCAACGAGACGAGAAGGAAATCTGATCACTTCGAATGAGAACGCTTATCTATATGAAAAAAAGGCTCTGGTGAAAACAAAGTCTCGTGTCGAAGGGGGTCTGGTGAAACCAATGTCTTTGTCGAAAGGGGTCTGTTGAATCCCGGGACACAAATTCCAAAGTCATAAGTCGTAAAGGGTTTGATGAACCCAGTATCAGTGCCGGAAAAAGAGAGATGAGCCCTAAGAATCCTCAGGGAGCACATTCTCTCAGAACGAGTGTAACACGGGCACCTCTGGGAACACATTCTCTCAGAACGAGTGTAACACGGGCACCAAAGATCCATGTTCTCGACTTGTGGCTGCTGTTATTCGGTCCAAGAGTGAGTTCTAACTTAATTGTCCCGCAAGAGCCCATGTGATAAGATTTGGTCATATCGAATAATTCAGTCAACCAGAGAGTCAGATTGGTCACAACATCGACGACCTGGAGGAACGTCAGAGACAACGACTTAGCTAGTTAGCCACTCATGTGTAACGAGATGGAATTAGATCAAGTTGAGTGATTTTTATAGTGTCATAGATATGAGTTAAACTACCGAATTGCGTTTATAGTTCCAGGGATTCCAACCAGCTCATGATAACATTCCCTAAGCTAGAAAGATTTAATGTTGTCTATTTAGTTTAGGTTGTTTTAATCATGTTGTAAGCAAATACTTTTGTAATAAATGAATAGCTTGTGTTATTGTTCTCATAAGCTTTTAGAGTTTTCTATGTTAAGATCTTAACGTTAAGTAATAGATATTGTAATTCTTAACTCACAGTCTGAAAGAAATCCTAACTCTATCACGTGTATATGTAATAACGGTCCATGTGGCCAGGATATGATATCTGTGATGGGAACGACGTTCTACAAAGCACATGCTACACATTGATGATGATGATGATGCTATTATTCTTATTCTTATCATGATATTAGTATTGTTTTTACTATTGTACAGTAAGACATACGAAATGTTAACCTTTGCTTAAGGAAATACACCGCTTAATGAACTTGTAAGTCCCTTTCCTTATATTCAGGTCACCAACTTCACTTTACTCGCTACAACATTAAAATTGTTTAAATATTATTTTCACACGACCAAAATGTATTGTATTCTTCGGTCCACCTTCATCGTCACGTTTGGAATGTGAGTAAAGCTACTGCAACACGCCACTACACAGCCTTTTAAAGTACACACAAAAGACCAGATTCACTCATTGTATGCATTCAACAGCACGATAGACTTCGTGAGCAACGTTCTAATGATAAGAAGAGTTACATTGGTGGACAACCAGCTGAGCCATTCGCAGACTAACAAATCAGACATATTTGCAATACCATTATTTGACATCTGACATTCTGCGTTCAAAGATGTGTTTCTTCATGAAGCAGGCCCACAAGAGAAATCAATATCAGTAACAGTGTATATATTTGAGATTCCGTACTGCAAACAAAACTGTTTACATATAACACAGCAATAACTTCATACATGTGATGCTTACATGAATAGCTGAAATCAGATATTGGCAGGAAGGAGAGCTGATATGTCAATAAATGAACTGAAATGTCTGTCAGTCACCGGCTACATACAACAACCCATGTAACGTTCGACTACAAGTCTCAAACAGTGATATACAACCCTGAGATCGGGACTTACTTAGAGTCGAAATAAGTTATGGGGTCCTGACCGTATTAAGGGTGCCCAGGTGGTTATTAAAGGGGTCTTAATGTTATTTAACAAACTTTCCTTTCTGTTATCGCTAAAGAAGGCTACATACTGATATAAAACAGAAGTTGAAGATGTACTCAAAGTGACGATTTCAAAAGTCAAGCCAAGAATGAAGAACAAGATTTGAAGATTCAGGATGAATTGTTGGATTGGGACTATCAAACATTGCTTGCCAATTTGTTTAACTAGGAAATGATAGTTTTTATTGTTGCTGCAACATATGGTTCATGCCACTGATGCTGACATCCCCCCTAGATGTAATGTTGGGAAACATCTTGTTGCAATACCTCATACAATGACACACTTTCTTCTAGATGTGATGGTGGGAAGGACCATATAACTATACCTCACACAATGACATACCTCTAATATGTGATGGTGTTAAGGACCATACAACTATACCTCACACAATGACATACATCTCATATGTGATGGTGTGAAGGACCATAAAACTATACCTCACACAATGACATATCCCACAGAAGTGATGGTGGCTGAGCCTCACACAATGACATACTTTCTCCTAGATGTGATGGTGTGAAGGACCATATAACTATACCTCACACAATTACATACCCCACATATGTGATGGTGTGAAGGACCATATACCTATACCTCACACAATGATATACCTCACAGATGTGATGGGGTGATGAGCCTTTAGCAAGATCTTACAACATGACATACCCCGTAGATGTGATAGTGTGAAGGACCATATAACTATACCTCACACAATGATATTCCTCACAGATGTGATGGTGTGATGAGCCTTTAGCAAGATCTTACAAAATGACGTACCCCATAGATGTGATGGTGGGAAGGACCTTATAATAAGACCTCACACAATGAGAGCTTAACCTTCTCCATCACCACCAAAGGCAGAGTGCAGGTCCAATACTTCTGGTTAGGGTAAATATCAACAGAGAAAAGTCTGAATGCTGTGCCTTTCCTAGGCTTAGTGAACCAAGAAGGAAACCTCCCAGAAAATTGCTACTAATCAGGGGTTGCTGTAGTCAAGAGGTTAAAGCACTCGCCTCTCACAGTAATGAACGGAAATGGCCAGCAATCGAATCCCGAAAGTTTCAAGCGACCCTGTTCTCACGGGAGGTAAGACCAGAGTGCCTGCATCCCAAGTTACCTCCAGTCGTCTCGACCAATAGTCTTGCCACTGATCCAAGGTAACTCGGGATAAGAGTGAGATTGATGACCAGCGCAGCCTCTTCCTCACTATAACCCAGATACAGGTCACATCACATTATTAAGACAAAACTGTCTGATGTTGTGGTCATCATCGCTTTGCGATGAGCAATAGAATACACATTTTTTTACTAATAAAATGTGAATCTGGAAGACAGACCAAGGAAAACACAACACGCATCTGTAAGGGCCAACCACATTGGATTGACAGAACAACAGGATAGCGTTTGGGTACCTGGCGTCGAGCACTCACCGGACTGATTGGATACCAGGATTCCAGTATAGCTTAAATGTTATCTCTAACTAAAGGATACATTAAAAATACGTAACTGATACATCTAAATAACCTTAGTATGCTGTCCAGTATCATGCACTGCTATCGGGGATGAAGTGTTAGAGAATTCATTGAACCAGGTCTCAGCTGTTGTGAGGTGAAGTAGCCAGTTCATGTTCTCGCTGGCTTTTCTTGCTTCACAGTAAGGCAGATGTCCATAAACAGCGGTATAGATCGGAGCGTGCCAATAACGGGGATCAAACCGAGTACCATTACCGTGAGAAGCGAGCTCTCCATCAACTGCACTACTAAGACGATCGAACGTCATATATTATCCTTGTGTCAAATATATATTAGTATATACCCTACCCCTATATTTTGTTCAAGTGACACAATGTTCTATAATTAGAATATTATTTCCGTGGGGATGAACCCACACATTCAGTTTATATTTTTTTTTAAACATTTGAAAAATGTATACATATTACAAAAATAAACTATGTTATCTAAAACAGAAACAAAAACCACCTAAAAACAAAAACAAGTCCAACATTTCACCAGTGTTTGGTCAATCACAGGTTGACAAATTCAAGGTCCATAATTCTGAATCTCTAAGCAATTTTGGCACCGTTGACAGGTGAGATGATGAACTGTTATGGACAAAGCTGAATGAAGATATAGGATCTGGAGAAACACATCCACCTTCGTTATCATCACATGTCACCTGTCCTTTATTGCATCCATCACATGTCACCTGTCCTTTATTGCATCCATCACATGTCACCTGTCCTTTATTGCATCCACCACATGTCACCTGTCCTTTATTGCATCCACCACATGTCACGTGACTGCAACAACAGTTGACCACTTCGGGCGATGAATACGTGTTCTGGTAATCACAACCGCTCTTATGAAGCTTCGTCTGGCATGTCTTCTCATTACATATTGCTGTACTGCAGGAGAGACTGCACGAGACACCGTCACATTTCGTATGATGGTCTAAGTGTGTAATTGTGGAGTCATTATCTGTTATCGCCCCGTGGCTTTTCACTGGAGAAAATGGACGGCATGAATGAATCGCCGAGCTATGTGTAGGATAGTGACGACGGTGCGTAGTAGACACTGGATTATGAGTTGGGGAAATTGGACTACGTAATGAAGAAACTGGGCTGCGTTTAGGAGAAACCTGACCAGGTGTAGAAGAGTCTTCAAGAATCCTAGAGATCTTCTCACACCCGTCTTGGGATGTTGCATCCTTACAAGCGTTGCTCATATCTTCATCTGAACTTGGAGACTGAAGCGCACCTCTTCGAGATGCATCCCACACAAATATCTCTTCCGGTACCTCCACCTCTACTTCTTGCTGTTGTTCGTAAATAGACATGGGGTTTTTATGTGCAAGTTTAGAGCGCCCAGTGTCTGCACCTCCCGTTGACTCATTGCACAGACTTTCTGGCGGTGCATTTGGTGTCCCTGTCACCATTCGGTGACTAACGTCTGTGTAGTCTATATCATCGAGAGGTATAGCAGCTTCGATTCCTGCTAACCAGTTCTTGCAACGTGTTGTGTTTTCTTCTACATACCGCCGGCCTTCAAGGATGCGAACATGCAACCCTTTGGGATTTGTGTCAGCACGTGTAGCTGTGATGGCGCGTTCAGGCAAGTCTTCGACATGAATGATGTGTTCACTTCTAGTACGATGAATTCTTGCTCGTGGCCTCCTGGCCAATCGGCTGGGTTTATTTCCTGGCAGCGAGGCCGTAACTGTTGAAGTTTCTATACCATCAGGGACTGCAACAAGAGACCGTGAGCCAAGCACTCGGGTTGATGAGTCCAGGATGTCCACTTCTGAATGTAAGCTGACACTCTTTGGTGATGAGGAGACAAAGTCTCTCCAGCATGGAGGCTTCGGGGGTCGCATGACTCCCAAGGAAGTGTAACGGATAGAGCTCATGGCTCTTACCAAACCTATAGTCTATACAAATATGTATTATTACACATAATGAAGTTTCAAGTACGCAGATTAATACAAATAGATGAGACTAAACGACATCACCTGACAAGCACTGGCTTTAGAAATGGAACTTCGTGGCGTGCCTTTTCTTATCGCATAAATAAATAATAAACGTTCTATTACACGAAACATTTTATTACATGTCGAATTTGTCAACACATTTTGATTCGTATGTTTCTTCTTGTTATCCAATGAACCATTTATTGTGTCTACCCGATACAGTGGGCTTTAGTTAGCCAGCCCTTCGTCTGCGCTGCACTCGATAATAACAACTAACTGACGTGAGTACTTAACAGTGTGGATGGCACTCTCAATCTGTCAACATATGCTGGATACGATGGGTATACACATGCTTAGTAATCCATTTCTAGGTCACTGAGTGCTGGTGAAGTCTAAGCTAAGATCGTTCACAAATGGAATTCAGGTGGTGAATAAAAAATTTAAAAAACGCCACTCACTCGAATGCAAAAGTAACATAAGAAGGTAGAAATAGCATTGTATGCTACACACTTGTATAAAATTGTTCATGTTCCGTCTTCGTGGTTCACTCCAATGAGAAGCGTAACGGAACAGAGGTCATGGCCTGAATTCTATGCTAGACGTGCCAACAACTGGAACGATCTGGAAGTATATCGGAAACAATGTGTTAAAACCATCTCGTTAAATTTGCTGAAACACAGTTTAAAAATAAGTGTTATATTTTAGAAGAGTAACATAAGTTAACAGATGTTTCGACCTAAATTGGCTCTTTCTCAATGACTTGACGAACGAGATAAAACACATGCAACAAAACTACAAACTAACAAAAACATATAACTGAAGGTTCTCAAATATTCGACTTTCGTTAATTTCACGGCAACTTTTTATTCTATCGTCTTTCATTGATCATTTACAGAGCTGTATTATACAGTGTATATATTGAACGTTGGTCCTTGTATTAGTCTGTGTTGTTTCCATATGTCCAGTCCTTGACAATAGTCGATATAGGTAGAAACGTCGGTTGAAGTCTCTTATTGTTTGCAGGTTTTAATTGTGTTTGTTGTTCAGTCATTATTTGTAATACGTTCGCCTTCTGTCACTCATAAATTAGCAACATTTCCTGTTTTACAACTTAAAAAATTGTCTAGGTCGTACCAATTATACAAGAAATATGATATGGAAATTATCACAGTTTATCGCGCTTCTGATCACATGATATCAAGTGTGATGTTTCGTTCATGTTTTTAAATAGCCAAGGTTTGATACCAAATCTTTTATATGTTTGTAAACACTTACATTCACATACGTCTAAAATAAACGTGCACGAAACCTGAAGAATATTCCTAGTTCATGCCCAGCTGTCGCAAGGTTCTGGTACAGCTCGCTGATGTTTCAAGAAACCAATCTGTTCTACCCGCAGCTACACCATACACTTTGACAGAAAGCACTCCACAGCACCGGAAATTGGCCACCGCCGCCAAAATGTGCAGACGTCACGTGAGATCCAGGAACACACAATACAGGAGCCTGCTTCTCGCAGACCGATCGTTTCTTCACACAATCTGCCAGGGAAACTTGCTCACAAGCCTCCACCACGGCATCGGTAACTCACTCACACGCAACTTCTGCTAGTGTTGGCTGGCTTGAGCGGATGTTTCAATTGGCGTGTTGTGGGAGGAATTGAAAAGGAGGGTGAGGGGGGAGTTGAATACAGGTGAGGAAATTGTGGTTGTGATGGAGAGGAAGTCTAGGAGAGGGGTAGTATTAGTGTTGGAGGAAAATAATATGAAACTCAAGGAAAGCCTCGACTGATGCTGAATTCGAGTGAAAGAAACGGGATCAAACTAGTTACATCAAGATGGCTGCTCGATACTGCAAGGGAATGAACGATCTGGAAACACATCGTGTTATCAGCAAAGGTTAATATTGAAAAAAATAACAGCATACGCATATGTAAAACTTCAGCCTCTTTTACCGATATAATCAACAATACGATTCTATTCAATGAATCAAAACCACATAATCATCAACAAACGACTATGCAAAGACTCAAACCACCTATAAATACATCAATACTATACGATTCAAAGACTCAAACCACCTATAAATTCATCAATACTATACGATTCAAAGACTCAAACCACCTATAAATACATCAATACTATACGATTCAAAGACTCAAACCACCTATAAATACATCAATACTATACGATTCAAAGACTCAAACCACCCAAATGCGCATCAATACTATACTATTTAGCGGCTCAAACCACCCATAATACATCAATACTATACGATTCAAAAACTCAAACCACCTATAAATACATCAATACTATACGATTCAAAGACTCAAACCACCCAAATGCGCATCGATACTATACTATTTAGCGGCTCAAACCACCCATAATACATCAATACTACACTATTCAAAGACTCAAACCAACCAACAATACATCATTACTATATAATTCAACGACTCAAACCACCCAATCACCAATACTATACTATTCATCGACTCAAACCATCTAATTATCATTACTATACAATTCAACGACTCAAACCACTTAATAATCAATACTGTACTTTTCAGTGACTAAACCAAAAATACAATCTAACAATCATGTACTTTATTTTCGTTCAAACCACACATCATACTTACACTTTCCTTTGGTTGAAACCACACATGATATCTACACTTTCCATTGTTCAAACCACACATCATACCTATATTATCCTTTGTTTCCAACCACATATCACATCTACACTTTCCATTGGTTTAAATAATACACATGAATAACTAAATGTATATATTTTCTATTAATTAAGTTATGAAACAATCATATACCTTTCAATGATTAAATCAGCACATTAATCGTATACTTTTCAATGAATCGATATACATAAATAACCAGGTACAAATAACTGATACAATGACCAACAGTCAATATTCACTAGATGTAGCTTGTGATGAGAAAGCGGTACATTTGTTAGAACAATTGTTTCATTAACTCAGAGAACATGATTGCACAATTCGCAGATGACACAGAACTATGCGACAGGGTCTCATCTTGGGCAGAGTTGGATCTATTGAGATCGGATTTAGATAAGATTGAAAAATAGTCTGAGATATGGCAGATGGATGTTATTTAATGTTGAAAAATGTACAGTCATCCACATATCAAGATCCAATAAAGACTATATTTACATGATGTGAGAGAACAATATTATGAAAAAATAAAATGAAATGGATCTAGTTATTATAATAGATCATAGAGGTAAGGGGCGGAAGCAAGTCCAGAATGCAGTAAACAAGACCAATTCAACGCTGGGTATGATAACAAGAACAATTACACATAAGATCAAGGCAAAGATAGTTAAACTATATAAATCATTAGTGAGACCTACATTTGAATGCTGTGTTAAGGTGTATATGTCTTATCATAGAGTGGATATAAACACGCTAGAAAGGATACAGAGAAGAGCTACAAAATTGATCGTGGAATTCCAGAGTTGTGATTATCCCGAAAGACGGGTCTACATTATCTAGAACAGAGAAGAATTCGAGGTGACTTAAATCAGGTTTATAAATTAATCAATGGAAAGTATAAATTAGACTATACCAAGATTGTCAATCACTATCAGCCCAGCCCAAGTGGACAACGCTCAGGAAAGCAACGACCTAACTGCTTGTTACCAAGGCGTTTTCAATAATAAAAGATCTGGCTTTGCCGGCACGATATGGATTTCCATTGACAAAACCGCAAATGTTTAACAGCGACATGTACCTAATGTTGGGTGTTGAACAGCGACATGTACCTAATGTTGGATGTTGAACAGCGACATGTACCTAATGTTGGGTGTTGAACAGCGACATGTACCTAATGTTGGATGTTGAACAGTGACATGTACCTAATGTTGGATGTTGAACAGCGACATGTACCTAATGTTGGATGTTGAACAGTGACAGGTACCTAATGTTGGATGTTGAACAGTGACATGTACCTAATGTTGGGTGTTGAACAGCGACATGTACCTAATGTTGGGTGTTGAACAGCGCCATGTACCAAATGTTTGATGTTGAACAGCGACATGTACCTAATGTTGGGTGTTGAACAGCGACATGTACCTAATGTTGGATGTTGAACAGCAACATGAACCTAATGTTGTGTGTTAAACAGCGACATGTACCTAATGTTGGATGTTGAACAGCGACATGTACCTAATGTTGGGTGTTGAATCGCGACATGTACCTAATGTTGGATGTTGAACAGTGACATATACCTAATGTTGGGTGTTGAACAGCGACATGTACCAAATGTTTGGTGTTGAACAGCGACATGTACCTAATGTTGGATGTTGAACAGCGACATGTACCTAATGTTGGGTGTTGAACAGCGACATGTACCTAATGTTGGATGTTGAACAGCGACATGTACCTAATGTTGGATGTTGAACAGCGACATGTACCTAATGTTGGGCGTTGAACAACGACATGCACTTAATGTTGGGTGTTATACAACGACATGTACTTACTGTTATGGGTTGAACAGCGACATGTACTTATTGTTATGGGTTGAACAGCGACATGTACTTAATGTTGGATGTTGAACAACGGCATGCACCTAATGTTGATGTTGGGATACTAAGAGAAGACCGACCTGGAAAAACAATCCACTTTTTTTGTGAATTGGAAATGTCGACGCTCTCAGCTTTGTTGCTGTGCTCTTTGACTGCGCTGTCAACCTCTTTTGGCCAGATTGGATGAAAAGAAACAAATGTTCTTCTGTTAGTAACAGATGCAGCTCCATACATGGTGAAGGCGGTCATGGTCGGAAGATTCTGTAATCAAAAAATTGTGCACCTAACTTGCATTGTACACTCATTGCATAGGGTAGTTGAAGAAATTTAAGGGAACTTATAGTGAAGTGCGTGACTAAATGGTTCCGATGCCTGGCTGCCGACAAGGAGGGAAACAGATCGAATTCCCGGTAAGGCATATGTTGATTTTCTGTTCCGGGTGAAATAAACAAACATAGCCAGCACACAACTTTCAAACAGCAGTGGCAAAGCAGCATGTAGTCATCAGCCTTTCAAACCCTCAATCCCAGCAACTACACCAGCATGTAGTCATCAGCCTTTCAAACCCCTCTATCCCAGCAACTACCTCAGCAATGGGGAAAAGGAGGTAGGTCGACTATCCTGTTGTTTACAGTATCAATTCTAATGTCAAAGAATATTCATTAAAGCTCGTGTACGAGTGCATACTTTCAAAGAAATGGCCACATCAGAGCACTGCCTCCAGAGCTTGTCCTCAAACGTTGGGGAACTTGGCTCTAAGCAGCAGTTTATAACTGCATCCGCTGCAGTGACATTGAGAAAGGTGTTAGTAGTTTCGGGGACGGCGTAGACTAGTTGTTAAGTCACACGGCCCACAACACCGTAGGTGCTGGGTTCGGTCCCGATCACAGCACCGGCCGTTACCCTGGGGAAGCAAACCCTTAGAAACTGCAGGAGGAAACAGACACTTACAGAAAATGCATGCCGAAGTCTGATGCACTGATCCGACAGGCGCAAAATAAAAACCGTAGTGCAACGCACACCGCTTTGGGGAATAGAAAAATAAGGCGAACGCAACAAACAAACAACAAAAAAAAGTTTGTTTTATAGTTTCAGAGATGAAGAAGCTTCCTCGATGGTCGCTGTGGTCAAGCAGCGCTGTCCAGAAACCTCGCATTGTTCAACTCCAAAATTCAGCAAGCTAGCAATAACAATCACGCAACTTAAAACAACAGGCGTACAGCTCCCTACCAGTGTCAACTTGTGAAAGCGAGCTAAAGGAAGTACGTGGCATGATAGGTGACAATATGTTTACAAAACTAGAATGTGTACTACATGTAAATGATGGATATTGGCAAGATTAGTGACATTCTAGGAAAACGAACTAGAAATTAGAAGCAATGATTTTACATTTATCATATCTCTCAGTTAATTCATAGTATGTGGTCAGAAGTTTCTTGATTGCAAAACCATATTGATTTACAATCGGAAATCATGTTTATTTGAAAACTTCAATATGTATGTAATTGTTCATTGTCACTCTGAGAATTACAGTGACAATTCAACAGGAAATTCTAGGTCTAATTGTTTGGCAATTATTATTCTGTACCCAATCAGTATGAAAACAATATCATGAGTAGATGAAGTGTTACCGCATTCATTTCTTCTTCTTCTTCTTCGTACGCTGTTTACAGCGATGTTTACGTTGCACTGTTTTATTTTGTTACGCCTGTGGCTCAGTGCATCCGATTTCAACAGGCGTTTCTGTAGGGTTGCCCTCCTTAGCCTTTGGCTGTCCCCAGCCTAATTGCAAGGCAGCAGTTGTTTTTGGTCAGAGTTATCTGTCTTAGGAAGTTGTCTTGCAGGACTATCGAGTCTTCCCTACTCGTGTCTATAGGGTTTGGCAATGATATGATGGACTATGTACTAGTTTGTACTATCCCGGAAGAGAAGCAGTCCAGTGTGACTTTGTCCCAGGATCGTCACGTCCTGCCAGAAACGTAGCATATGCATGTGAGTGAGGTATCTCTTTGCTCCCTTTATTTTCTCGGCTCATCTGCAGTGATGGTACGCCTAGCATTCCCCGCCACCCGGGAGGTTGTCACAATAGGGCAGGAGGTGCAATGTCCGCTGGACTGCATCTCTTCCGCGTCCATTGGGATGACTTATAGCAGACAGAGGCAAAGAGCGAGGCAGGAGTGCATTTTACCAGGTGCATTTCTGCGGCTCGACCGGGCCCGGCTGAGACGCAAGCCCCAGCCATGTCGTAGTCTCCTATCACAGCGGTGCTGAGATTTAGGGCGGGATTCTGGCTTAGAGGCGTTCGGCCGTAGTCCCTCAGATGTTAGCTTATCAGCCAGGCACGTGGACCAAATGTCAGCGACCTGTGATTCCTCTCGAAATAGTGCATTTGACCAGGGGACAAGCCTGGTCATTGCACGGAGATGTTGTTCGCCTGGTGTACGGACATATCTCATGGTCAAGGGTTGAGTCTCAGCAGTTCGTAGTGAGGTAGCTGATCTACTGCTTAGGGCACCCCGACCGAGAACTAAGTCTTCTACAAATGGTTTCATACCTCATCGCCGAATGGGGTGAATATCGAGCAGCTTCCCGCCCGCCTTAATCGGCGGACGGCAGAGACCTCATTCTGCGGCTCGACCGGGCGGGGCTGGAGCGGGATCACCAGGTCCCCACCATGTCGAAGCCTCCCTTTGCAATCGTGCTGAGCTTTTGGGCGGGATTTTGGCTTAGAGGCGTTCGGCCGTAATCCCTCACCTTGTAGCCTCGCGTCGTTGGCTTATCAGCCTAGTACGTGAATCGCATTCATTTGAAATATTGCGTTTCATTTTGTTAAGTAATAAGTACTATTTAAACTGAGTAAATTGCTATAGACATGATCAAGTCTTTTAGTAGGTTACATCTTGATCTTTGAGAATTAATCAGTAGGATAATTTATTTATTAATGAAACTCTAATTTACGATATGTAAGATTTTTTAAACTTTATTTTGACATTATTTGGTCATATTTTATAATTGTTAATGTCATATTAGGTAGTTTTTAAGGTCATAAATGTGTGCATGTTTCTTTGATGAAGGAGGCCATTCACCCAACAGCCCTGCTTATTACTACAAACAGGAAGCATTTGCTTGTTAAAATCACTTATAGAAAGTCTTTTTGCGCCTGCCCCACCCTTCACCAGTATTCGCACGTCCAGTGATTCATAAGTGCCACGTTATTCGCAAGCGCCACTAGAATTACATATTTCTGAGATTTGAAGGGTTTAAGAATTCACACGCGCCTCAGGTTCACACGAGCACCAGGTTTCGTATAGATCACATAATTCACACCCAGTCTTCGGGATTCACACAGCACCCATGATTCGCACTGGTCCGAGGATTCACAACGGCTCCATGATTCACATAAGGGTCTAATGATTCACATGGTTCCCAGCATTCACATGAGTCTCATGATTTCCACGGGGTCGTACGATTTGCACGGACCACTATTTTAATACTCTGACCTTTTGGCCAATACCAATATGTGTGGGAATGTGTGAACAAGGTGTTGTAAGATTGGTGTACATAATCCAACGTCCCTAATTCAAATCATGTCACATTCGGTGTGACAAACGGGTATGTCGGGGATCGTTTATCGTATGACAACTTCTCCCAGTTGACCCAGCTGTAAATGGGAGCCTGACGGACACCAGTAGCAAATATCCACATTCAAATTATTATCAATTTTTCTGCGCAACCTCGCTCATTTCTTAATCTTCCTAATCTCAAAGACGACATAACTGTAACGTGTGTTGGAGTATATACTGTACCAGAGCCGGTTGATTTGATGGAGCTCTGTGGCAGACGGTAAATGGGTTTCCTCTATTCTATTACACTATATACTCACTATAAACAAATTCAAGTAACACTAAATATAAACACAATACAACAGATTATTTAATCAAGAAACACCGCCAACTTTAAACTCTCTAAAAACTTAAATTCTTTCTCTCACCATTTATACTTCACGATACCCTATTCTCCTAATCTGGTGTGCTCATCTGCTCTCCTAATCTAGTCTACTAATCTGGCCTGTTGATATGCTCTCCTAATCTGGCCTGCGATCGAACTTAGTTGCGAATTGCCGCTGATGGTAAAGTTCGTACGTTCTGAACCCATGTTTGACGTCCGTGATATTGTTGCTCTTGTCAGCGGTAGATCAAAGTGGACACGACGAGGTCAGGAAAGACTTTATGAAATATGATCTATAGGATCACTGCAAAACTGCCTGTAGCTGCGACTGGCGATTTACATTCCAGTGATCAAGGTGATGTCGACGTGGTCAATGGGACTGCGTCAATATGATGAATGGGAAGACTTGAAATTACGACTACAACATAATATTAGGGTAGTTACCTTGCTTGCTGCGTGTCTATCTCAACTGCTTCTCTCCGTCGCCTAATTCGCAATTCAAATCTGTCTCAACTGCATATCTTTATCGCCTGCCCTCCACTGAGCGTCTCTTCCGTACCTCTGTCTCTGAAGTGAAATATTCTATCTCTTTCTCTGAAGTGAAATGTTCTATCTCTGTGTCTATCTCATGTAATGCTCTGGGAAGTGTTCTCTCTCTGTCTCTGAAATCAAGTCTGTTCTCTCCGCCACCTTTTTCGAAAGTGTTCTTATGTAATAATCTGAAGTGAAGTTTTATTTCTCTCCGCCGTCTGCTCTCAACTGATCGTCTCTTTCGAATGTCTTCTCAGTAATCTCTGAATTACGATGTTCTCTCTCTGTGTCTATCTCATGTAATCTCTGAAGTCAAATGTTCTCCCTGTGTGGTTCTCTCGTAATGCCCTGTGAAGCGTTCTTTCTCTGTCTCTGAAGTCAAGTCTATTCTCTCGGCCGCCTACTCTCACTCACCGTCGACAATAAATGTTAAAGAAAAATATCCACATTCAAATTATTCTTCATTTTTCTGAGCAACCTCGCTCATTTCCTAATCTTCTTAATCTCAAAGACATAATTGTACTGTTTGCTGGAGTACTTGTAAAGATATGCAAATAAGAAATACAAAATTCAAAGTGTGATTTATATCAGGTCAAATCATATACTTGATAACGTTAGAAACAACAAAAATGTATTTTTACAAAAATATACTCCTTAAACAATTATGTGAGATCAACACTTGACTTCGTTAGTGTCAAACCTCAATACATATGTCAGTACCTGAAATAGACCTCCCCCCCCCCCCCCCCCTCCTACCGCCCAAATGCCCTTCCAGTAGATTAGCTGAACTATGGTTAACTTATAGCTTAATCTGATAACAACTACTACCAACCCTTGTCCGTGTCCAACAGTGACTAGTCCACTGTCTGATTATATAATGATGTGATACTAGCGCGTCCAAACACAGTCTACTAGTGTCTGAGTTAACTAGCTCCGTTACTAAAAACTGGTTGCGTGTATATCAAACGTAACCGCGATTGTTTTCACCATTGTCGAGACCTTACAATGTTCCCCCTAAATACCAATTCAAAAAGGACTGGCCTACCTCGTCCCGTTCCTTTGTTGTCAGCCGTTAAGCTTACCAGATACAGTGACATTTCTTTACTTTGAATTAAGTCGATCTACTGTGAACACGCTGTCCTAGAATTCTCTTTGATCACGCGCAGGCTAGACTGGTTGTGAGAGCTCGTTGTGTTTGGTGTATCCACCTGACACTGACTTTAAAGTCATTTTTACTGTTGTCATTTCTCATTCTTACCCATCCACTCCCAAATCTCCATACACAAAGACAACGGTACATAAAACGAATTCATTTAAATGTATACTTAACCCGAGTATCTAATAGTGACCTATGTAACTGTTGTTACAGTCTGTCTATCGATCGATGACCCTAAAATTGAAGCATCATGGCTTCCGTGGACTTCATGTTTGCTAACATCATTTCTCTATTAGCAGTAATGGCTTATCCGGACGGACTCTGTGGAGTGACCACCGAACTCAACGCAACCCCGTTGTGAGCCCGGTTAGCTGTTTCTAATTGCTGGACAGTGTGTTGCTCGATTTGTTTGTTCGTCTCGCCTGGTTCCAACGTGTTATTACGTCTGGTTATGTTGATTATGACGCCTTCATGATTAAGTCTGCGTGAGTTACATTATTGTGAGACAGACGTTTCACAATGTTTGTCAGATCGTCCATGTACATCGTTATCTTGACGGTCTACCGCTTCAAGTCTCCGCAGTTATCTTGAATCTTTTTTAATTCGTTTATCGAGTCGTCTGTCTCGCATGTGTTCGTTTGACCCATCCTATATTGTCTTCCTCTTCCCCGCCACCACCAAAATCGCTATCTATCGCGTGGACACAACCCTTCCGTTCGTTCGTATACCCTCTCAATTGAAGTGGAACACCTAACTGAAAGTCTAAGCCTGTCTCCACTAACTTTATTGCTTCATCGTCTACCACAAAATCACTACTAGTCTTGAACTCAGGTTTCTTGTGAACTTCACATCTTTTATCAGACCCGACCGTGTTATCTGTCACGACTTCCAACTGAGTTTTCGAACGTAATCAGTTGTAACTCTCTCTGTCCCAGTACTCACTTGACTGGGCTGACTAAATGTGTTAGATTTTATTTCGGGGTCTGAGCATAGCCGAGCATTTCTATCGGTTTTATTGCATAACTTTTTCTCGTTTCTAACTTTTCGGGATAAACAAAACTTACTTTTCTTCCTTTCAGTTCTCTATTCTTCTTCTCCTCAATGTCTCTGTTAAAGGTTCTGACTCTACATGTAACGTTGTATGCGGCATTTTACTATGGGTTAAAAATCTGCCTATTTCATTTTAAAGATTTTCTGCGTTTGCTTAGGAAAATTCAACGCCGAGCATTTTACCTGTGCTAAACCACTCCCATTTTTGTCACTCCCATTTTCGACACTCACATTTTTTATCGTCCAAATCTGGCCGTCGTGATATCTTCTATCTCGAACGGTCATCCTTTGATGTGGTCGAACCATTGTTGATCTTAATGGTCCCCCCACTCTTCTCTGTCACTGTGTGAGGTTCCCAAATCTCGCCCCAGCACAGATTGGAATGCTTAGGTCTGATAGGTGTGTCAAATTCTCTACTATATACCCGCCCTTCCTGCTTCAGGGTCGTGTTTATAAATTGTATTCCTTTATTTCTTCCTGCCTTTCGTCTCTCGCTCCTCGTTGTCAGATAACACAGTCGATTGTTACATGAGTTGTTGCAACTTCTCTCTGCTGTTTATGTCATGCTTTTCTAACGGAACAATTATGTTTGTAAGCTCTTTTATGAGGTTTTGGAACAGCCTCCGTTTGTCTTCACCTTTATTGTCTGCCGTTTTTATTTCTGCAAGGTCTACTTATGTCGTCCTGTTTCTTCCCTCTCCAATCAAAGCTACGTAATATCATTACACACCAAACGCTGAAATGTCCAAGTCCTAAACAATGATAACATTGTTTGACTTGACGTCTCGTCATGTTTTCGTTGGAATAAACCAATCTGGTTTAATTTTTTAAATTTTCGAGACTGTCAAGTATACACAAATTGTCAAGTCTGACTGTAATGAAAAGAATGGATAAGAATTGTCAAAAACTTACCCGTCTTTATGGTTGGCAGGATATGATACTGACACCCTAATCTAAGATCGTGCTACTGCTTTACTCCTAATCCTCGCTACACACATAACTAAAAAAAAAAGTTAATACTAGGTCACGGGAACCAACATTTATGTGTGATAGAGTCTAGGTTTAGCTGAGTAGTTTACTTATCTAAAGGGTTACACCATGTATCTACACCACGACACGGCTTCAACACAGAAAAACACAGTAAACACTATCCTGACCATAAACAATATTTCTTATTACAAGAATAATCATTGCACAGTATCAACAAAAACCAAAGTACATCTAAACTAAATAATCTTGATTTATATATTGAACTGCAATATAAGGTTTCAAGCACTAGCTTTTGATGTTTCCCCCCAAACTACATGTCAACCCATATTATATGTCTAAACCTGCAACAATGAAACTTTCTACCCTCAAGAAATATTCTAGCCACAACTTAATGGCGCCAGTTATCTCATCGTCTTTCTTCTGCTCCCTCAACACACAATCACAAACTCGTCCTCACGGTCAGATTACATAGAATCGCTTCACATACTCAGACGAATCTGTACATTCACATACGATTAGATCACTTACAATCAGGTGATCTGTGCATTCACAAGTACTTAAATCACTCCACGTAGTCACGCAAATCTGTACGCTAACACATAATCAACAAACTCGTCCTCACGTTCAGATTACATAGATCACTTCACATACTCAGACAAATCTGTATATTCACATATAATCAAATCATTTCCAATCAGATGGTCTGCACATACAAAACACATTTAGATCTCGTCCTTAGACGAAGTGTACACTCGTGTAACCGTTCAGAACATACATCGTTCATAAGGTGTCCTGCACGTACAACACACATTCAGATTTCTTACTGTTCACAGGGTGTCTGTCGTAAGCACCTATTGAGCGTGACTGCATGTGTATGAAGGTACAGTCACCCTGCAAACTCTCTCACTTCCAGACTCACTTTCTCAGCCTTTCTCTTCCTTCCACTCAGTTTGCCCTGCAGAGTATTTTAAAGTCTCAATCAACAACATAGCTGTCTAATGGTCTTCTGTTGGATGTCTGACCTAGCCATCATTCCAATTTGGAACTACCCCTAACTAAATGTTATTGGTTTACTATCCACGAGGCACTGCCACTCTAAATGTCGTAGTCGGTCGTGGCAGCATCAGACTGTCCCCAACCTCCATTCACGACAAATCCGACACCCACCCGTGTACTAGACAAAAGTCATACACCTAAACCCCTTGTATCCGTTATATCGACCTAGTATCGAAACGGTGATTGACCTTGGCGTGACCTGCATTCGTCCAACGCATTCAGACAACCTTTCTTCTTAGAATCGCTATCCCAATCTCTCCTGCGCTAAACGCCCATGCTCCAGCTGAAACTGTCACAATACATTCATACATACATACATGCAAACATATATACATACACATATACATACATACACATACATGACACAAACAGACACACACACAGACACACACACACACACAAAGGCACATGCACACACACAGACACACACACACACACAAAGGCACATGCACACACACCTCTCACACACACTTATGTACGTACCTACATGTGTGTGACAAAGTGTCAGTTAAATAGACACATAGAGAGCGAGAGAGAGAGAGAGAGAGAGAGAGAGAGAGTGACAGACAGACAGACAAACGGACGGATAAACGCACGGACGTATAGATGGATAAATAGATAGATAGATAGATAGATAGATAGCTAGATAGATAGATAGATAGATATCAAGCTGTGAACGGTGCATAAAGGACTAGCACATATGAGTGACAAAATGAGCACACGTTCTGAGTTTGTTGGTTAGAGTGAGCTCATTTTCTGGGCCGCTGGATATCAAACCTATGCAACGTTTAGTCTTCTCATGTCCTCGAACTACCTGGCGCTGGATATCAAACTCATGCAATGTTTAGTCTTCTCATGTCCTCCAACTACCTGGCGCTGGATATCAAACTCATGCAATGTTTAGTCTTCTCATGTCCTCCAACTACCTGCCGCTGTAGAGTGCAAGTTGCTAAGCCTAGGCTGTTGATAGGCGATGGAACTGAATGAGGTACGGCCTTTAACTAGCTCCACTAACAGTCCTACGCTGGTTTTCAAGAAAGGAAAAGGTAGTGATGAAGTGTTGAAGACTTCATTTCACGAGGTTTCGGTTTAAATTTGTAGGTGGAGTAACCATTTACCCTGTCTTGCTTCCATGATAGAAATTCAGATTGGAATTTAGGTAGTCATTGACATATCTGTAAGCTAGAGGGTGTTGCTATCAGTGAACGAACCAAACACACTTGCCACGTGAAGCAAAGGTGTCTATACTTTACCTAACGTGGTTCAGTCGCCTGTTTCTAAGCGACACTCCATTTTCACTCAGGCGATTTTTTAAACTGACATTTCCTCAAACAGTTTATCTATTTAATCCTATTGTTACCTGTTCTATCCCATATTATTATCTATTTCACTCCATTTTAATCTATTTCATCACACGTGTATCTATTTAATGTTCTTAACCACTGAATTATACATCGAATTTGGGAAAGAGTAGTTAACTTTCAATTAATGAACTAAAAAGATATTTACAATTCAAAACATTCAAGACATAAGGTGGTCAACCGGTAAGAAGGCAAATGGCGCATTGCAGACAAAACCGCAAGGAAACTGAATCGCTGACTGATCTGTTTTCCTCCAGGAACCCCGCCAAATTTTGTTGCTGACATGTTCAAGCAATGTAACAGGGAAATGAAGGCCACACATGTGGCTATAGAAACTACACAATTTATATTCTAGGACTGGATGAAACAAAATGGTAGTGTTGAAAAGCTAACAATAAACACATGTGAAATACTGATGCTGCCATGGCACACTGAAGAAGTCGTCCACCAAAACTATTAAATGATGCGTGCAATGCACTTATATAATTAGATACAGTATGATCCAGAATAATACTAGCTATATTAAAAACTGCCAAAAATAAGATACAGGTAAACATTATCTCATGTTATACACCAACCATTTACAGACAAAGAAGACTCAAGGGAAGAAATATTTTGCACCAGACTTCATAATATCATGATACAAGGAAAAGAAAAGATGGTACGATTATGACGGGATACTTACATGATCATGTTGGTAATGATAATATCGGTTTTGAAAATATCATAGGCAAATATGAAAAGAGGGCTAAACAAAACAATGAGAGTTGCGTATGGACTTCAGCGCTTTACATCAACACGTGATTAAAGGCAGAACACTTCTACATGCAAGAATACACAAAGCAGCGTGGGTCTCCCGAAACCACAGAATAAAAAACGAGATTGGCCATACAAGTATAAATCAGAAACTAAGATCATCATGATACTTTGTAAAAGTATGTAGAGGAACCATCATCTGGCCATCGTCGTCTGATTTACAACATTTACAGATATACAACATATACATATATACAACATATACAGATATACAACATATACAGATATACAACATATACAGATATACAACATATAAATACAGGAAACAGTTCAATGTGAGATTCCTCAGGAACAAAGAGATACACGATACATTTAAAGTAACGATATTAAATAGTTATATTGTGTTACAGAAACTAGAAAAAATCAAGGAAACAGAAGAGCAGTGGGAATATATACAAAATTATATACAACAAGACATGTGGAGAAAAAGGTAAGGAAAATGAAGAACGCAGAAGTAAAACTAGAAATCGTGCAGCCAAGGCTTGGAAAATATACACTGAGGCCAGCAAAGGAGTAAATTAAGAGCCTCAGATGACACAATATATTGTATGGCTATGAGACATTGAGAATAACAAAAAACAACAGCCGAAAAAGTGCAGACTTTCATAAATGTGTGTCTACGTAGAATATGGAGATTGAAATGATATGATAGAAGCACTAATATAGAACTGTTGGATAAAACCACACACATTTATGGGGAAAATAACGTGATAAAACGGCACTGGCGTTTGAGGGACACACATTCCGGCAACGAACTGATACTACTACAAGGAAGTCTCTGATCTAGAATTTCCAAGGCGTGAAAATCAGAGACAGACCAAAACACGTAGAAGAAGACTAGGAAAGAGCTACAACGGGTGGTGCAGGAGTGGGAGACTAGGTGTGTATCTATTCAAGACCTGTGCTCCGGTGGGTCTTGAAAGGTTTTGATATCAAATTAGGTAACATATTAATAGTTTCTCAATGTTGATTTATGTATCGGAAATCTACATAGGAATAGTTTTATTTATTATCTATAGCATCAGCAATACACAATACTGGGTAAACGACTGTCAATCACAGACTTTTCGATTGACCTGGACTGTCTTGAAGATACTTCTGTAATATCTCATTTATTCTTTGATGAACAGACACTTAAATGGCATGAAATAAAATAAGTGTTGGCTGATCAACTTCGAAACAATCTATATTAAGTGGATCAAGTTAGCATTATAACTCTTACCTGTATGGTGGGGCTGCTATATATCATCCATAGTCAATACCGTTGCATAAAACTTACTTTTTAAAAAAAACCATCTCTAAGATCGGCTTCTCTACCCATTGAGGCAGCCATATTGGCATTGCTTAGACTAAGCATTTCCGTGCCAACTCCCTTTTAAAAAAATGTATACCTGTCTGGAACTTTGTTACGATACACAGGTTGGCCAACAACGAATATTCCACCTTTAAGAGACTAGCAAGAAAAGAAGGTTTAAGCAACGGATCCTCATCAGTCGCAAAGTCAAGCATGTTTGAAACACTCGGAAAACACACTTTTTAATTGTTGTCGCTTCTTTGTTTTATTTAATGACAAACTCAGAATTTCAACTTGTTTCGCTAGAGAATTTAGCAGTGAGTTAAATTATATGAATCAGAATTCGAGCAATGCCGTTGCATCCGGAACGTGCGCGTAAGGAAGTATAATACGAGGGCAAGTCAGTAAATTTGTCACACTTGTCGATTTAGTAAAAACTAAATGTAACTTCAAAACCTTTTATTATTGCACTAATACCATCCCTTATTTTTTAACATAATTTCCACCAACATTTCCACTCTTCTCTTACCGCTTTATCAGTTCAACTACAGACCCAGTCGGTTCATTTTGTGTCCGTCAGTCAGTTATCTCGACGCCCATTGTGAGCACACTTTCTGGACGTTTAATAGATGATGCATTATGTTGCAGGCTAACCATGCACAGACTTTATTGCAGTTGCTACACTGTCTATCGTTACTCGCCCGCCAGCTTTAAAAATCTTCCTTACCTGCGACACTGATGCTTCGGTTACAATCTGAACATGACGACCAGGTCAGGCCTCATCAGAAATTTGTGAGCGTCCTTGAAAAAATGTATCGACCCAGTTATGCGCGGCTTAACGCGACAAACACGTGTCACTGTAAGCAGGAAACATTTTATTATGAATATCCTTCGCAGGAAGTCCTTATGCAACAACCAAAGCAATTATCTCAACAGCTCCCTGTTATCTGACTGAACACTTTGTTAGCACAGACGTTATTTAAATCTCACCTGCACACGTGCATGCGACACCTAGCGTTGGCTACCTACAATCATCTCAAAGCTGAATTTCGTTGCCACTTAATGAAAACTTCAGAAACTATCAACTGCATTTGTCACGTATACCAAATCGGTTTATGACTTACTTACCGACTTACCTTCGTAACAAGAAATTTCAAATATATAATGTAATACTTTGTGTATTCTTTGACATCATGCATTTGTGGCAGTGTAAGGCTTTTAAGTTGAGTAGTTACTTATCTTAAGAGTTGCAGCATATATCTACACCACGACACGACTTCAGACAGTTAATAACAGTAAACACTTTCCTCACCATCAAACACAGTAAACACTACCCTGACCATCAAACACAGTAAACACTACCCTGACCATCAAACACAGTAAACACTACCCTGACCATCAAACACAGTAAACACTTTCCTGACCATCAAACACAGTAAACACTTTCCTCACCATCAAAAACACTGTAAACACTTTCCTGACCATCAAACACAGTAAACACTTTCCTGACCATCAAACACAGTAAACACTTTCCTGACCATCAAACACAGTAAACACTTTCCTCACCATCAAACACAGTAAACACTTTCCTCACCATCAAACACAGTAAACACTTTCCCCACCATCAAATACAGTAAACACTTTCCTCACCATCAAACACAGTAAACACTTTCCTCACCATCAAACACAGTAAACACTTTCATGACCATAAAATAAAACAATATCATTTATTACAAGAATAATCCTTGCACAATATCAACAAAAAGGCATACGACTTCTAAACTAACTAATCATTACATATATATATATTTAACTACAACAGAAGATATAAGCATTTGCTGTTTATATCACTTCTATAACTGCTCCAATTTGGAACTACCTCCATTTAATATATTATTGGTTGCCTATCCACGAGTCACTGTCATTCTAAAGGTGGTAGCCTGTCGTAGAAGTATCAGACGGCCAACAACCCTCATCTCCGTCAAATCTGAACGCCAGAGTGGTCAGCTCCGAACACCCACCCATATACCAGGCAAAGTCTTCTACTTAAAGCTTTCTTAATCATTTGTTTCCTTTGTCGACCTAGTGTCGAAACAGGGATTGCCCATGCATACACCGACGGTTCTGTAACAAACACTACACAGAACGGAGGGGCAGGAGCATTCCTGAACCTACCAAATGGCAGAAAAATAACACTGTCATTCGCTACTGGTAAGTACACAAGCAATTTCAGAGCGGAGGCAGAGGCACTGAGGGCGGCAGTGGAAGAGATGGTGACACACAGTGAAAATGAGAGCCATATAGTCCTGCTGACAGATGCTCTCGCCGTAGTCACAGCGCTAAAAAGCCAGAAAAACACTGAGCTTAATGACTTAAGAGCAGCACTCTGCAAACTGTGCCAGCAGTCCGCACCAAAAAGGGTAGTGGTACAGTGGGTTCCGTCACACTGCAACATCCAAGGCAACGAGGAGGCAGACAGACTGGCAAAAGAAGGTGCAAGACTACCACAAACAGATACCAGTATGACGTACAAAGAGTCAAAACGGCTTATCAAAGCCAGATACATGACCAAATGGGAAACCGAACATACTGGTTACACCAAAAACGATGCCTATTACCAGTTGAACCGAAGAGAGCAGGTCGTTGTCTTCAGACTTCGCACTGGCCACAACAGACTGAGGTACCACCTATTCAACAAATTGAAGATAGGGTGTACCGACGAATGCCCGTGCGGTACTGGTAAAATGACCACTGAACATCTGCTGCAGAACTGCCCGACATACGAGGATCAGAGAGAGCAGATGTGGCCATTACCAGTGGAACTGCAAGACAAGCTCTATGGCAGTAGCGAGAGCCTCAGGATGACCGCCGCTTTTTTCGAAAAAATAATGGTTACTGTCTGACTGTGTACGCAGAAGAAGAAGAAGAAGAAGAAGAAACAGGGATTGACCCTGACGTGACCTGCGTTCGCCAAACGCATTCAGGCAACCTTTGTTTCTTAGAGCAATCAGCCCAATCTCCTCTGCCCTAAACGCCCATGTTCCATCTCGTACTGTCACATATTCTCTGATAGCTTCATTTCTTTGATAGCTTCCTTTCTCTGATAGCTTCCTTTCTCTGACATCATGTCTCTAATATCCTTCTTTCTCTAATAGCTTCTAATCTTCAGGATGTGAAAGCATTTGTCATTATATACCGTTTTATTCATTAGAGGAGTTTGCTCTTCCATGTTCATACCTATCATACATTTTCTCCCATAAATTATCTGGACATCTGAATCTATTTATTTGTACTTCCATTTCACACATAAAGGTGTATGCATGGTGAGACCTGACAATTATCGCACCAAAAAGCACCAATAATAACAAGATATATGTACGTTCGTTTGCTGCGAATAAGCTTCTTTATACTGAATGTCGCCCACGAACACCTCATGTCCTCTGTGGTTAAAGTTCAACTAAATAACCTTTCAGTGGCCAGAAATGCACACACTTATATTTATTAAGGTATGACTGGTGTTTGTTTGACTGTTATATTTGACACAAATAGCCTGGTTTTGTAACATGAAACTCTGACGAAATATTTAAAGATAATCCCAACGGACACATAAATCGACTTTGCATGACCAATGTTTACGGGGCTGCTGCAATTCCTGAATAGAAATGGTTGTAAAATAACTAAAAAAGTTAAAATACAGTTTTGTATTACAGCAATTACTGTTACTGTAACTCTATTCAATCATGATTTAAAATTGTTTGCCTAGCAATCCGCGAGTTTGTTCAACCCATCGATTGAGAATATGACGAAAGAAAAAACATTTTGTAAACTAAAATGATTGTTTTTGTTGTTTCGAATGTCCACATTGAGTATGTTTACTCTTCTGTACGCCCAGAAAAGGACATTAAGTGGCGGGTTACAGTAGCTTTCCTCACATCTCAAGCGCGCTGATAAAGGTGGACTGAGGTCCTCCAAGTGGTTGTGCTACGCTTGGCTTCATCTTCGTGTCGCTCACTACTACAAAGATCACGTCGATCCCTAACCTTGTTAGTCAGGCTGCCATGAAAACAGCCAATTTTCAGAGACGGCTACGAGGAAGCCAATGTGTGGGTCTTGGCCAGTATGTTTTGCCTGAACCTGACTAACATGTCTGATCAGTGTATTTTGCCTGACCAGACGTTTAGTCTTACTTCCTAAATTAAAATGGTAAGCGTGTAAAGAAGAAATGAGATAGTTAGGCGGTGAAGTGTAGGAGATGTTCAATGCGCTTGGATACGTAAATGCAGTGCTTTGTTAGCGGTGTATATGGTGTAAATCGAGCGCGAGCTTGGTTTACAATCCCAACATACCAGATTGGAAATCACTTCGTGCCCAATTTGACTAGGCATGTCAAGAATTTGTCTAGGTACGACCACTTCTACACGTACATATGGGATTGACAAAAACTACTGTACTGTAAAGCTGCCATGGTGGAACACATTACAAACAGACGCACAAAAGCATCTATACACTGATTATCCAAAATGTCATGAATCGCTCAAAGAACTACGGTCTGAGGTGGAAAGCACGCCTTCGTCAGTAGAATCCATGAAGACAAACCTTTAATCAAATAAAAGAAAATAGGCTCATCATCCTCATCGTCATCTGGTTCCTCAGTCCGGAGACTGGTTGTAAGGTTGCCAGAGACTGGTTGTAAGGTTGCCAGAGACTGGTTGTCAGGTTGTCTGAGACTGGTTGTAAGGTTGTCTGAGACTGGTTGAAAGGTTGTCTGAGACTGGTTGTAAGGTTGTCTGAGACTGGTTGTAAGGTTTTCTGAGACTGGTTGTAAGGTTGTCTGAGAGTAGTTGTAAGGTTGTCTGAGACTGGTTGTAAGGTTGTCTGAGACTGGTTGTAAGGTTGTCTGAGACTGGTTGTAAGGTTGTCTGAGACTGGTTGTAAGGTTGTCTGAAATTGGTTGTAAGGTTGTCTGAGACTGGATGTAATGCTGTCTGAGACTGGCTGTAAGGTTGTCTGAGAATGGTTATAAGGTTGTCTGAGAATGATTGTAAGGTTGTCTGAGGCTGGTTGTAATGTTGTCTGAGACTGGTTGTAAGGTCGTCCGAGACTGGTTGTAAGGTTTTCTGAGACTGGTTGTAAGGTTTCTGAGAGTGGTTGTAATGTTGTTTGAGACTGGCGGTAAGGTTGTCTGAGACTGGTTGTAAGGTTGTCTGAGACTAGTTGTAAGGTTGTCTGAGACTGGTTGAAAGGTTGTCTGAGACTGGTTGTAAGGTTGTCTGAGACTGGTTGTAAGGTTGTCTGAGACTGGCTGTAAGGTTGTCTGAGACTGGTTGTAAGGTTATCTGAGACTGGTTGTAAGGTTGTCTGAGACTGGTTGTAAGGTTGTCTGAGACTGGTTGTAAGGTTGTCTGAGATTGGTTGTAAGGTTGTCTGAGACTGGATGTAATGTTGTCTGAGACTGGCTGTAAGGTTCTCTGAGAATGGTTGTAAGGTTGTCTGAGACTGGTTGTAATGTTGTCTGAGACTGGTTGTAAGGTTGTCTGAGACTGGTTGTAAGGTTGTCTGAGACTGGTTGTAAGGTTGTCTGAGACTGGTTGTAAGGTTGTCTGAAATTGGTTGTAAGGTTGTCTGAGACTGGATGTAATGTTGTCTGAGACTGGCTGTAAGGTTGTCTGAGAATGGTTATAAGGTTGTCTGAGAATGATTGTAAGGTTGTCTGAGGCTGGTTGTAATGTTGTCTGAGACTGGTTGTAAGGTCGTCCGAGACTGGTTGTAAGGTTTTCTGAGACTGGTTGTAAGGTTTCTGAGAGTGGTTGTAATGTTGTTTGAGACTGGCGGTAACGTTGTCTGAGACTGGTTGTAAGGTTGTCTGAGACTAGTTGTAAGGTTGTCTGAGACTGATTGAAAGGTTGTCTGAGACTGGTTGTAAGGTTGTCTGAGACTGGTTGTAAGGTTGTCTGAGTATCTCTCTCCATTTGACCCTATCCTGTGGTTGATCAGTCCGAAGACTGGTTGTAAGGTTGTCTGAGTATCTCTCTCCATTTGACCCTATCTTCTGGTTGATCAGTCCGAAGACTGGTTGTAAGGTTGTCTGAGACTGGTTGTAAGGTTGTCTGAGTATCTCTCTCCATTTGACCCTATCCTGTGGTTGATCAGTCCGAAGACTGGTTGTAAGGTTGTCTGAGTATCTCTCTCCATTTGACCCTATCTTCTGGTTGATCAGTCCGAAGACTGGTTGTAAGGTTGTCTGATTATGTCTCTCTATTTGACCCTATCCTCTGCAGTTCTTTTCATTGCAGCATAAGTTGGTACTTTAATGTCCCTGCATGCCTGAGATGTAAATGTGATTCTTGGTCGCCCCTGTCCTCTCTTTCTTTGAATCTTGCCCTCTAGTATCTTCTGTAGAAGACTTTCATGTCTCATATTATGACCCAGCCAACTCAACTGTTTTGTATCATGTGCAATATTTGTCTTTGTGCGCCGACGTAATTGAGTACATTGCAATTGGATCTTCTTTCTGTCCAACTTGCTCTTCCCATTCTACTGTTGCACCACATTTAAAACGCTTTCAAATTGTTGTCATCCTTATTTGCCAAAGTCCATTTTCCAGCAGTCCCATGTCTGAGACTGAAAATGTTTGTTTAAATGTTATGAGCAGATGATTGTTCAGGGTGTTCGCAGTGTTCTCACTTGATCTCTTCTGGGGAAGGAGTAATATGGTTCTGTTATATCAGATTCTGGCTAATCTCTGTCAGATTCTGTCTAATTTCTATCAAATTCTGGCTGCTCTCTATCAGATTCTGGCTGATATGTCAGATTCTAGCTGCTCTCTATCAGATTCTAGCTGCTCTCTATCAGATTCTGGCTGCTCTCATTCAGATTCTAGCTGCTCTCTATCAGATTATAGCTGCTCTCTATCAGATTATGTCTGCTCTCTATCAGATTCTAGCTGCTCTCTATCAGATTTTGGCTGTTCTCTATCATATTAAGTCTGCTCTTTATCAGATTCAGTCTGCTCTCTATCATATTCTGGCTACTCTCTATCAGATTCTGGCTTCTCTATATCAGATTCTGGCTGCTCTCATTCAGATTCTGTCTGCTCTCTATCAGATTCTGACTAATTTCTATCAGATTCTGTCTGCTCTCTATCAGATTATGTCTGCTCTCTATCAGATTCTGACTAATTTCTATCAGATTCTGTCTGCTCTCTATCAGATTATGTCTGCTCTCTATCAGATTTTGGCTGCTCTCTATCATATTAAGTCTGCTCTTTATCCGATTCAGTCTGCTCTCTATCATATTCTGGCTACTCTCTATCAGATTCTGGCTTCTATATATCAGATTCTGGCTAATTTCTATCAGATTCTGTCTGCTCTCTATCAGATTCTGGCTAATTTCTATCAGATTCTGTCTGCTCTCTATCAGATTATGTCTGCTCTCTATCAGATTCTGGCTGCTCTGTCAGATTCTGACTAATCTCTATAAAATTATGACTGCTCTCTATCAGATTCTGGCTGCTCTGTGTCAGAAAACGACTGCTCTCTATCAGATTCTGACTAATCTCTGTCAGGTTCTGGCTGCCCTCTATCAGATTCTGACTAATCTCTGTCAGGTTCTGGCTGCCCTCTATCAGATTCTGACTAATCTCTGTCAGGTTCTGGCTGCTCTCTATCAGATTTTGGCTGCCCTCTGTGCTATTTGTCGTTGAAGTTAATTTTTCTCCTTGTCTTTATTTTTTGACATGCAATCTTGTAATTTAGTTCTGGTTTGAACCCTCAATCTTTGGCTAGTCTATCAGGTTCTCATTTCTAGTGTGCAGGAATCATTTGTATTTTCACTATAGTACAATTGTATCTGACATTAATGAGTGCCTCAGACATGCCTACCAATTCCCTGTTTTAGTGGTTGCTTATGGACATGGTTGTAATTGTTTAGTGCCCACAATGAGAAGGTTTACTCTATTGGGCGCTTTTTAAAATGACATTAAGTGGTGGGTTAACGTAGCTTTCCTCAGATCCCGAACGTGTTGATGAAGGTGGACCCCGGTCCTCCAGACTGTTGTGCTATACTTGGCTTCATCTGCGTAGCCCTCACTACTGCGAGATCACGTCGATCCACATCTCGTTAGCTAGACTGCCGTGAAAACAGCCTGTTTCCAGGGACGACTTCATGGAAGAGAGATAGTGGTCTTGGTCAATATGTTGTGCCTGACCTGACAATCGTCTCAGTTCCCCATCGGATTCAGCTATGACATGTGGTATCCTAAATCTGGTCTAACATTTTATGTGCGCATCAATGTGTGCAGCAATGTGTACATCAATGTCTGCATCAATGTGTACATCAATGTCTGCATCAATGTGTACATCAATGTCTGCATCAATGTGTACATCAATGTGTGCCTCAATGTGTACATCAATGTGTACATCAATGTGTACAACAAATGTGTGCCTCAATGTGTACATCAATGTGTGCCTCAATGTGTACATTAATGTGTACATCAATGTGTACATCAATGTGTACATCAATGTGTACATCAATGTGTGCCTCAATGTGTACATCAATGTGTGCCTCAATGTGTACAAAAAGTGTGTGCCTCAATGTGTACATCAATGTGTACATCAATGTGTGTATTTGATAGTTTGCACCCCATGTACTTGGCGCTAATATGTTCTTTGGCGTTTCGCTGTTTTTGATTGTTATTAAAAATTTTAATTTTAATTTATCTTATGTCCAGTGGTATTCCTAAATATCCGGAATTCTTTTCTCTCCAGGAAGGTTTTGAGTCCCTACAATAACCGTTCACTTAATCATCTACCAATAATACTACTGTCATACGACATTTCTCTCATTGCTGGGGTAGTCGAGGGGTTTTGAAGACAGAACTACAGACCGCTTCTCCACTGCTGTCGCCACGTCGTGTGCTGGCTATGCTTGTTTATTTCACTCCCAACAGAAAAACAGCATATGCCATACCGGGGATTCGAACTGCTGCCCTCCTTGTCGGAAGGCAGGCCTCGAAACCATGCGGCCACGCACTCCTCTACCAATAATATTGAGAAATAAACCGAGAAATGTCCTTCGGCCAATATGATATGTCAGTGTAAAATACTGAGATACGATCAAACACCATTCTTCTAGCTGGTTTAAGGCAGAATATGTAGGCAATACACGTCAAAATTGCAGTTTAGCATACCGTGTGTAGATAGTTATTGTACTTTCTCTAGTTGGTTAATGTATTTAATATGCTGACTATTATACATGGTTTACGATTTCATTGGACTATTCCCTAAAGGTGTAGCGGCGAAGCTGGTTTGTTTACCTACCTTCGCATCATCTGAAAGGTTACCACAGAATGGATTCAGAACCCATGCTACATGTCAAACATGCATCGATGAAACACAGCAGAACTTCACAAAAGTCCACAAAGATCGCACACCATGATGCAGGTACTTAAATGTTCTTAGGACAGGAAATCAAACATACCTGCAGTCGAAATATTGAAATCGTCGCCCGCATTATTAATTTATGTATACATACATACCAAATGGAACGTGTGTTAGAAAGTCTGTGTGGCAGAGAAGTTAGAACAGTTGTCAATAGCGGCAAAACAACTTTGCTCGATCCTTGGTCTCGATATGCTTAAAACTACCCACGTAAACGGGTGCATAACTGTTATTATGAAGACAGGAGCGCGAGTAAGGAAATGTTGAATCACCTCAGACAGAGCTGTGACCTACCACAATAAAGTCTCTAGCACCGCATCCCCTACGGCAGTGTTGCTGTTTGTATACTTTTAGATATAATGTCACTCAAAGATTCTCGTGCACATAAACACACTAGTACATGCACACCTAAACCCAATATCAAACACTGACACAGATAAACACTCCAGTACAGACTGGTGTCCATAAACTCACTCACACGCTCTTTCCCACAGACTCACTCAAAAACACTTGTTCAAAGAAGCCACTTTCCTACACCTACACACACACATACCCACTCCCATAGACAATACACACACTCATACATTTTCTTAAGCATAGACTCACTCACACACTTCTACACACATTCCCATTCACACAAACATTCCTAACGTAAGTTCACTAACCTACATGTGTACACACAAACCAATACACACTCTCCTACACACATACAAACTCACACACTCTCCTACACATGAACCAACTCACACCCACTCCCACACATGAACCAACACATACAAACCTACACACATGAACCAACTCACACACTCTCTTACACATAAACACACTCACACACTCCAACAAATAAACCAATTCCTTAACACTCCTACACATCAACCAACTTCCACACACTCCTACACATGAACCAACTTACACACTCTCCTACACATGAACCAACTTACACACTCTCCTACACATGAACCAACTTACACACTCTCCTACACATGAACACACTCACACACACTCCAACAAATAAACCAACTCATTAACACTCCGACACATGAACCAACTTCCACACTCTCCTACACATGAACCAACTCACACACTCTCCTACACATGAACCAACTCACACACTCTCCCACACATGAACCAACTCACACACTCTCCTAGAAATAAACCAACTAATTAACTCTCCTAGACATGAACCAACTCACACACTTTCCTACACACGAACCAACTCACACACTCTCCTATACACGAACCAACTCACACACTCTCCTACACACGAACCAACTCACACACTCTCCTACATATGAACCAACTCATACACTCTCCTACAAATAAACCAACTCACACATTCTCCTACACATGAACCAACTCACACACACACACTCCTATACATGAACCAACGCATTAACACTCCTACATATGAACCAACTCACACACTCTCCTACACATGAACCAACTTACACACACTCCTACAAATGAACCAACGCATTAACACTCTTCTAGACATATAATCACTCATACACACCGCTACACGCAAACCCACCTACGCATTCAATTGCACATAAAAGCACTCACTTGACTGATTTATCAAACCATTTGAAATGCAGCAAGACCATTCAATTCTTTTTTGCATTTCCTAGACAGTACATCCCAGATTACTGCTATGTCTTCAGTAACAGAACTCCAGAGAGCGCCATACTTGCAGTTGTTACTAGGAAAAATATTGCCAAGAGCTCTCAGCGAGATTTGTGAGGTATTTATGTCAAAGAAAAATGTTTGAGACAAAAAAATATGTGATGTATTTATACATAAATAAAATGGGTGAGATGTGTGTGCACACAAATATGTATGAGGTATTCATGTCCAGCAAAGTTGCTAGGTATTTATACTAAGCAAAATGTGTGAGGTATGTTTTGCAAAACAATATGTATGATGTACTTATGTCAAAGTAAATTGTGAGAGTTATCAGTGTCCAAGTAAAATGTGCTAGGCATTTATGCCAAAGAAAAAAGTGTGAGATATTTATACAAAATGAAATTTGTTAGTTATTTCAAATGAGGTATCTGAGATGTTTATTTGAGTGTAATTAGTAAATGCGTTGGGCAATAATTTCAAGTAACATGTGTGAGGTATATACCAAGCACAATGGTATTTTCACCGCAAATTACACTCAAGTATAGAAAAAACATTCACTTTATGTTGTCAATGAGAACGTTCCGCTGCTCTCAATGTCTTTGTTACCAAGGTCAAAGTTACGTTACGTTCAATTTCTTTGTTACCAAGGTCAAAGTTACGTTACGTTCAATGTCTTTGTTACCAAGGTCAAAATTGCGTTACTTTCAATGTCAAAATTAAATTAATGTATGGAATTTCCTTGTCCCTTTTGGAATTGGGCAGGACTTCCTTCAAGAAAATATAATAAGATATTAATCGTACAATACGTGTGACTGTTTCTCTGTATAGGTATATATATAACACAACCAGTCTTGACTTTGTCTCTGTATAGGTATATATATAACACAACCAGTCTTGACTTTGTCTCTGTATAGGTATATATATAACACAACCAGTCTTGACTTTGTCTCTGTAAAGGTATATATATATAACACAACCAGTCTTGACTTTGTCTCTGTATATATATATATATATATATATATATATATATATATATATATATATAACACAATCAGTCTTGACTTTATGTCTCTGTATAGGTATATATATATATATAACACAACCAGCCTTGACTTTGTGTCTCTGTATAGGTATATATATAACACAACCAGTCTTGACTTTGTGTCTCTGTATAGGTATATATATAACACAACCAGTCTTGACTTTATGTCTCTGAATAGGAAACACAATCCCATGAAACAACCGATTCTTGTGTTAATTACAAGCTACTTATAAAGGTTGGTATACAGGGATGATGAGACACGTGACTGTGGATTAATTCAAGACCTCATGCATAGGCAAATCTGTTGGAAATATACAATATAGATGACACGTTGAGACGGACTGCCAAGGCAATCCACGTGACTAAACATTGGGACATGATGTATGTCGTGGTGCCCAGGGCACGTTAAGTAAGCAAGTACTACGGCAGAGGTCTCAAATTCTTTATCCTCAGACCACACGCGTTCGCGAGCCAACGTGTATGTGGTTCACGACATTATTAGCGTTTCATCGAGTTTAGTTTAGTTTAGTCGAAGAATCAACGCCATTGCACACGGTTTAACCTATAAGAGCTCTGATCTTCTCCATATGTTTGGACAATCTCAGCTACAATGCACGAACTCCGCAGCATCGGCGAGGACACCTTTTATTGGCTAGATTGTTTACATCATTTTGAATGTTTCCCGGGCAGCGGCTGTTTAGCCTACTGTTTTAGATTTCCAATTGCCGAGGGATTTCTATCGTGTGCTACCCTAAACTCCGGCGTTCGATCTCTACTACCTAGAGATCCAGGGAATTATCAGAGAGTCCAGATGAAAGAAATTCCTGTCTCCACCGTAATTTGAACAACGACCTACAGAACCAGAGGCCGACGTCTTACCTTGAGTGATTAGGGATCATCAAGATTGAACTAGAATGTAGGACGTTTAACGGCATATTGGAGGTCATACAGTTGTAACTAGAATGTAGGACGTTTAGCGGCATACTGGAGGTCATACAGTTGTAACTATAATGTAGGACGTTTAGCAGCATACTGAAGGTCATACAGTTATAAATAGAATGTAGGACGTTTAGCGGCATACTGGAGGTCATACAGTTGTTTCCAAAACAGAAACATGGCCGAAACGCAATGAGGACATCGATTAAATGTCAGTTTTGTTGTTATTTTGTTTGTTTGTGTTTTTTGCGTTAACCTTTTTTCTCTATTGCCAAGGCGGTGTGCGTTGCACTATGTTTTTATTTTGCGCCTGTCAGCCCAATGCATCCGACTTCCACATACATTTTATGTAATGGTCTGCTTCTTCCTGCAATTCCTAAAGGTTTGCTTCCCTGGGATCTTCAACCCCTTCCCCTCCAACCCCCTTCCCCTTCAACCCCCTTTCCCTTCAACCCCCTTCCCCTTCAACCCCCTTTCCCTTCAACCCCTTTCCCCTTCAACCCCCTTTCCCTTCAACCCCCTTCCCTTTCAACCCCCTTCCCTTCAACCCACTCTCCTCTTCAACCCCCTTCCCCTTCAACCCCCTTTCCCTTCAACCCCCTTCCCCTTTAACCCCCTTCCCCTTCAACCCCCTTTCCCTTCAACCCCCTTCTTCTTCAACCCCCTTCCCCTTCAACCCCCTTCCCCTTAAATCTTTTCCCCTTCAACCCCCTCACCTTCAACCCCCTTTCCCTTCAACCCCCTTTCCCTTCAACCCCCTTCCCCTTCAACCCCCTTCCTCTTCAACCCCCTTCCCCTTCAACCCCCTTCCCCTTCAACCCCCTTCCCCTTCAACCCCCTCTCCTCTTCAACCCCCTTCCCCTTCAACCCCCTTTCCCTTCAACCCCCTTCCCCTTCAACCCCCTTCCCCTTCAACCCCCTTTCCCTTCAACCCCCTTCCCCTTCAACCCCTTCCCCTTCAACCCCCTTCCCCTTCAACCCCCTTCCCCTTCAACCCCCTTCCTCTTCAACCCCCTTCCTCTTCAACCCCCTTTCCCTTCAACCCCCTTCCCCTTCAACCCCCTTTCCCTTCAACCCCCTTCCCCTTCAACCCTCTTCCCTTCAACCCTCTTCCCTTCAACCCCCTCTCCTCTTCAACTCCCTTCCCCTTCAACTCCCTTCCCCTTCAACTCCCTTTCAGAACCCCGGTTTTATTAGAAAAATGGCAATATGCTACCAAAACACAGCACAATTGACAGGGACCCAAAGACAGTACCTAGAGAAAAGGCAACAGGGAAATTCACAAATTTCCCCCATAGGCGGCGCTAGAGACACATTTTTACTACAGCAAGATTATGATAGCTGACAGATTTAACGGTAAACTAAGCGTTCGTATTCAGCCCAACCTCAGCGTCACTTACAATTCGGAAAGTGTGAACATTTTCTCATTGTTCTGTAATTGAAATCCGATTCTCTTTTTGAAATAGAAAATTCATTAAAAACACATTTTGCCATTTGATGGTCTCAATGTACCGGTGCCCCAAGTACATGCTTCAACAATCTGCTTATGTGTTAATCCAGAACTGCCTGGTTGTTCAATGACACAATTCATCTGAATGCAAATAGTGCTCTAGCCTAGAATGCAGTTCTCGCATCATTGATTACTGAATCAGTTACTAGCAACTTATGAAAACATATGATTAAGATGCTGTCATTTTTAGTTACCAACTGTAGCTTGTTCTTATTCTAATATATCATTTTTAAAATGGACTCCTCTATAATTATATCGCTTAATAAAATAAAAGCGCCGTTTAGGGAGGACATACATTGGGAAAATATGCATATTTATACATATATTTAAGTGGAAGTTAAATACATTATATATCTTCAAACAATAAGTATGATAACAGAGTATAATGTTGGTCGCATGTACAGTACGATTGGTGGCTGCGCAAAATGATGTCTATGGACAAATTATAAGCTGAAGCCTCTGGTCGACCAGTGAAGTGTCTTATCGAACATTAGCAGACAATTCATAACACAGTTAGGTAGGTATTCCACTTGGGAGACAAGAGTCCTTTCGGCCAATCACCAATGGGAACGATTGTTGCACTATGACGATGAGGGTCGCTGCCCATCCTTGATTTTCATGACCTGCTTCATGAGCCGCTGAGCTGAAACATCCTCTGCAAGGTGGGTTTCCTTTTCAATAGAGCCAAGCGGCGACGGTTTAAAATGGTAAGTGTGTTCTCGCAACATGTCCGCCAGGTGACTTTGCCATTTGAGACCGGGTCATACAAGTGGATCGCAAGATTTCACCTCTGATAAAGCATGGGTTACTTTTCTGCACCATGATACATTACCTTGAAGTGGTGGCGGGGTATAGGGGTAGCTTGCGTGCCTTGATGATCTTGTAAGCTATGTCGGTGGGAGTTTTGTTCTACTGACAGAAGCAACAACGTCGAACAGCAGAGAGAGGTCAGACAAAATGTGGACACACGTCTTCCAGGTTCTAGAGGTGGGTTAGAGCTCATTGCCCAAACCAATAACAATGTTTATTACAGAAACTCAAAGGAATGCTCCAAATACTAATAGTACTTGTCCAGTTCTCTGCGATCAACGACTAGTGTGAACCATTACTAACCCTAAGGTCAATCAACCAATCAAAATCATGAGATTGATTAATCGTAAGATTGTTGGACAGCCTTCAAAAAGATCATTTAGTATAGTGTGACAGGGTTAACGTTTATTGTGTCCCTTTTATTTATATCTTATCTTTCTTCCTCACCACTATCCCTTCTTAACTCACACTTTAATTTGACCACTAACAAGTCTTTTAACACAAGTAAAACAAAGAATGTTTATTTCACCAAAATCATACACATCATATCAAAACACTAGGCTCTTAAATCGTATTATATTGTTCATCAATTGTCAATTAATTCTCTCAAGAAGTTTGTTATCATAACTTCTCTGACTATGATTACTTCTAGAGTTTCGTGCAATTAGCACAGGTGTTACTCTTGCCCTAAACTTTACCCAGGGTTCTAATCACGTGGTCGGAATCTAGCCTTTGTTCTATTCACCGTCTATCTATGTGCGTTGATATAAAGGATGTCTATCTACAATTTCTCAGTCCTCATTTATCTGTCCTCGCTCATCTGATGACCTTATGTTCCATCTCTCAGCTTAAACAACGTGGATGTCTACCGAGACTTGTCTCGTCTCAACGTAAGGCAGATGTCTACTGGGCCTCTTGTCTCGTCTCAACATCAGGAAGTCGGCGACTGCGTCTATGCTCAGACTGCAGCTGTGCTCCGACTGCAGCTGTGTTCGTGTTTATGACAGACGACACTGGTTCCGTTACTGTGGTTGTCAGGACGAGGAAACACACAAGTCACGATGGGTCGTCCATGACGACAGCTTCGTGTTGAAGCAACACGCCTCCGTCTGACGAGAATGGAGCTGGGTCACGAGAGACCGGTGTAGCGATGACGACTCGAACAGAACTTGACACACAGACAGATTCCTACCAGTGTGTTGTCTCTCGTTGCCTTTCAGTGTCAGTCTGCTTCGGTGGCTTCTAATTCTATAGCTCTATCCTGGTCACTAACTGGCTAAGTTCTGTAGTTTTATCTATCTACTTGTTCTTGTCTAATATGCTACCTACTAAACTGCACGGTAGAATACCCTTCTCTACTGCTTCTGATCTCCTCCCAGATCTGTCTCCCCCAGCTTATATGCTAAGCTGCCTTTCTTGAGTTCATTTTCCTCAAACTTTATTTGAACTGGCATGTACCAAAGAAAGGCTGCCTTGTTTTTCAAAAACTGGATGACCTATAGGTTATGGGATTTCCAATCCAAATCATGGAAACGAGAACCATTTTGGCTGGACTGCATTGTTTGAGAGTTACGGTCAATGCCCCGTTCAATGAACTGAACCTCTCGGGCAGGGTTCTCAAGTTATTTGTGGGTACCACGAACGTATTTTCAGGGCTTCCCTGGCGTTGACTCGTTGGACCCTTGTAACTCTGTTACAATAGGTAGAGACGGAGAACATCTGTTGTACCCTATGTTTAACGGGGAACATCTGTTATAGCACTATGTTCAACGGGGAACAAGTTGCAGGAGCGACGATAATGCCGATAAGGGATCATGATGTCAATGACGTTAATAAATGATATGTAACTATTTAATGAAAATTGTTATCAAATTCCTTTCCTCTATTTAGATTGAAATGTTGGTATACTTGTGATATTTATATTCATACATATCATCCCATTGTGATTAATGTTCTTTTTAACACCAGAAACGCCCACCAGACCCTATTGAGGAGCTAGCCAGGTGGTTGTATCAATGGGCGGATTGCGAACTATATTACTACGAAAAAGCCATTTTTGCCAAGGTCAGTTTGCGACACACACCTGAAAATATGTATGTTTCTGTCTACACATCTTGTAACACAGTGTGTTAGCTAATCTAACACGTTCTCTTTAACAAGTTTTATGATGGATAACGTAGACATACGCGTCTCTTGTCTCCGGGATCACGACGAGAAAGTCATGTTGGGTCATGGTCAGTATTTTTCACCTGACTCTGACGTTACATCTCGCTCTCATAAACGTTCTTAACGTTAGACTATTTTGCTCAACAACCTCACCTTAACGAAAGATATGCTTAGGATAGCACACTGATATCAAATTTGACTATTGACGGGACTCAAAAGTCTTCACGAACCTGCCTAAGGCAATCGGCAATAACCACTATCAACCTAAGGCTTCAGATCAGTCCCAAAACAATGGTCTGGGCTTCCTTCCGGAGACACCTCTCCATCATGTTTCAATTGTTTTATGTAAAAAGTTGCTTATAAAGATTATGAGCCTAGTTTATTTATGTTTGTAATTTGTGATTTAAACTGTGTTGTGAAGCAGAATGATGAGCATGTAGCCTAGTCACCAACGAGCTTGCATGATAACACTGGGATTGCAATACGCCAGCGTTCGAAATCACAAACGGACAGAAACAAATTAAACAGTCGAACCAGCTGTAAATGGACATCTGACGTATGAGTTGGTGAAGGTATAAACAGCAAGAAAAGCAACTGCCTACCCCACTTCATATAAGCTGCGGCTTAGAACATGAAGAACTATCTTCATCCCCGACGGTAGTTATTGTCATCAGACCGAACTTTACCTTTGTAATACACTTATCATACGTTTCGTTTGAGTTTTACCAG